>OZ025243.1:23158943-23583943 GCA_964019155.1 Osedax fenrisi
ATAAATTTACATCGATTTCATTATTTTTAATTTATAGAATAACTTCTTAATTAATAGGATATGAATGAATGCAATCAGTTTATAGTCTATATATAAGGAGAATCAGTGAAAGCGATTATATTTTTTAATTCGATATCTCCTAACAGTAATATAATGTCATATTATATCATCTTCATTCGGATAAAATACAATAAAATTACATAAAAATGGATATTAAAATAAACAATAAACACAAATATAAAAGAAAGAACAACAAAAACTAAAACAACTATTTTATTCCTATGTTAGCATCCAAAGCAAAGTATAAAATATAATTATTAAATTGTTCATAATTGTAATATAATATTTATAAAATAATATAAATATTTGTGACATAGTTTATGTCAATTTTAATAATATTGATATATATGTGTAGGTTACTATTTTAATACTGTTTTTTATTATTGTAATACTTTTAATTTTTAATACCGTTTAGTTTTTTATTTATTAGTTATATAAAGTTAAATATATAAAACGTAACATTTGTCAAATAAATATATAATAGTTTTGATAAATAGTAATTTTTATAATTGTAAAACGTCAAATACTGCTGTTTTATGTTTTTAATATTTCTAATTTGTGATACTGTTTTTTTAGTTATATAATGTAAGATATATAAAATGGTAAAATATGTAAAAAAAAATTATATTGAGAAATAAAAATTAATAAAAAAACCTATTTAATACTGATTTTTTAATAAAATGTTATAGTACAAAATATATGTTTAATATTTTAATTATTTAATTTATTTATTTATTTTTTAATATTTTAATTTACATTATAATATTAGAGAAAATAATATATTTGCAATATTATTAAAAATATATACATCAGTATTATATTGTATATTGGTCAATGAAAAACAATTTCAAAACTGTTTTCAATTGTTATATATTTTTATTTTATTTTTTAAATTATATATTACCAAATATTATATCATTTTAGTACTTTATACCTTAAAGAATATTGTATTTTGGGATTTTGTGGTTTTCATTAATTGTAAAATGAATATATCATTATAACGTATATGTTTATTTAATGTAAAATATTCATTAAAATCAATTTTGTAATTTTTATTTTGCAATTTATAAATAAATATAATATTTCTAAAAACTACTAGATAATTTAAAAGAAAGTAACCGGATACGGAAAGTGCCCGAATACGGACACCATCGGTATCTCCGAAAACATAAATCCTACGAAAAAATGTTTATTAAATAAAATATTCATAATTATATAAATAAAGTCTAAAAAAGAATTTTTTATTTTTTAATTAATCAAAATATTGTTGATATAACCAATAAACTGATTTATTTATTACGTTTTTAAATTTCCTTCTCAGGAATATGCAAATGTATCGATAAAATATAACACTATATTATTAAAAAATAAAGCATTCTAAAATTAAGTATATAATTTCTATATTTGTTATAAAATATTCATAAAGCATATATCTAGAGGTCATATATGAACAAATTTAGATTTAGATTTATTGCTGGTATTAATATTATAACGCACGCGATTTTTATGAAAATTAGAATTGTTAATACGCTGTGCGCTGATTGGTTATAGGGTGTCCGTATTAAGACATCTAGAGTGTCCGTATTAGGGACTTATATATAAATGTGATACCTCTGTAATTGTTGGTGACAGATAGATCGCCTTTTTTTGGGAAGGGAAGTAAACAGCCTTGTGTCCATCTTTCAATTGGTTCTTGCCAATATACCTTATTGCATGAATCAAGTAAGAACTCTTGAAATTCGTATAGGTCCTAGTTTCCATACTTCCACAGGTATTTCGTCTAATCCAGTGGCCTTGCCATTTTGTTTACTTTTAGTCGCTTTTATTAGTTCTTCAGATGTAAAATTGCCATTTTTAATATCAAGTTCATCGTATTCTGTAGGATGGTCTTCTGTACTGGTGTGTTTGCTTATTGGACAGCCAAGTAAATCTTTAAAATGATTATGCCATAGATCGATACGTTCTTTCTCGTTTTTTTGCTTTTAGTTTGGCTTTGTTTGTTTTCTTTCTTCCAATTATTTCATTAACCGTTTTCCAGTCTAAAGCTGACTTTTTGTTTGTTGCTGCATTTTGTATTTCTTCTATTTTATTCTCGATGTAGTCATTTTTCTCATTTTCATAAAGCTTGACGAATGATCTTTGTATAAGTTTGAAGTTCTTTATGCACTCGGGCGTTGGATTTTGATCTTTCAATTTAGCAGCTTCGTGTAAAGAAGCACGTTTTTGACTGATATTTATCGTTTCCCAGGGTGATATTTGTTTTAATTTCGGTTTCAATGGTATAATTTCGGCCTCAACATGATTTTTCGAACTGTAAATATTTAGTATTTGCAGACGAGTTTGATTCATCGTTTGATGTATTTTGTAGTACAGAAAATGTGTTTGTTATCTTAGTAATAAAAGAATTTCGTAATTCACGGACATATTTTAGCCTAGACAAGTCATAAGGTTTGTTTTTGCTACATTTCTTCTTATTAGCTCTGAGACTTAGTTTAATTTTAGTTGATAAAATACGATGATCAGATGCTATACTTATAAAAGAGTTATATGCTCTGCAGTTTATAATGCTGTTTTTCCATTTCGTATTGATGATTAGGAAGTCAATTTGTGACTTATAGTCGTTCGGGGAGTTATGTGTCCATATTTGTCCTAGTCTTTTTTGAAATTTTGTGTTCAGGCATAATAGATTATTTTCCTCTAGATAATTTTTTAGCATTGTTCCATTTCGATTTGTTGTTTTATGATAAGAGTATTTGAAATGGCTGTTAATAATATATTTAAAATGTATCATTTAAATAGTAAACTATATAACTAATAATGTATTACTAATAGGGTACAAAGATAAGAAGAATTCTATAAAGTTAAAGTAGAAATTGAATATTTCGATGCCACTTACAAAATAATGTATTTTATTTCCATTTTCGATTATTTTTACGCTATCTTTTATTTCTATTTTTATAATTTTTCGTTTATTTTTATTATATGATTTATTTCTAGTTCCGATTGTTTCCCGTTTATTTTTACGGTAACTGCAAAACGTTTTAATTTCTTTAATTTTTAATTTCGTAATATTCTTTGTTTATTTCTATGGCTAACGTATGTTATCGTTAGCCATATATTTAGAATACTCTAAATATATGTCGTTAGCAAATATTTATACTTTATACTTTCGATTATATTTTCGGCTATTTATTTTATTTGAATTATGAAATGACACACTAAATATAGTAGTCTATATAATATATTATTATTTAAAGAATGTTAAATGTTACTACTTTAATAAATAATAGTATTTTGACAATTTGTTAAGTTTTATTTTAAATAATGGATAGGATAATGACAATAATAGGATAATGACTATAAGATCAAATTAAATCTTAAAGACTTGATTATATAAATTAATAATATATGTATATATATATATATATATATAAAATCAATATGTTATTAGGTAGATTTTTAATTTTTTAATAATATAATTTGTTGTCTAAAAATGAAGATATATATAGTAGTATTAGTAGTATAGTAGTATATCAATAATATTTTAATACAAATAATACTACATATATATTAACTATATATAAACTTGCTATTGGTTAACAACACACAACATCACCATGGCGGATCGGTCGAGGACCAGATCAACAACGACCGCGCTACCCATTGGTTCTAACCAGGATGGAGGTGCTAAGTTTGCTACTGGAAGAGCAAACAAAAGATAATCATATTTCAAGTGTACGCACCAACAACAAACTATTCATGTAATGAAATTGAAGATTTCTATGAAACTATTGAGAAAGTAATTCATGATTCTCCGAGGAAAAATATTATTATAATACAAGGTGATTGGAATGCTAAGATAGGAAGGAATGCACAAGTGAATGAGAGGATGCGTTGGACGTTTTGGGATAGGTGACATGAATGACCGAGGGCAGAGGCTACTTGAATTCGCGGTAAGACATAAACTAGTGGTTGCAAATACACTACATCCGCTAAAAAAACTCAAGAACTACAACATGGCACTCATCAAATGGTCTAATACATTTAGTCAACTTGATTATATACTAACTCCACAGATTTAAGTCTAGTATTATTCGAAGTGCAACGAGAACATACCCAGGTGCTGACATAAATAGCGATCACGATCTTGTGATGTGCAACCTACGCTTTAAACGTTTAAATGCAAATCGCAAATCGATGTACTGCGATCAAACAAGCGTCATCGTCGATGACTCATCGATCAACACGAATCCGATTAAATATCGATAGACTGAAAGATCCACAAATTTCACACCTTTAAGCAAATAAACTTAGTGAGAAACTTGAGAATATTGAAACAAACAATTCCGAACCTACCGCCATGTAGGGACCCGACCCATGCCGCCTACCCAAAATGTGAAGATGTAATAATAAGTACTGCTACAGAAATAATAGGTAAATATAGAAAGAAAAAACAACCTTGGATTACAGATGACACACTTGACCTATGTGATGAGATAATATCACTGAAATCTAAAAAGAAACAAACACGTGTTTGTATAAGGTACCTTAGCTAGATAGTAGGTACAGATGAATGTATGTACATGTATGTACCTATGTACAGAAAAATAAATACGACTATTCGGAAGACAATGCAAGAAGCAAAAGACAATTGGATAAACAAATACAGTGTAAATCTATCGACAACGAAATGAGATATGGAAGATATAATAAGAGATCTTACAACACATTGAAAATTTTAACGAAATCATTAAGAAGAGCTACTTCTATCATTGAAGACAGTATTGGGAACCCACTATCTGAAGACTCATCCGATCCTGGACTGAATACATCTACAACTTATATAATTATCCTATACAACCTGATGTTACTATGTTACTGATGTTACCTATACTGTACAACACGAACATTCTCAGCTAAGAATCAGACCCTGACCTGACAATACTAAAATCTGAAGTGAGCGATGCTATACAAACGTTAAAAGAAGGGAAATCACCAGGAATTGACAATATACCAAGAGAACTAATCAAACATGGGGGAAGTTCGACAACTAAGTTCCTACTCAATAGACCCAATCATTGGTAATACCCATCCCCAAGAAAGGGGATCTGAAAAAATGTTCAAACTATAGAACCCTTAGTTTAATATGTCATTCGAGTAAGATATTACTAAAAATAATACTTAAAAGGCTAACACCGCAAGCTGAACAAAGTATATCTGAGGAACAAGCAGGGTTTCGGAAAGGCAGAAGTACGGTCGAATAGATAACAAATATCAGAACCCTTATAAAAAGCATCATGATTCCCAGACGAACCTGTTCCATAACTTCATTGATTTCAGGAAAGCGTTTGACAGATTATATCTCGAAGGACTGTGGTCAACACTTCAAAAGTGTCGTATCGATCACGAATTAATTACAATGATTTAAGGCTTTATACAATAACAATTCCAGTTCAGTCCTGATTAGTAACAACATAGGAAATTCGTTCAAATCAACGGTTGGAGTACGTCAAATATGTATACTATCACCTTTACTCTTCAATATATACCTCGAGGAAATCATGTCGGAAGTACAAGATAATCTAACGTCATCGATATCAATAGGTGGTAGACCAGTATAGAATCTGAAATTTTCAGATGACATTGATTTAATAGCGGGCACCAATAAAGAGCTTCAAGATATGACCAATCAACTGTCTAAATGTACTAGAAGATATAGCATGGAAATCAGTTCAGAAAAAAAATAAGGTAATGGTTAATAGTAATGACTCTTCTCTTCATGCTGACACCACACTAAATGATAATAAATTGGAAGAAGTCAACAAATTCTGTACTTAGGAGCAACTCTGTCAAAGGATGGTTCATGTGAAACTGACATCAGAATACGACTAGCTCTTGCGACTTCAGCCATGATACGACTATATGTTATATGGAACAGCCGACACATACATTCTAAGCTAAAATACAATGTATACCGTTCACTCGTCCTTTCTATATTAACTTATGGATGTGAGGCCTGGACCATTAGCACAGCAATGCAGAAGAAACTGCAAGCATTTGAAAACAAATCACACAGAAAGCTGCAGGGCATAAAATATCAGGAAAAAAAGACGAATGTATATGTAAAAGAGAAGATGATAGCAATAATCGGCAAATATGATCCTGTTACACATGATCAAACGATGCAAACTAAAATGGTATGGGCATATATCCAGACATGACGGTCTCAGCAAAACGATAATGCAAGGTATTGTTGAAGGTTTACGAAAGCAGGGTCATCCGAAGAGTCGATGGTTCAACAATATATCTGATTGGACTAAGATGGACTATTTCACAAAGTTCACGATTGCGATGGTTGGAAAAAGTGTGTTGTTAAGGCAGAAAGGACTGAATTGATACCCCCTATGCTTTCTGAGTCATGGGACTAAAAGTAAAAGTAAAATAATTGGTTATTATTTTAATTTAAAATTTTTACAATATTAAAAATTAATAATATTAATAGTTGAGAATCAAAAACAACTAACATTATTTTTTTATTTTTTATTAATTAGTAAAAATAATTTATTTTTACATAATTAAATAATGTAATGTTATTTATTATTAAATGTCATTAATATATAATATATAATAATGATGTATTATTATTATAATAATAATAAGTAATAGAATATATAATACATAATTCTATTATAATACACAGATAAAATATTAATATAATGTGTAAAATAAAACAATGTTTTATATATAAAATTGTACTTTATTTTTATAAAAATATATTTATATAAATATAATGGTAAAAGTACATATTCTGGAATAAATATATGAAATACATACAAACAAATACACACACAAAGATATATATATATATATGTTTGTTTGTATATTATATATATATATATATATATATATATATATATATATATATATATATATTCACAGTCAACTCCCGATAACTCAGAAACCCAGTTAATAAGTATTTTTTACAAATGCTAGCTTAGTTGATTACATATGTAAATATGATTACGTATAATCAGATATCTCAGACGTATTGTTATGGTCTCTTCTAATCTGAGTATACGAAAGTTGACTCTGTATATATATATATATATATATATATATATATATATGTATGAGTGTGATGGTGGTGACGAAGCATGATTTAGTGGCATGTAAACCTGCAGGCTTTCGAAGCCTTCGCTCGTATATACGAATTAAACGGTAAGCAAATAGTACAACAAAATATAAAAATAGAAATAAATACCAAACATTAGCTAAGCGTGAATAGGGGCGTAACTAGTGAAGGTGGCAGGTAACGATGGAATGTAATCGATACAGACTGTATGCAAACTTATAGAATGTATTCGAAGGAGAGAGTTCCGTATATGTGGGGCTATGTATTAGAAATATTCAGTATTACTGCAAAAAATATGGGGATATATATATATAACATTTACATCACATTATATAAACATAAGTAGTAAGTAAGCAGGATTTAATGAATGTATAGAAATATAGAACATACTTTGCACATAAATAATACATTTGATCATAATACCGTATATTTGTTTTTCGAAAATTTGGTTTATAGACTCCTATATAATAATATATTAATCGGGTGTCTTAATTATACGACATATAATAATAATAATATCAATCAGGTTGGTTCCTCGTAATAAACGAGAGTGAACGCAGATAGGTATGGAAGTTCACGCAACTTATCGTGATACCTACCTCTCAGCAAATGTAAATTGTTTGTACTAAGCCCGGTAGTGTACAATAGTCTACTTACGGAGACTAAACATTCCTTGGCAGTGACCGGTGCCGTGGCAGTGACTCAGCAGGCGTCTGGTTAATGGAAACAGACACAGCGACCACATCAGTAGTGGTAGTAGTGCTATTAATAGAATAACGACTACTAGACCATAGTTCAGTATTCTATTTGTTATTGTTCTGAAATGAGAAATTTATAAATTAATTTAATCAAATTTACTATACATATATGTGTATGTGTTTGTAAGAATATATTAATTAAAAAAACATATTTAATTTTTAGTATAATTTATTAGTATAATGTTAGTATAATTTTTAGTATTATTCTAGAATAACACCTACGACCAATCAATTTCATTTATACAATGAACCAACAGGTATGGCTTAACATGAAAATAAATATATTATTAATATATATTAATGATATCACTGTTTTTAAATAATTCAAATTGATAAATTATAATTATTAAAAAACAGTATTATAATTTATAGGTAGTGTTAAAATTACATTGTTATGTTTTATATATGTTTATAACCTATAATATTTTGAAATATCATATATTATACGTATACAAATCTATTTTTTTACAATATTTTGTATTATAAAGACAGTGAAAAAACCCCTTAATTAATCATTTTACTAATTAACCAATATAACTTTACATATTAATTTAAAAGTATAATACGTAACTACATGTAATTTTATATATATATATATTAAATTTGTAAACTATTATTATTATTTTTTTAAATCATACCAGGAATACATATCAATATTTGTTCTATAGTTAATAAATAATTGTAAACATTAATAATAATTCTAATAGAAATTTAAAAAAAAATAACAATAACAACAAAAATAAAGCCAACATATATGTACTGTGACAGTGTATACGAACATGTTACAAGAATTAGCTAGAGACACCGACATCCAAAGTACGCATATTAAAAGTCCGCCCAATTCCCTGAGGAGGCAGTATTTGTTAGATGGTAAGTGTTCATAATTATTCAGTAATTAAATTAAATAATTTAAAACTAATTTAAATATTAATACGCTAATAAATTACTCTATTACGATAACATAGAAGTAGTGAATCGCATGCATAACTGAGAAAAATTGAATAAATATACAAACTTTATATATCAAATATAAATAATCATTATATTTATATTACATTATGTTATTATATCGATAAACATAGCCATCCGTATAACTAAACGTAATTAGTTAGTTTACATAGATAAATAGATAGATTGTATTTATTTATAAAACATTTCCGTAATATACTATTACGTTCAAGCACGACTTACGTTCTATTTATAGATATTTACATGCATAGTGTTTAAAAAATTTAATTTTCAAAATTCAACTTTTTAGAGATATGAGATAATGAAGCTTTCTTTACATTACATTCTTATAGAGGATCATTACTCATCAAGATCATTTCTGTTAAGTATTCGTGAATGTAAAATACTAATTTGTTATAAAGAAATGTAAAGAAAGGAACACCTAGATATTGAGTGTGTGTTAATTTTATAATAATAGAGATAAAAATAGTATTATTAGATAAAATAGAATGAATTACAGTATACACTAGTAATGGTATTTCACTGTATTTGCTTATTATCATTTTAAATGATATTTCTCTAAGGCACCGAACCGAATTGAATAATTTTCGAAATAATGACAAAATTTCAATAAAGGAAAAAATAAAATGGATAATCATTTAGTTATAGATATGATTCATGAGATTAATTATACATCACTAGTACAGATTTAATAATAGTATATCATACATGGATGATCATGATATGAAAACAGAGATGAATCAGAGTTATAGATTGATTACATTAACTGAAGACATATTCAATGAGGTATGCAGCAGCATCATCCATCATTGTGTAGCCGACACTTTCATATTGTAATCGAGGTATTCTATTTATTATATTATATGTGTATGTGAACCCCATTAAAGGATAATTGACATATCCCTTAGCGATGAACGTTCATCTTTCGATGAAATCAAGTATATAGTCCATAACACACCAATAATTAATATCACTTATATACTTACTTATTTACTAGTCTTCTGATGATATCATCGAAGGGGAACATATGATATCGATGAATCCAACATACTCCATTCATAACGCTCAACAGTTTCATCTATGAGAGATTAGTACATCCAGTCTCTCTTTGGCTTCCATTATCTTCAATATAACCTTGTAGTATCATATTGGCTAGTGAGTCGTGGAGAGATATATTCCCAAACAAAGTCACTTTTCTATTTATCGCCATTTTCAAGAGAGGTTCAATATTTCCCATTTTCTTTCTTATATCGGTGGTTACGTAGATGTTTGTTCTTCTTTGTTTGTATGTGCTATTCAGTAGTCTACTACGGGCTTTTAATTCAATGACATGTATCTCTTTTTCGATTCAGCCAACGAGGTCCAGGTTTCAACGCCATATAGTAAGATGGATAGTAATAATGGTTTGTAGGGCTTGCACTTGAGTTTGAATTCAATTTCTCTAGATATCCAAATCTTCTCCAATCTCACCCACTATTTCTGCAGTTGCTATAGCTAGTCTACTTAAAATCTCATTATTGCTCATTCCACCGTATCACCGCCAAGATGTCAAGATATCTGAAGTTATTGCTCAAGCTGCTAATCATATACTGTAATGTTTGGTTAACATACATCGTGATTTCACACTTCTCATGACTAATTTTAATACCGTACGAGGAAGCATTATTTTCTAAAGAAACTGTTAACGATTGTAGTTCAGTTTTAGAACACGCTAGAAGATCGATATCATCAACGAATCGTAGCTTTCTCTTATTGATATTGTGGACTGATGATTTTCAAGTTTCTTACGTTATTAGTTCTACAACTATATTGAATAGTACTGGAGAGACTATATATAGAGACTACTAATTCTAGGACAACACATATCATTTATCATTTAATAAACATATATCAAATACTTTTAATGCTCTTTTACTAATACTTAATAATATATAATTTTATAATATATGTAGCTAATTATAACATAACGCTATCGGGAAATATTTCACGTCGATAACTAAATAATGACTTTAAAGGGGGTATCCTTTCTAGAACTCTCTAGAAAATCACTTTCTAGCAAACATTTCCAGACATTATTTTCGGAAATACTGGAAGTGGGATACCCCTTCAGATATACGACGCGTAGACATACATTGAGCTGTATATTAGCATCGCGTTACCGCAATATTAGACGCACGTGTGAAAGCGTCTTGTAACCTTCCTTCCTCGAAGGCCAGCGCCCTGGTGTACAAGTCAGTCTCCAAGATGATCGCCAGCGAGGATGTCAGGTAGATGAGGGGAGCCACGCACGCCGCTAGGTAGGAGATGATCACGTACCGGTGTAGGTGGTTATCTGAGGCGAGAAGTGACGCGCGGTTACATGAAACATACACTTATTAATGCACTTGTATACGCGTTTGTTAATGCGCTTGTATACGCGTTTGTTAATGCGCTTGTGTGCGAAATCATTGATGTGTTTGTATACACGCTTGTTATTGTGCTTTTATACGTACTTGTTAATTCGCTTGTATATGTGCCTGTTAATGTGTTTGGTTATGCTGTTGTATAAATGCTTATTAATGCGCTTGTATACGCGCTCATTAATGTGCCTGTTAATGTGCTTGTGTATGTGTTTGTGTATGTGATTATATAAGCGATTGTTAATACAATCTGAAATGCACTCGTTAATGCTTATTAATACACTTAGTAATACACTCGTTAATGCACTTTTTAACAGGAATGCTTACATTATTCAATATGGTCAGTTAAACGCTCTGAACTCCTCTGACTCCCTACATCAACCCGATGAATAGCTTTGTTTCACGATAGGTATCAATGATTGCTTAGATATGGATGAGACTGCCGCGCTTACGACTAGGTAATAGTGCAACGTAGCCGATGTCGTTACCGATTTGTTTAAATCTGCAATATTTTTCAAAACATTTCATTATAGAGGTGACAACAACAGAAAATATGGTATATTATTGTGAAGCCCATTAAGAGAAATGTCATATTAATATTATACACTAGAAAACAAACAGCATTATTCTAATAAATAGTATTATTATACAATAATTAAACGCTATATATATATTCATCGATGGATTTAATTTTTAATTTCGACACAACCCGTAAACAAATTAGGCTAGTAGATATAATGTTCACTCGTGTGACTTAAGAGTTTACTTTAACAGTATAACAATATAAATATATTTTATTATTGATTAAATTTATAATTATAATCTAGAATGCCATTAACGTGCAATCCAATTATACAATTTGGTGAAATTATCACGTAGAACGTATACATCATAAAAATATGTCTTTTTATCGCGGTAATTGCAAAATATTCTAATTCTAACATCTTTTAATTTGTGCATTTTTCATGGAAATTGCATGCAAGAGAATACAATTTCAGGAACAATTGAGCTTATTCACAATGAAATACATCAAATTTATATGTCAATCAGTTTAGAGTTATAAACCTTTCAAAAGATAAATAAATAATTAAATGTTCAATCTTTCTAAATCCAAATTAGCTTTTCATTTTAACCGATTAACATATTTATATTTATAATTTCATTTTAAACATAATTAATTTTCAAATATATTTTATATAAATATACATATATACAAATTTTATTAACTACACATTTGCACTTGATTAAATTATAAAATCTTAAAAAAACGTACAAAATTAAGTTAAGATTTACATATAAACTATATTATAAACATATCAAATTTCCTAAGCAATAATTTATGTATTTTTTCTATGATAATCGCAATAAATAATTACGTACGCATACAAAACAGTAGAATATTTATTTCACTATGGATTATATTGCACAATGCCGTTATGCAATGTATTTTAGGCAGAAATGTGGATGGAGTAACAACATGCCGATATTAAGGATGTACCGATACGTAAACAATGCCATAATTCAAATTATGTACTAACTAAATAACGATATCTACTTGATACATGCATAATATGTTGTCAAATAACTAACGATCACAGCGTATGATTTCTGTTGTCAGTGAAATGGATGTATATGTATATGTATAGTATATGGATATATAGGATATGTATATATATATATATATTATGTATTTGGTGTGTCTCTAGCTTATTAGTTATGTGTAGGCATAATACATATGCCTGTATGCATAGATAAGAGTGTACTTTATTGGGGCGAATTAAGGGACTGGTTATATACAGCGTCAGTTCGCTATATATAACCAGCCGTCTGCAAGTGGGGCGGTCATGCGAGACGGCTACGCAGGAATGTCTATGCATGTTACCAGGCAATAGGTGTACGTGCGTTGGTATAATTATAACTAAATTTCTAAATGGGAGTCGAAGCGTAGTATTGATTTCGTAAATATAACTAAGTGTAAGAACGCGAGGAGAGTCACGAACCTGAGATATCGGTGGAGAATATGTTCACGAGCGATACTAGTCCGGGAACGGTGTAGACGATCTGCGTAAAGTGTATGTCATTAATATGTATTAATATTTATGTGTGTACGCGTATAAAATAAAACTAATAGTACGTAAATTTGTAAAATATATTATAAAATTTCTTAATTATTTCTTTAAGAAATAATAATAGAATTTAAATGATATGCGTAAATAAATTGTAATATATTATTTAGTAACGCATTTAAATGAATACTAATATTAAACTTAATAATAGTATATTATTATATTTGAGGGGGTTACTAACCATCCATATTATAGGATCTGGATCATTTAACTGTGTAATAATGAATGAATGAATGAAAGAATGAATGAATGAATGAATGAATGAATGAATTGATGAATGAATTCAGTTTATAGACAATGTCTAAGGAGAATCAATGAAAGCGATTAGCTTTTTTAATTCAATATCTCCTAATAGTAGTGTAATGTCATATTTCATCATCTTCATTCGGATAAAATACAATAAATAGATATTAAAATAATGATTAATTATATGTTAACAGTGTGTGAATAGAAATGGTGATAATTAGCTGTTTAATAATGAATACTATGTTTTATATTAATTACATGTTATAAAATTATATAATATTATTAAATATTACTAAATATTATTTGATATTTAGTATAAATTATATTTCTTAATATACGATAGATTGTATTAACAAACCTAAACAGAATATAAATATACATGATAATGAATTTATTTAATTTAATCACAAATACTTTTAATATAAGTAATTGGATTATAGTAGTTAGTAGTACATTTAAAGTTAGTAGTGTCATATAAAGTAATAACATATATAACTTTAGATTTATTGAGAAAATTATTGATTTAATGTTTATTGTAGTAGATCTAGTATAATACATTCATTGAAAATATTATTAGATGATTTATCAGATTTCAGCAGAGTAATCTTGATAACGTAATCGTAATAATGAAGACATTAGGATGAGCTGGTGAAGGTCTTTTAATTAAGTTCCGATTATTTTAGAGAAATTAAAAAACATTGAACATAACAATACTTTCTTAAATACTGAGACTTATAACAATTTTTTTAAATAATTTAAAAAGTAATTATAATATTATGTATCTATTAAGTAAAATAAATTATGTTTCATGACAATTGATGTCAAATATATACTTGTCCTATATATTTTATACACAAATATCAAATTTATTATTGGTTAATATATTTGAAAATATTTGAAAAAATCCTAGTTCACATATAAATATGAGTGACCAACTTTATTTAGACACATAGAAGATTATATATAAATATTATATTCCTAACATTATATTATTTAATCATATATATATATATATATTCACACTAGATTAGATTAGGTATATGGCATAATGCATGAAATAGATTATACGCTATATATATATATATATATATATATATATATATATATATATATAAACGGCTACATGTCAAACTAAGTTTGGAAACATTTTTAATATAATTCCCAACTCATAAATCCTCTATATTAATATAAATTAAATTTTCAGTATTTTATCTAAATTTAATATTAATGGAATTATTTCTTTATAATAATTAATATTATTATAATATTAATATAATAATTATATTATTAAATATTAATATAAGTCTATAAAATATATTTATAATTTTATTTACAAAAGAATAAGTCCGCGAGGATAAAATTCAAAAAATAAATTAATATTATATATTTTAGATACTCTTATATTATATTACATATAAATATATTACAAAAATTCAACAACTTTTAAATTAGCTATCATAGTTGCTATAACATATATGTTGGTTAATTATAACCATATATAGTATATGGTATATACATTATGTATAATACATATGATATATAATTATTATATATATATGTATGTAACTCCATAAAATGTAGTATATCGTATATTATAATAATAATATATAGTATATAGTATATTATATACTGTATATACTATATACTACATTTAGAGTTAAATACCACCAGTAAAACACCTCTAAATTAAGACCATTTAGATTTTATGTTTGACAATATATAATTGACTAATTTTAGACATATAATATTTTATTGTATTACATATCATGATGATAATGATGATGATAATTATCATGATGATAATACCCCTGTTATTAAATTACAAACAATATATTTGCTTATATAATTTGATTATTAATATATTACTATAATAATAATAGTCAATATTTATATATATTATATATAACCTGAACATAAGATGATAATAGAAAGAATACAATCATCACATAATTAGACAAATTCCACATATTTAATTGTATTAAATTATATTTAGTATTATTATGATATTTTATTTCATTATTTTCATAATTTATATCGATTTGATGATCTGAATTCATATTTAAAATGTTAATTAAATAAATCAGTAAGTGATAGGTTATATTAACTATTTAAGGTATTTTTTTTAATAATTATTAATAAATATGTATGATATATATCATTATAATAACAATTATTCAACAATTTGTTATCAGAAATAAATTAAATAATAATGATATATCATTTGTCATGTGTCATATGACTAATATAGTTCAACATATTTGTCAAAATAATATATATAGAACAATAGTTTATTAGTTTTTAATAAAGTTAGCAATTTTATATACTAAAAATCGTATTTATATATTGATAACTAAATCATATATTATGTAACTACCTTCTATCCTGAATCCTCCCGATATCACTGAATTGGATTAATTTGAACAATATTTATATCCAAGGATTTATATATGTCATATCATAATTCAGTGATATCACGTGATTACACTAAATATAGGGATTTAAACCAATTTTTTTAAATTATCTCTATCGCAATATATACATAGACATTAGAGTGAGGTCACTCACTCAATATCTATGCATATATATCATATATTTAGAGTATCTCTAAATCTATGCTATATATACAAGTTTATTTAATATATATATATATATATATATATATATATATATATATATATATGTATATATATATATATGTATATATATATATACATAACTAACGTATTTATTTAAATCTTAAAATGTATTGAAGTTTATATTTATTAAGTTCGCGTTGCTAAAACTAATAAACTCTTGTATTTGAGCATTAACTTCTATAGGTTATACAATGTATACTATCAATACCTCCTATAACCCCAGAGGTTATAGGAGGTATTGATACTATACATGTAATTAACATGCGAGAGTTAAATAAATCACAGTAAAATATATGAATAATGTTTAAATTATTTCACGTGTAACCTATTTAATATATTCTATGATATCACGTCAGGGATGAACAAAATATATAGGTTATACGTTCGTGATAGAATATAGTTCTTTTAATAGTTAACCTAATGTTATATAATATATAACATAACCCCACTAATATATAAAAAAAAATAGTTGGAATACAAAACTATATATATATAGTAACTTAATTTATAAATAAGTAATATTAAATAATTGTTATATAACAGCTAATATATATTAGGTGATATATAGTGCCTATAGGCAAAGATTTTCCGACTGATCTCTTTGCAATCTACAATAGTATAGAAATTATTTATATATTTATATATACCCGATATTCTGCGGTGCACCACATCAAGAACTGAATTCAAGAGAGAATTAAAAACTCACATTTTCTCACCTTATGAATGATATATTTAACCCTTATTTATTTTCCATCGTTTATATAATCCATTTAATCACATATTTTTTATGAATGTGTACACACCTTTGTTAACGTTTATTTCCGTTTAAAAAGTGTTTAAATAAAATTTAATAATTAATAATATTTATATATTAATTACAACAGGTTTAGTATATTATTATACATTAAGTCCAATGGAAAAACTCCGTATCATAAGTTTATATCCACGTATAGGATATATTTATAATAATTTGAATTATTAATTTAATTTAATAATTATTAGATAATGGTTATATGTAAGATTTTCATGTATCGAATTTTGTGTAATTAGCTGCTATCATCGATATTGCGCAAGATACGATAAATAGTTGCGAAGCCGAGTTTGTATTTTGACCGAAGTTATATAACATATGTAACATAATTATCGTATATAACATAAATTCACTATACAACATACAACATATCTCTCTCTCCATCTCTCTCTCTCTCTCTCTCTCTCTCTCTCTCTCTCTCTCTCTTCTCTCTCTCTCTCTCTCTCTCTCTCTCTCTCTCTCTCTCTCTCTCTCTCTCTCTCTCTCTCTCTCTCTC
Source organism: Osedax fenrisi (assembly GCA_964019155.1). Taxonomy (NCBI): domain Eukaryota; kingdom Metazoa; phylum Annelida; class Polychaeta; order Sabellida; family Siboglinidae; genus Osedax; species Osedax fenrisi. The sequence goes on from OZ025243.1 coordinate 23,176,577, forward strand.
TCTCTCTCTCTCTCTCTCTCTCTCTCTCTCCTCTCTCTCTCTCTCTCTCTCTCTCTCTCTCTCTCTCTCTCTCTCTCTCTCTCTCTCTCTCTCTCTCTCTCTCTCTCTCTCTCTCTCTCTCTCTCTCTCTCTCTCTCTCTCTCTCTCTCTCTCTCTCTCCTCTCTCTCTCTCTCTCTCTCTCTCTCTCTCTCTCTCTCCTTCCAGTCAATGTAGATGGATCTTGGATGTTTCTTAAGCTTCGTTCTTGAATATGTGGCTGTATAAGTCATGTTAAATATGAAGGTGTATGATGATGGCAGTGATGGGCACGATCACGATCGTCAATCGTCGATCGTCGATCCCGATCGCGATCGTGATCTTGATCGCGATCGACGATCGTTTGAAATTGATCGAGTAAAATGATCGACGATCGACGATCGTTAGAAAATGATCGAGTAAAATGATCGATGATCGTCAGCAACTGATCGCGATCGACGATCGTGAAAAAAAATTTTTAAATGACGAAATCCCAGCTATTATTTTTTTCTACAAATATTGCATGATGCTTCAACTTTATTATTAATAATTTTTAAGTCATTAAAATAAATATTAAGTCATTAAAATAAATATTTGATTTAATAAAGAACGAATTTATCCAAGACATTGTATATCTTAGAACTTAGAACTTATAATGATCTAAAATATTAATAAAGTTATATTCCTATATAATACGCCCACGGGTAAATTGACAGTTTGACTCATTTATGGCGTAGAGACTATTATATAGTAGATCATTAAACGCATTGTTTGATCTTGCATGTCTCGCGCGGTAAAATATTACGATTACATTAGTAAAAAAGATACATTGGTATATATATATATATATATATATATAAATATATTAATATGACAGCATGAATGGGTGAGTCTCGCGAGTACTGCGTGGATCATTAGTGGTTCATGAAGCAGCCCGGAATTCATACGCTAATATAATAATACGATCGAGATCCACGATCGGCGATCGATGATCGAGATCGCTATCGACGATCAAACTAATTACACGATCGACGATCGACGATCGGCGATCGTTAAAAAATGATCGAGTAAAAAGATCGACGATCGACGATCGTTAGAAAATGATCGACGAAATTGATCGACGATCGGCGATCGTGAAAAGTCGTGATCGTGCCCATCACTGGATGATGGTAGGCAAGATGTGTTAGTACTAAGAGTTTGTATTTTATACGCGAAGAAACTTTGAGCCAGTGCAGTTTTGTCATCAGTCTAGAAATACATATATCATTGTTTATTGATCTATATGGCAAGTTTTAGATTATTCTAACTGCTCTTTTTTGCAATTTACTAATGGCTCTAGATCTTTAGCTGTAAGATTGATTAGTAGGATATTACAATAATCTAAGGTAGATAACACAAGACTAGTTACTATTGATTTACATGTTTTAAAAGTGATGGATTTGCGAATTTTACTGATACGGTAAAGATGAAAATTAGCATTTCTTATTTTTATTGAAATAAATGATAACACATGAATCACTCATGATTCATGTTAAAAATAACGCCATGATTATGAACTTTTTCGGTGAGATCAATAATTTGTGTATTTAAATATAAATTTATGTTAACTGAATATTGACTTTTTATTAGGATAGATAAATATTAGTTGAGTTTTTCCAGGATTCAATTTCAGTGAATTCGAGTTACACTACTAATAATATCCACAATTTGATAAGTTGGTGTGTGCATCAGAATCATTTGGAGATTGAGCATCAGTGTATATTTGTAGATCATCAGCAAAAGAGTGAAATCTAATTTTAGGGTGATTTTTAAATAATTTAAAAAATGGGAGCAATATATATATGTATACATATATTAAATAAAATTGGTCCAATAACGGAACCATGAGGTACACCATTTGTAATTAGGCGAAGTGTTGATGTTGAGCTACCAACTTTAACATTGCAAAATCGATATTTTATATATGATGTAAACCACTCTAGAGCAGCCCCAGATATACCAATTTCTCTTAATCTTAATTGTAGGATCGTATGATTAATTGTGCCAAATAATGCTGACATATCTAACAACATGAGGAGTGTACTTTTCCTGGACGATAACATATCATTATTGATCATACAAATCGCTATATATAGTCTTCTCCTCAGATATACTATAGTCTATCTGAATATATAGGCAGATGAAGAGTATGTATTTTCACGTGATCACGATCAATACCTCCTATAACCTCATCGAGGTTCTATGCGTGGAATACCAAGACCTCCTATAACCTGAGGTCATAGGAGTTCTTGGGAATACTCGAATTTAATTATATAATATATTAATACTATTAATTTAATTGTAATTTGAATTCAATATATGTTGTGGAACTTTAATTTTATTAACTAAAATTGTATATTTATATTTCATATTTTAAAAATAATGTTTATAGATTTAATCTTATTAATTTATATTTGATATTCAAATATTATAAATATTATTTTTAAATTATATCCCAAAGCCAATTTCCTGATACACTCGTATTATCCAAATTCTGTATAATAGTAAGTATTCTTTTGTTTGTAATGTTTTAATTGGTTGATTATGTACATTTATTTTCTTTGTACGCTTTATGTTATTTAAAAGTATTTAAAAATAAATAATAAATGTGAATTATATATTTATTTAATATTTAAATTAACAAGTTATTATTATATTAACTTGCATGTATAAATACTTTTAATAAATGGTAATCATTATATGAATATTATTGATGATTAAAGATAATAACATTAAATATCGCTCAAATTTTAATTATTAATCATAACTACATTTATTAATTTAATAATTAAATAATTTATAATATTCAATATTATATTGTTATTTAATAGTGTAATTAACTAATATAATATTTTATTATATATTATATAAATGATCACCTCAATATGATCATTTACATAATATAGTTACAACTATCGTAGTAACTATGATGCTATTATTAATCGAATTAAAATAATAATAATTATAATTCAATCAAAATAATAAATGATTAATAAGTTTAACTTAAAGTTAACATATTTGCGATGATTTAGATAATCAAATTATTATAAATTTTATGAATATGTATAGCTACCCTGGAAGTAACTTCTGCAGATAAAATTAAATCACCTAAATTATGGATATTTTTACATTTAAATATAATGACATTTATAAATAATGACAAATTTAAAATTAATAAATATTAAATCTAATAAATTATTTATTAAATAGACTATTATAGACTCTATAATAATTATTATCATTATGATAATGATTATAAGCGTTCTAATGATTTAAATCAAATGATTTAAATCAGCCTAAAAGAATCATATTTTTTTTGATTTAAAACAATATTTCTTAAAGTATATTTTATAATTATTAGATCATGATTTTTATAATATAATAATTATATTCATGATGGCCTCCTATATCCCTATATGGATATGAGATGCTATGTTATATCATTGATATTTAAATAAATGAGAATTATATATATATATATTATTGTATAATTATTATATTATATATATATCATACATTATGATTCATAAACATCAAAGGAAAAATATATAATGTTAAATAAATAAGAATTATGTATATCATAGACATTATTGGAGAAAGATATAATTTTATTTTTTTTCTATATAAAATCCAAAACAGATTGGTGCATTCAATATTAAGAAATATACTTTGAGTTAATAAAGTTAATAAAGCTGCAACGCTTGTATTTATGTACACATATTTTAATATAAAGTAATTTATTTAAATAATTATTAACAACTTTTTATTTGTAAAATTCTAGATAATTCTAGATAAAGAAAGTAGTCACTAAAAGTCATAAAAACACTAGTAATTAAATAATAATTATTTAATATTGCATTATGCAACATCATATAATATAATGTATACATTAATTTAGATAATTCAATACATATAAAATATCACATTTTTATTATAATATAATTCTATTTATTTATATATCTTTACTTAATTTTATAGATAATTAATATTTATATATACATATTAATTATATATATATATATTATATATATATCATTTTATAAATTTAAATATAAATGAATAGTTAATTAAATTTCTAAGTCTATTAGCAGTAGAAAAATGATTTATTCAATTTTTATAATTAATTAAACTTTTATAATTTATAATTAAATATTTATTTATTATATTATTTGCATTATAATCAAATAAATCGATTTAAATCAAAAAAATCCGATCTAAATAAATAAATCCGATTTATTTGATTTTTTTTTTAAAATCCAATTTTTTTCGAACCCTGATCATTATACATAATAATAATTTATTATTTTATAATATATAGAGTTATACATACTACTTATCAAACTTATTACTTTATTACGTACAATATAATATTAAATATTACATATATCATATAATATGTTACATAATATATTTAAGCTTTATTTCTATTAGTTCATTAAAATTATAAATATAAATTCTATCATATAATATATCATATAGTATTATATCATATAATATATGTATACATATAATGAATTTATATGATATTTTTAATGACATAATGTACTAATATATCAACATTTATTATAATGAATAATCTAACTTTGTTTAGAAAAATATTTTTTTATGATCACAAAATCAATTTTATACAATTATAGGATAATTATCACAAAATAGAGTTGAAGGTCAATTAATAATTATTTACTTTATTGATCGCATTTTTAAATTATATTAAATTTAATTCATTACATAAACATTATTATATAGTATACATACATTCGCCGTTCGTTAATACATGCCTATTAATATACAGTCATATACGCCGGTGAGTTAAAGCCGACTGAGCTAAGGACATGGACGTAACCGTTATGGGCGCGGCCGAGGAGGTAATCGCCCCGACGTCGGGTTACCCCGCCCCCGATGATTCGCCTTCGTCTCCCGCGTGCGAAGTTCTCCTACAAAACAGTCTCATATACGAGTCGCTGAACACGAGCGAAATCGTGAAATACACACCACGCGACGACGACGAAGAAGAAGACATTATTATTCAGGTGATAAGTTCGGGCGAGGAGGACGAGCCGGCAGGTGTTTCAGATAACTGTCTAGATGATACGTCTACGCCTCGAATTAAAGTCGAAATAGTGGACGACGAATACGAGAATAGTTATTCCGCGACTAAAGACGATGCCCCCTCGACGCCCCCGTCTAAAGGTAACGTTCTCGTAGCTGCCCCTAACAGCGACGCGCAAAGCTTCTTTAATACCGTAAGGCGAGCGATCGACACCGGTGCTAAAAAGGTTGCGGTCAACGGAACGCCGCCGGAGGAAGATGAGCCGCCGGCGCCCGTCGTCAAACGAAAGAGAGGCCGGCCCAGTCTTAAGGATAAGGGTACGCGCGATCAGCCTACCGATTTAGACGAGTCGAACACCGCCGCAGCGAAGGGTGTCGATAGCGAACTACGCGAGAGACTAGGCAGCGATACCGAAACCTTCGGTTCCACTTCCGAAGCGGTCGGCGACGCTAAATCTACGGGGAGATCGCGGGCCAGGAATATATCCGAACCCGTTAAGATAGACGAACGCCGACCGAGAAAGAAACCCGGACCGGTTGCGGGTAGGAAACCCGATGCGACGGAGAACAATAGCGAGATAAGCGAGGGCGATACGGTGACCCCTGAGAAACGCAGAGGTCGCGGGCGTCCCGTCGGGTCTTGTCGTAAAAGTATCACCGCGAAGAAAGCTAAACGAGCAACAGCGGAGAAGGAGGATACAGACGTAGAAGATGGCAACAGCGATGCTAGCGACAGCGATGAGATACTCTGTAATATACGGAAGAATAGCGAAGCATGCGGAACCAGCACACCAGGGGTTAGCGTGGTTATGTTATATCGCTATTCGTATATTATTAATCTTAATACTTTATGCTAGAGTCATTGATTTTGTTATTTATTCGATGGTAGTATTACAAATTTCTACCAAATATAATAACACTATATAATATTATATTATATAATATATATTTTTAATATAATAAACAAGAAATTGATATTTTAAATTAAAAAATATACATTTATTGTTTATTATAAAGATTAATAATGATATTTTTCATCATTTTATTAAGTTCAATGATATATTATAGTCAATTAATAGTTTAGAAATAACATTAATAAAAACGTTTAATGGTAGAGAACCTCTAAAATTGAGAAACAAAAAATATAAAAATATAAGAATATTAATATCGAATATGTATATTAATAATAATATTAATAATAAAAATAATAATAGTGTATAATAATAGTATTATAAAGTCAATGCATTTTTAATCGTCATAATTTAATGAATATTATATCACTTTTAGAATTTAAAAAACTAAAATAAAGAATATTATATATATTTATATATTTATATATATATATATATATATATATATATATATATATATATATTATATATATATCAATATTCATAGTTGGCTATTTATTTATAATAACATAATGTGAAAAGTTATCATCTGTATATATCTCAAACATTTTCATAATTATATTGTAAATATTTAGAATGAATTTACTCAGAATAATTATTTTTTACCAATTTCACTCATTCATCCATCATTAAATCATTTAATAATGCTTTAAATTAATTTAAATTTTCAAATAATTTAAAATATATATAATACATAATATTTGCATTTTTTTAAATTTATTAATTAGTAAATTTTCAAATATTCATAATTTAATCTTTTATTTTCAAAATACTAATAATTTATTAGTTCAACATAATTTTAAATATTTCATTTATATTCTATAAAAAATGCAATTATTATATATCTATATAATATATATCATTAAGTTAAATATTGTATTTAATAAATAGATTAAAAAAAGGTAATACACTTTTAGTAGACTACTATTTTTCCTATTAAATACATATAAAAACTATTCATAGAACCTACCCTTAATGGAGTTAAAATTAACAAATATCTCATCATTATCATTACCACCATTAACATCATCCCATCTTCACGATCGTTCAGAAAGAATCAACATGCCACGTGTGCAAGAAAACCTTCAAAGCTTCGTCTAAAATGCACACTCATATGCTAGTGAAACATTATCTAAAGGTACACATTACAATACACTCCACGCATACAGATCGGTGCTCTTCAGTAAAGCATCGGATAATAATTATCTATAATGAAACTTATCATGTTAATAAAGGGGTAATTGTCTCGATAAACAACACTGTATCTATAATTACCCTGGTATTGCCTAAATCTGATAATAATAATAATAATAATACATATATAGTTTATTTAAATCACTTATTAACATCGTACGTCTACTACGGTGTCGTATTCTTAAAGAGAACACCACACGTGCATACAACGTATCCTATGATGCTACACGTATTATAATACCCCCGTTCCCATTATATGTACCTATATCACGAATAATGTATGCCACAAGATACAAGAATACACATTATAAGCGTCACTAAGTTTACTAGTAATGTAAACATTATTTCTATTACCCTTAATGCTATAATTGTACATACACTAAAACTACACAAAGAGGTGCTAATGAGTTATATTCATTGCGAGCTGACGTAATCGAGTTATGTGATATAATTGAGTCATGGCCTAATCGTGTCTCGTGACATAATCATATTATGTAACCTAATTATGGGGAGTTATAAGAGTAATGAGTACTCGCTAACTCGCATACTATTACGTAATCGTATAACAAGAGTTTCGTTACGTGACAGTACGATAACTAGACCTAATCACTTCACTCGTGACCTAATCATCGTACACCAGTGGAGCGAAGAAGAACCGATGGGAGTCGAGGATTTGGAGTACATCTTCAAGGTCGTAGGTCGTAAGGCGTGTCCTAAATGCGGTAAGATGTACGTTCAACGCATGGGTCTCTACCTCAGGCATCTGGTGTTCTGCGGCAGAGAGGTTAGTTACTTACCTGTGTGTGTTTGTGATGTCCTTATTAGTAGCCCCATTGTTATATGTGTGAGTGTGTGTGTCTATGTTTGTGTATATGTGTGTGTATGTGTGTGTGTATGTGTGTGTGTTTGATATTAGTACTAGTATCCTTATTGTAGTATGTGTATGTATATATGTATGTGTGTATGAATGTGGTATCCTTACCAGTAACCCTATTGTTGTGTATGTGTATATGTGTGTATATGTGTGTATGTGTGTGTATATGTTTGTATGTATATGTGTGAGTGTATGTGTGTGTGATTGATGTCCTTACAAGTAGCCCCATTGTTGTGTGTGTATATGTGTGTTTGTGTATGTATATATGTGTGGGTATGTGTATGTCCTTATAAGTAGCCTTATTGTTGTACTGATGTCCTAACAAACTAAATATTGCATGCTTATATCTTCTAAAGGTCTTCACAGTAAGACAGTATTCTCATCTACTATCATCAGTGATGATTCATCGCCCAGTTCACTACCACTATCGCCCACACAGAACGAGAAGGAAGCATGTCAGTACTGCGGCGTGAGTGTACTGTGTCCGAAGCTCAGGGTTCACGAGCTGAAATGCGATAAGAATGTGCAAAACGTTAGTAACCTACAAGATCTAGCTATCTAAAACATCAGAAATCTACTCGATATGGATCTATAAAATACTATCTATTAAATTTAGAAATCTACGATATATATATATACATTATACACGATAAATCTGAATATTCCTGAATCTTATCACAAATATCTCACCATCGTATAGCAAATAACGAGATTACGATGTTTATAGATAATATATTTTAAATGTAACATATTGCTTTAATTCTAAATATAATAATAATCTTAGTGCACTTGCGAACATAGTTAGTCAGTTCATTACACTATAATGATCACCGACTAACTAGGTACTCTAATACAAAAAGAAAGTTTATTAATATGATACCTATTATAAATCAATAGATTCATCTTTTTGAGACATACAAAATATATGTTTCATAATTTTCCTTTAATAAAAAAAAATACATTTAGAGTTATTTTGAAATTCAAAAAATATAATATTTAGTTAATATGTAAAGTATGATACAATATGTTGTAACATAATTCGTATGGTAAACTTTTAGAATAGACCATTTATCAATTAAGTATATTATCTAGAGATAGCATGTATAGTTTGTGAGAAGAATTTGACTTAAGTTTTAAAATTGAAATATACGTAGGTGATTATTAAATATAATAATAATAATAGAAAGGTATATCAATAACAATTTTATTTAACTAGATTAGTAAACATATAAGAAAGTAATTTCACAATATTTTATCTAAATTTAATATAATTAGATTATTATTAACATTATATTTAATATTGTATTTTATAAAAATATTTATAAAAAATAATTTTATAATATTTTCAATTTTATCAATAAAGTGAAGATATATAATATAGAATAATATTTGAATATTAATGGTAATTTTTTTTATTTAATTAATAAACAAGGTAATTAAATTAAATACATAATACATTTATAATTTGAAAAAATATATAACATTTTATTAGCAAATTAAAATACTATTTCTTCTTATTTTATAAATATATTGTATAATAATGGATACATTCAATGTTAATTATTATTGAATTATATTTAGCAAGTATAAATAATATTTATATATTAAACTAGCCTTATATGATTATTTATTATATTTTAAATCGCAAAAATAAACCTTAATAAATTTATCATTTGTAAACATTTAAATTAAGGAGTATTATTGCCTAATAAACTAATTGGTCATTGACTCAAGTTATATCTATTATAGATGGAAATTTTACCTTTCGATAGCTTTTTAAATTTTTAATATTGGACAATTATTTCTTACATAACTTCAATTATTCCTAACTACATCTTCCTTACGATATAGAAAATAAAATCACTAAAATTCATGTTTATACAAATGTAGCATTATTAGCATTGTATATGCCTACTTACTAAATAACCCATATACAATCAGTTCATTGCGTTAGGACAGAATACCTATTAAATGCCTATAAATTTATAAAACATACTTTAGAAGTATTAGTCCTCAGCAATTTCACTGTAATAGGCATTACCACCTTATGAACTCCGCCCCTCATACGAACCCTGACCCTTAGGATGCCTCATCCTCCTCTTCCTCCTCATTCTCCTCCTCATCCGATGAGAAAGCTACAAACTCTTCACTCGACGATGATTCATCTCCACTGATCGTCACTTCGAAGCGCAAGTCTGCCATCAGGTTTCGGTTACGAAATGTACGAGATCTATAACCATCCGCGAGCGTGTGCGATGATGTAATGTTACGTCACCTCTCTCTCTCTCTCTCTCCCTCTCGGGTAATATCGCGTAGTCGTATCGGCGATACGATAATATTTTTGTGAGAATGATTTTTTCGGTGGTTTAAAGAATTGCGTACAAGTAGGATACCGTGATACCGTACAGTGTACAGTGTTATATATACCAGTATAGCAGTATGTCACTGTATTCCGTTAATGAGATAACGCCGCGATTCAACGTAATCATCAACGTAAAGCTGAGGCCACGCTAGAGACTATTTGCTAGTAAACCTCATCTGTGAATTCTCAAACATCTAACATTTGTGATCTACAATAACTCGATTATTATTCGCGAGTGTGGCCTCCGCATACACGCACCTAACTATAAACATGATTCTATTATACATATTAAATATAATATCGTTATGTAATACGAATATTAAGTTATGATCATACACTCTTACATATGATGTAACACTCCACCACACCGTCATCAATAGGGCATGCAAACTATTCAAGAAATCACCAGATAAGGTTACCTATAGCTACCTGAACTCAATACCGATTACACACTTTTTACGCACATTTATCCCCATATCTCCCTTATCTACCCTATCTCCCCGTATCTCCTCTTATCACCCTATCTACCCTTGTCCCCATATCTGCCCTATATCTGCCCGTATCTACCCTTATCACCCTATCTACCCTTGTCCCCATATCTGCCCTCTATCTACCCTATCTCCCCTTATCCCCATAACTGACCTATATCTCCCCTTATCACCCTATCTATTATTGTCCCCGTATCTGCCCTATATCTCCCCTTATCACCCTGTATCTCCCCTTATCACCCTATTTCCCCTTGTTCCAATATCTGCCCTATATCTCCCCGTATCTCCCCTATAATCCTATCTCTCCTTGTCCCCATATCAGCCCTATCTACCCTCATCCCACACTGCGTGTAACCTCTCACTACCCACTTTAAGGACAGGACCTCAGATTCCGATAACAATTCCGCGTACTCCACCGATGGTAAATCATCGTCTGAAGATAACGAAGATGTTAAAGATAGCGATGCGGAGGAGGAGGAGGAGGTGGAGAGCAACGATAGCGAAGCCAGCGACGAAATCTCTAGCGAAGAAGAAGAAGACTACGGAAAAGAGGAACTAGCGAAATCCGCGAAAAAGGCGAAGAAAGTAAGCCCCGTTAAAGCGGTGACCTCGGGTAAAGTGACCGGTTCCGATAAAGCCGAGAAGATCAGTAAAGCGAGTATCACGTATAAAACGCACGGCACAGATGTCGTAGAAATATATAATAAAGGTTTGTCGATCGCGAGAAGTGTCATTATTATAGTCTATTATAGTCTATTATAGTCGAACGCATCCATTGTAGTTATTATTCTTACATCAGCCGTACGGTAGCTCAATATTATTGTATCTAAATATCTCTATGTCTACCTATAACCACCGATATAAAGAAAGTGGATTAGCAATTGACGCACGCATGCATGTAAAAGATAGATACGTGAATGGCACTTTTATCGATAAATTATATATCAGCGGTATTGGTGATTTTTATTGGATATTAGTCATATTATATATGTCAAATATTAAAACCAGGGTTGGCTGTTTTTTCGTTAAAACCATTAAACCCGGTTTTTATCCGGTTTTTTGGGTTTTTTCGATGTTTTCAAATATATAATATTTCAATGAATTATATTTTTTTCATTAATATATTATTGCATAAAAAGATATATGAATTTAAAAAAAAATTATTTTTAGTATGATGTACACATATGTTTAGTTTTATTGTATATTTAATTAAAATTTTAGAATATCTATGGTGAATTTAATAATATTGAGAAAAAACTTTATTATAATAGATTTGATTGAGATATGATTTTTATATCTGTAAACTTATACTTTAAGGTACAGAATAAATTTCACTATTTACTATTGAATTGAATAATATTGAAATATATTAATAAAATAATGAATGAAAGTAATTTTTATTTTAAATCAAATATAATAATAATATAAAAATATATAATTTTTTAAATTATATATATAAAGCCCAATTCACACCGACAAAATCGGCCGATTTTTCATATGCGCAGTAACGAAATCGTCGAGAAATCGTTAAATATTTAGAGACATCTGCAAATGATGAATAGCGACATTGTCACGATATCTGTGATATATTGGTAGGAGTTACGCATAAAGAGAGAAAATCTTTGAAAGATCGGTTCGATATCGATGAAAAATCAAAGATTATTTCTTTTAAATTACAATCATCAAAGATAAACTATTATAATAGTAAATTATTAATTATTAATAATAGATTATTGATAATATTATCATATAATTAATAATAAAAAAAATATGTTCTATTATGATAAATATTATTTATTAAATATATATTTATAAAAACTCTTTTTAAAAGATTATTAATTTTATTAAATAATTTATATATACATATATTAATATAATTATATGATTTTTTTATTTTAAAAAGGATTTTGAAATACTTCCTGATTAACTTTGCAAATTATGTATGTAAATAAAATTATATAAGTAACAATTTAATATAAAAATATTAATTATTGTTATGAAAATATATTTATTTATAATTATATTGAAAAACCACGAAAAAACCCAGTTGAAAAAACCACGAAAAAACCCTATCAACCCTGATTAAAACAGTAGGCTTTTCGTCGAAATAGATTAAAGTGACTTCTATATCAATGGATTTAGATTATAAATATCAATAAAATAGTATGATATCTTAAATTTAAATACATAAAATTATGAGGAATATTGATATGATGTATTTTAAATATATAATTTTATTTTTAGTATAGATAGTACATTAAAATTGGTAGTAATTATCAATATATATATGTATAAATAAATATTATTATAAATAAAAAGTAGTGGGCCAGATAGTGTATTTCGACTGCAGCGCCCGTAGCGGATAGTGCCATACACTACATTCAATTGTCCACTTTCTTTATATCGATGCCTGTAACCCGTGTCCGAGATGTAGCTCTATGTGCAATCGTGTATTAATGCCATGTATACATATAATATACTGAGATATTGATTTCAATATATAGAGACAACCACTATTACCAGGAACAAGACGTCTGCTCGTTATCTTTGCAATGGTTATTTTTTTTACTCCGAACTAGACACTTATCAATGGTATATTTAATTATATTTAAATGGTTTAAATCTTTTAATCAATGATATTAAGGACTTTTATTTATTTGTGAAATAAAATACATTCATATTTTTTAGTTGTATTTCTATATAAATATGTTATTAATATTATGAATTTATCTATAAATTTGTTATTAATTGAATGATGTTTTTCTATATTCTTTATATCGAAATTTCAAATAATATAATGTATATTATATTATATTACGATTTTAATATATTGTTGAAATCATTGATTTTTGAACGAGTTTTTGTATTGATTTTCATATCAAATTCAAATTTGTAGTCGTGGACCATGATGCAATATTATAAAATCATTGAAGCATAACATAAATGTTTCACAACATATGCATTAGCAGGCGTCCTTTCCTTGATAGTACATATAATCGATATAAAGAATGTGGATAAGCAATTGAATGTAGTGTATGGTACTTCGCTGTAATCGCATCACACTAATATAAATGTTAGATTACAGTAGTACTATTTATTAATTCACTAAAATACAATTTAAAATAAAGCGTTCGGAATTTAGACATAATAATAATAATTAAATAGATACGGCGATCTCAATAATATAAAATAAGAACGCAATAATACAAATAGTGTACGTGCGGATATCAACAATACTAGAGGTCACTAACGTATCACTCACTCTCCCACTAGGTGGTGAGATGAGTAGGCAGACTGCACGAGACCTAATGATCGCCTACAACTTCATCTGGAGACCTAACGAAGACGACATGCTGGCAGTAGATAAACAGGTTAGGCTATCTAGCCCTCGTCTCTCTATCGTCTCTATAGTAGTAAGCGAGGCTATTCAAGACTATTCGGTGTTATCCGTGTCCTCGCGATTAGATACGTTTACCTCCCTGATACGGGGATGGCATTAGCCACTCTGGTATGTATATAGTTATAGTATAGTAATAGTTATAGACTGTATAAACTATAACTTATAGTATATAGTTAAGGCCATGCGGGCGAATATTCTCTCTACTTGAAACACTACATTTGTGAATATCAGCGACCACTTAACGTGGTTATTCTACAAAAGCACGATTATTACCCGTGAGAATGTCCTCAGAGTGAATGTCCTCAGCTTAATACGTCCCATATACATTCTATTTATAGAATAACTCGTACCACCGATCCTAATGTTTACCGGGCAAGATGTTAACCCCGCTGACCTGTGACCCGCGTCGATTAGTCAGTGCATGTAATCGAGGTGGCGCCACTGATACAGCTACATTCACACGGCTAACATCGTAGTGATGGCTTAGAGACGGGGCCATCACCAGAACAGATAGCCTACAGTATCTATATACATAGATAGCTTATAGTTTACTTTGTATCCACTAGAACATATGGCTTATATTACATATACATATATAGCTTATAGTATACTGTGCATCCACAAAACCTATAGCCTATAGTATAGATACTGATTATTCATCAGAATAGATACCCTATAGGTTTACTATCTGTATACAGAATATCTAGGGTAGACCGCTTTTGAATTTTTTTGCAATCTCGCTCACATTATGTCACAAATGTTATTATAAACATATTTGGGAAGTTTCATCACAAAATATTTAATATTTATAAAGAAATAAGCCTTTAATGAAGACATATTTGCATTTATAATTCAATGTAAATTTATATTTAACTTATGTAAATTTATATTTAACTTATGTATTTTATGTATTTGTGCATTTGCTAATTTTCATAAATATAAAATATTTGGCATATATACGTATATAAATTATATTTATAATTAATATTATAATATGTATTATAATATTAATAAAGACAAAATTACGTACAAATTTAAAATTAATTTTAATGTTTTTATTTTATAAATTAATATAGTTTATTAGATTATTCCCCGCTGACCTGTGACCCGCGTCGATTAGTCAGTGCATGTAATCGAGGTGGAGCCACTGATACAGCTACATTCACACGGCTAACATCGTAGTGATGGCTTAGAGACGGGGCCATCACCAGAACAGATAGCCTATAGTATCCATATACATAGCTAGCCTATAGTAGAGAGTATTCCACTAGCACTTATAGTACAGTACGTATCTATTGGGATAGATGGTAGCTGTAGTAGAGATACATAGTATTCATCGGAATAGATACCCTATAGGTTTACTATCTGTATACAGAATATCTAAATGTGGTAACTTTGTCATTTGCCAATCATTTATTTAAATATACTCTCGCGAGTGTAATTCATATATATATATACATATACATATATATTATATACATATATATATACATTATTAATTTCTTGCATATGTTAATCGTTAATTCAGTAAATACGGATACCAATAACGTACACTTGTGTGTGACATATAGTAGCGTGTTCACATCAGTTACACTGTTAAAAACGTGTGTGTGTGTGTGTGTGTGTGTGTGTGTGTGTGTGTGTGTGTATGTACGTTTATATGAGGCTATACTTGCAAATATTTGCTTGAAATACCGATTTGGCGAATATTAGAAAAAATACTTTGGTCTATAAAATGATTATCAATCACAGATATTCGCTAACATATTCGTAAGTATGGTACCAGCTTCACTAACGCCTATAGCACGAGTGTACATAGGTACATCAACGCCCTCGTGGGTATCCAATGTGTATGAATCTAAACTAAATGCCCATACCAATATGAAACTATTGTAGTTCACACTGCGGCCTACATAACGATGATTATCGGTCCACTTAATTGCCTACCACCCAAAACCCACAGTTGTGTAAGATATTGTACAAGAAATTCAAGGATATATCATCGGAAATGAAAGAGAAACGCCTATTTCAGGGACTCGCCGGTGCGGATTCTCTATTAGCCGATTGGACGAAGTGCGACGCCTCGTTAGCACGCTCTCGTCTCCCCTATTTCGTATTGATTAATTACGCGCATCACCTCTATGCGTATTTTTGTAGGTGGTAACACGCTCGCAATACAAATTTATACCGTAGATTAATTCCGTAAATATAATTATAATACATGTATATATATATATATATATACGTATAAATAAGTGAGTATATGTGTATGTTCGTTTGCATGTCAAATAGATATGAAAACAATATTAAAATAGAAAATATATGTCGTTATAACTGGTTAATACTTAACTATATTAAAACTAATAATACTACTATAATAATACTTAAACTAATTAAACATTAGTGGATCAGAGTTCAAAGGTCGTTTATCGCCTAAGTTCAAGGTCGTCTACAGCTACCCTAAGAAGAAGAAGCCGACCGATGAAGTGCAGTTGGAAATGTTCGCTACCTTAGATCACCGTTTGTACTCGTTCACTGTCTACTAATTGTCTAGTGTCTACTTGACCAACAGGCTATTATTCGCCTAAATGTCATGTATACACACATACACTCATACAACATATATATATATATATATATATATATATATATATATATATATATATATATATGTTATAGTGTGGACTTTTAGTAAGAGTGCATCGCGACTGGTGTTGTACATTCGCGGATGGTGAACGTACGATCCCGCTAAGCCAATCAGTGAGCCGGATTGCTGTGTATAAGCTGGTCGACTATACCATATATATATATATTTATGGCATATATACTATTGTGTTTATTAAGGTAATAATGATACGTACTTACATGCGTATGTGTATGAATAGTTCTAGCGATATATCCTCACCCATACACACTCACACACGCGCGTACATACACATACACACACTCCGATACAGCTGTCGGATGTACTATCAATGTGGGCGGAACCATCTGGTCACAAGACTGGTTACCTCAGCCTCTTCCTAAAACTAGGCCAAAGTTCAACTTCAAATATAGTTTGTATAGTGCGACGCTATGTAATAGTAATCTATGAGCTGATTTAGCTGGCTATTATACTATATAACTACAATAAATAATTTCTTAATTTATTAATTTCGCATTATTCTTTCTATTATTTCAATAACGTATGTTATCGTTAGTAAATATTTGTACAATATACTTTTGATTATATATTTTGACTATGTATTTGCTTAAATTAATTATCATTCAATAAATAAATAAATTAATCTATAGTTAATTTAAATTGAATTTAAAATATAATTGAATTATAATTTAATATTTAATATTATGAAATATTAACTTATCTTTTATTTTACTCAATAATATTTTAAACTAACTTTAACTCGATAAATCACCGAAGTTTCGTGGAGATAACCCGAGTAACATTATCGTCGGCGGTAAATAGTGTAATACCATTGTGTACGCGTGTGTTATCGTTAAATTAAATCAATCGTTACATTCGATACTTAACCGATACTAATAACATCGCAGACTGTGAAAACACTCAATACTTGGCCGTCTACGCGAGCTATCGCTGCGAGACGTTTTCATTAGACGCTCGAGACTCGCACGAGAAGTGTCGCGTGCAATTCTGGAGCTTCCGGAACCTCTCTTTCTCGAGCAAGTTTACGTCCTTCATTTAATCGAACACCCCTCCAGTGGATGGCCTCCACCTAACCCAATCGCACACTTAATAATACTAATACATATCAGTAGATTAAGTGTTCTTTAGATTAACATTATTAGATTTAGAATACGTGTTTATATATTATATTTAGAATGTTACGCTAATTTTTAAGCAACAAATAAAACACGTATTACATCATCATAAATTATGATTCATATGATTCGTAATAAATAGAACGAAGACAAACTTCTAATATATTACGTAATAGATAATGATATCTCCCAGTAGGTAAGCCTCAGTGGAAAACAATAGTGTAACGTAACAATGCACCCTCCTGATATATGTATATCTCTCCTCACTGCATACATCATTACGGTAATGGCATTACCCCCACCCCCACCCCCCCCGCTACTATAGAGTGTAACACAAACTCTCGGCCCACATATATTTTGGGCAATAATAACAGAAAATATTATATATTACTTTGAAGCTTTTTAGGATAACACATTATACAAATATCATTGTAAATTAACAACAACAACAAATTGTAATTCTTCTAGTAAATATTATTATTATTATTAATATTATTATTATTATTATTATTATTATTGTCATTATCATCATCATTATTATTATTATTATTATTGATTGATTGATTGATAATTTATTTAAACAAATACATAGCCGAAAATATAATCAAAAGTATAAAGTATAAATATTTTCTAACGATAACATACGTTATAGAAATAAACAAAGAATAATACGAAATTAAAAAATTAAAGAAATTAAAACGTTTTACAGTTACCGTAAAAATAAACGAAAAACAATCGAAAGTAGAAATAAATCATATAGTAAAATAAACAAAAATAATAAAAATAGAAATATAAGATAGCGTAAAAATAATCGAAAATAGAATTAAAATATATTATTTTGTAAGTGGCATCGAAATATTCAATTTCTACTTTAACTTTATAGAATTCTTCTTATCTTTGTACCCTGTTTTAGTAATAAATGATTAGTTATATAGTTTAATATTTAAATGATAAGTTTTAAATATATTATAAACAGAACATGTTAAAAATAAATTAAACCAATGCTAGAATGAAACAAATAAATAATGTAATACTTACCAAAATCTGTAATAATAGTATTTAGTACATTATTAATTTTATATTTTAATTGTATAATAAATTTGAAACATATATATATATAAATACTGAACACGTTAGAAATAAAATAAACCAATATACACAAACAGAACACTTTAATAACAAAACAAACCAATAATATTACGAAACAAACAATATAATACTTATCACTATAATCTGAAATAATAATTATTATTATCATCATCATTATTATTATTATTATCATCATTATTATTATTATTATATTATTATTATCATCATTATTATCATCATCATCATTATTATTATTATCATCATTATTATTATTATCATCATTATTATCATTATTATAATATTATTGTATATCACTCGCTCTCTGCCCACTCCTTCGTCCACTGCCCAACGGCTACCCTGGTTACCCCCCAGCCCCTCCTGCCTACAGAGTGAAACACAAGCCTCGCCTATGTCTAGCGCTGGAGACAGACTACGGTCACATACACCAGATGCAGTGGGCACCAGCGAGCAAGGCCTACGATACAGAGGTTACTAGTGGGATAGACATCACGCGCGGCACTACTGCGCACTGACGATGCATTAGAGTTATGTCCTCCACATGCGTATGTCCTTACTAGCGATGTAAATGAAGAGTCGTCAAAAGGTCAACATATTTCGGTATCTATTCAAAATAGTAGTAGCTTTATAAGAAAAATGTATTACTAACGAATTTAAATGTATATAAGATGTATGGATTACATTTATTATAATAAATAATGATTATAATAAACAATGGTAGGGTTGTAAAATTTCATAGTTTACATTAATTTTCAAACAAGATGACGGATGTTTAAATTAATAATAATAAATAATAACTAAATTAATATTAATTATAATAAATAAATCTATCTTAAATATAGTATTTTTATAAATAAATCTTACTTCAACTTTGTAATAATTTCATATATTAAATTGATTTTATTTATATGTATTTATAAACATTTTTAATCTTATTTTAGATACTCAACTCGAAAATTAACTGTAGGGAATCGATTTCATACATTTTAATGGACTAGAATATCTTAGACTCGACTCGATATTCAATTTCTAGGAGTCGTGATTTGCACTCGAGTACTCATATTTGTACAACTATAAACAATAGTACTTAATAAATAATAAAAGTAAAATACAATCTGTTTGATATAAACATTATAATAATTACTTTCGATAAAAATATTAAAATACCAAGCTCATATAAAATAAATAATAGTATTTATTAAGGGGCTGCCAACCTTTGGTCAATTTACATTACGTAAAATATAGGGGTAAAAATGGTTCTACCATAATCGCATCATCTCTTAATATTTAATTTTTAATTTGTTGTTATCTTGTATACATCATCCATATATAAAAGTTATGTAGTGCCGATATTGTTAGATGAAGAAAATGATATACTCATTAGATTTTATTATATAAATATTTTATAATTCAAAAATACACATTTTGTTTGTGAATTCATGTAATATATTTTTATCTATAGGATGTATGCATATATTTTAATTATTTAGCCTATTATTTGAAATATTATATATATATATATATACTCAAGGTTCATAAAGGTTCATAAAGATCCATCAAATTGTTCAAAATTGAGGGGTGTTTGAAAAAAGTGAAACATGAAATACAATTTTCTTAGATTTAGATTCCTAAAGTTTTAGTTGTATATTTTGAATAATATTAATAAGTACATATTTTTTACTTGCTGATATTTTAAAATTCAAATTTATTATACTTATATTTACTTTTAAATAACATGGTCCTAAGCTATGGAATTCACTCCCGCCCTATATTAGATCCATAAAATTGCATAAAACATTCATGAAATATATACAACAATTGATCTCAGTTGGGAACCTGAATTACTAATATTGTTTGTCATTATTATTTTATTAATTAATTTCCGTACGGCTTATTCTATTTTATTGTATTATTATTATTGGTATTTATTGTTTACCTACTTTTATTATTTGTATTCTATTATATACACTTTTGAGAAATCATTTATGATTTATTTAAGTGTCTAAATAAACATTCAATCAATCAATGTTATATATCATTATATTATATTATATTATATATAATTTATATAGATAATAAACTATATTTTAAAATAAATCTAAAATAAAAAAACAAAGGTTTATGATATAAATGAAATAAGTATATTTTTTATTGAAAATGATATATTAAAATCAGTAAATTGTATATTATCTTTAAAATGATATATGGCTTATTGCATAAAAGTAACAATAAGTATTATGAATAAGCACTTATAAATACAACCATATACAAATTAAGGTTAAATTTATAGTGACATATTTATCTTTCTTTTTAAAACTGATATTTCTATAATTATTTTTAAACCTACTTTTTACTGAACATTTTGTTAATGTAGTGTTAATCTAGTTAATGTAGTGTTTTCTAAATCTTTAATCTATAATTGTTATAATCATCTTATAATTATCATATATTTCTATTACTTAATATATATATAGAAAATTTTATCATTCTCTTATTAATTTCAGAAGTTATCATAATTTTAGTAAATACAAAATTCATATCTTCACTGTGTAAATATTCCTATATTTCACCAGTCCTTAATGAAAAATAAGAATTCATCTTTGAAAATTTGAATTTTTTTTTCATATACGATATTTAAATGCTAGCGATGAAAATATGATTCGATTCAAATTATAAAATTTGAAAATAGTTATAAATTTATTTGATATAAATATGAATTTGTTAATTGAGATTAAAGTTTCAAATGTGATTTTAGAAGGTGAAAGGAAGTTGTGAAGTTAGCGAAAATATTTTTTTAAATACTTTTAAAAATATTTTTCTACATTTTTTTCAATTCATATTTAATAATTTATATATAATAAAATTATAAAACATTCTAATATCATGATGCACGAATAAATAGTATTGTTTCCTTGATTTGACATTTTAAAAATTAAATTAAATTGAAATTGTATATTGATGTATATAAAATAATGCCGAATATTTATACCTGATTTAAACAGACATATTAAAAGAAATATAAATAATTTTAATATGAATAATTACAAATTATTCGCATTCATTTCAATAAATATTAAATTCGTATTAGGTTTTTATGATTTTAAAAACTTCAAATCAATGTAGGTATAAACTAAAAACTTCAAAACATATATTCGTTATTCGGATACATTTACATCGCTAGTCCTTACTAGGGATATAAATGATGCCGAAGCTAGACTTTAATTTTCTGAGAAAAAAACGAGCCCAAGCCGAGATTCTAACAAAACCAGCCCGAGCCGAGTTGAGACTTTAACTTTATGTAACTGAGACTGAGATTGCATTGATGCATGATCATGCTTTAGATTTTAGTATCTTTACCATACTAGTCCTCCGTAACTCAGTAGCACACCAAAAAAAACCGTAGTGTAATCTACTAGTAATATATTCGGTAGGCATACATATGATGTGTTTACGTACGACGTCATAACTGCTCGGGTAGCCCAGCAGGCTAGGCAGTAGGACGCGGGTTCGAGCCCCGTCCGAACCCATAGTATAGGTCTCAAAATAATATTTAGAGGCGATATAATTGCGAATATAATATTATCGGCTTCTCTTTAAAACTATGCATGCGTTAACAAGAGAACGGCTTCGAAGGAGCGCTATAATAGGCGGTTATAAGTGAAAACTTATTCTGAATACCCATATAGGATGAAAGTACTTCCAAAATAAAATAACAAACGTAGCTTATTACTTATACAGCGGGTTATTAACTATTACGAGTAGAGTAACGCTATACCCTCCTCGTCGCTACCCTCGCACCCCCTATTACCACTTTCGTACGCCCCCATTATCACCCCATTACCCCCCACCGTGCCCCCTACCGTACCCCCCCCTCCTCCACTGTACCCCCTACCATACCCCCCCCCCCTCCTCCACTGTACCCCCTACCATATCCCCCCCCTCCTCCACTGTACCCCCTACCGTACCCCCCCCCCTCCTCCACTGTACCCCCTACCGTACCCCCCCCCCCCTCCTCCACTGTACCCCCTACCGTACCCCCCCCCACTCCACCATACCCCCCCTCCTCCACATTACCCCCTACTGTACCCCCCCCAGAAAGAGGATGGTGAAGGCCTACAACGACTAGGATTACTGGCGTGCTCCTCCCTTCACGGCCACATCTACATCCATAGGTGCGTACATTAGTGTGACATCGTGTTATCATGGCTGTGTGTGTGTGTGTGCTAACTATAGTACTACATAACAGTTTAGTATGCAGTACAATGTAATTAGGAGATCATTATTATAATAGGTAGTGGTGGTATCATCATTTAATGAATATAGTAATCCAATACTAACTAGTATCGGTACAAGTATAGTTACTGTATTGTATGATCGTTACTATTACTATTAGTATTATTGCTATTTCTATTAGTATCATTACTATTAGTATCATTGTAGCAATCAATCGTGCGTGTGTGATTATAGATTAGGAGATTTCTGAAATAAGGATGTTACATGATTATTGTAATGATTTTCTTCTATTTGAAGTCTTTTATATCCCTATTTGACTCCAACAATAATCATCTAGGTATAATAAATAAATAAATAAGTATGTTATAATAATTCTCAAATATTGAGTGTTATTCGATATATCTACTATCGAGGGTCAATTACACTTATAGAAACGGTACCGGTTTGTCTAATCAAGTCGTTAAATAGCTTGTTTACGTAATACTTTTTGTGCGATACTAGTCGTTACGGTGGTTGAATATTCCTAAACATACACATATTTCACCTATGAACTCGTCTGAAGTATTCCTAAACGTACACATATTTCACCTATGCGCCCCACTCTCATCTGAAGTATACCTAAACCGGAGTTCGCTGAAGATGACGCCTACCCTATCTACAAGAACAAAGCCTGCATTGTACTAAAGCAATCCTCTTCATCATCATCATCAGGTTCATGCGTTATTCTTTATTGTTGATCAATTGATTTCCGGATAGAAACAATATGTAGTGGAAATTTAAATATTCGCTAACGATAGCATACGTTATTGGAATAAACTAATAATACATATAGAATATAAATTATTACTTAGCGATTAATAAATTTAAAATTATATTATTAATCAAACATTTTATAGAAGGATACAATTCATTAATAATGCAAAATAAACCGATAATAATTAAAACACCCTAAAATTATTAATTCTATATTTCAATATTGATATAATATGGGTATTTCAAACTTAACCATATACGAATCAAACTATAAGACAATTTATTTAAATAAATAATATTTAATTATTATATTAAATTTATGTTATTATCATCACTCTATTATCATATAATATATTGCAGCCGAAGTCATTGCCTGCACCTGTTTGGATTGGATAATCAATTCAGCGCGAAACTCAATAATAGCAGGATACTCTGACGGTAGTAACGCAGCAATGTTATTAGAACGATAATCTCCCGCCTCCTCATTACTCTCTCCCCGTCCAGATGTATCTCCAACCCCATCCCCGACTCCCCGCACTCACTATTCTCCTCCAAATCTCCCTCTCCATCCCAATTTCTCTACCCCCTAGCCCCTTTCCTCTCATCCAGCTCTCGCCACGTTGCCGCGCGAGCACCGGTTAACAAAGCACCGCTAACCTCGCTCTAATACGGATACCATCGACCAGGTACCATATCCATCTTCAACTTGACCTCGATACTGGACGGCCAGAGTCCTCTGACCTGTCAGCGTAGCGGTCAGTACGCGGTGTTGCGGCCGGTGCTGACCGTCAACTACAACTACGGCCACACTACGGCCGTTTGCTGGATGAAGAACTGCAATAGCTCGGGGGTCAAGGGTCAACTGTTTGCGGTCTGCTGCGATAGGTTACTTATGCGGTGGTCCAGCGTTGCTATGGTAATGGTTGCTACGGTAACTGTTTATATGGCAACGGTTGCTATTGTAACGGTTGATATGGTAACAGTTGATATGGTAACGGTTGCTATGGTGATATCGATTGTTATGTGAATAGAGATTATTGAAAGCTGGAACAGCGAAGGGATATTAGAATCATTATGTTATAAGTAAAAAATTAGTCTAAGTTCCTGGATGGAATGAAACATTACCAATGAAAATAATTTAAAAAAATTTTATTTTTAAGATATAATATTAATAAATATTTATTAGTAGACATTTTTTTTTCTTCTGTAGATTATATTAAATATGTTTATATGTGTTGTCTTCTCCTAGACACCTTAACAATTAGATACAAACTTATCTATTATTGTCGCTCAGTACAACTATATATATATTTACTGGATAGCAAGCACGCGTAGGAAGATTTAATTATAACCATGGCCTACAATTAATGATGATGATGATTATTATTAACATCCCAGTACTGTTCTACTGTTACCTTTAATGCACCTGTAATGAGATCATATCAGTTCAGGTAGAACACTTTCCCGACCCATCACCTCCACCCCGCCCTCACCATCACCTCCACCCCAATCCCCATTACATCACGCCCCCTCGTACAGGAAATACATAGTAACCGACGTATAACCTATCTCTACCCCTAATCCCCGCCCACACCATCACCTCCACCTCAACCCCCATTACACCCCAAACCCTCGTACAGGAAGTACATAGTAACCGATGTATAACCCATCACCTCCGCCCCAACCCCCATTACATCACGCACAGGAAGTACATAGTAACCGACGTAGACAACCTACATGTACACTCGATATGTAACACCGGACCTGTGGCATTGTCTCTTCAGTCTCCTTTCTATTGGCCTTGTATGTGCATTACATACGACAACTGTTATGTGTTAGTAACTCTCTCTTTATAAGTAATTATAGATGACTTTAAATATCATTATTTATAGTAATACAATTATTAATAAATATATATGGTTATATATAGTATCTATCAATATACTAAATTTAATAAAAAAATGCATTCTTTTTTTCTAAATAAATGTGTTTATTGTAAATCTTCATATGAAACATATTCTTTTAAATGGTAATTAAATCATGTTTATATGAAAAATATAACTTATAAAATAATACATTTTAAAACCCCAATAATACAATAAATTACAACAGTATAATAATAACAATGGTATAATATATAACACATATATTATTTTTAACCATTTATATATGTAACAATATATCTACATGTATAAATAGAATATAATAAAACATTACAAATAATAAAAATATAATTAAAATTAGAATGTAGAATAAGAAATAGAAATTTAATTAAATAACTTTAGATTAAATTTGCTCAGAATGATGTTTATTCACTAATCACACTCATATAACGTTGGATAACTTTTATGATAATAAATATTTTCAATTTGTATTAATAAAAATATATATAGAAATATTTTAAATCAAACATAGCTGGAAAAAGTGTATTTTTCTTTAAAATATTTAAAATAAGTTATATATTAAAATTGTATACACTACAATATAATCAATTGTAAATATAGTATAATTAGTATTATTATTATATACAAATAAAATTATACAAAATAATAGATAATAAAAAAGTTAATACACTTTAAAACATAGATATTTTTACCCTTATCTTTTACATGTAAACTTACAAATGTTTCGCATCAATTTAAATTAAATACTATTTCTTTAAAAATACATGTACATGTGCAATTTAGATAAACACATACATAATAAAGTGCATAATGTATATATTATTTATAATAAATCTTGAATAAAATCGTATTGAATATCATATAATACATAATCATACCAATACTTATGCAATTAAGAATAGCTATTACACAATATTAATGTTATATTTCAAAATATGATATACCTTTATAATATTTGAGTATAAGTTATATTTCTAAATACTTTTTTTAATAAAATTATTACTATAAATAATGAAATTTAACTATTATTATTTTATAATGACTCTACAGATCATCCCAGCCTAATTTGATCTTTGTCTAATATCAAATAAAATACATATCATTATATTCATATTTACCGATCTAACCAATTAAATAAAGTCGTCAATATTATTATATTGATAAACATTAAGGGTGTATCTAACTCTACACATTTATTAATAATATTACTATAAATAATGTCATTTAACAATAATTTAAAATCTAAAATTTCTTCACCATTTGTATAAAAAATTTGTAAAATACTTTTAGCGTAAAATTTTCATTTTTCCAAAATCCTAAATCACTATATAAACTCCAAAACCCTATTTTTAACTTATACGTATATATATATATATATATAGTGTATTAGCCAACCCTACTAATACAAGCCACGACACAACACTACTATAACATACCATTTCACGCCTCGTTGATTACCTCCTAACACCTCCGCTAACACAGGATTAAACACAACCCTATCCAGTTAGTGCAGCACCCCTACACGGGGTACAACTCCCTCGGGTACTGTAAGGTCACCAACACCATATGGGTTAGACACGCCCCCTTTACGCGGTAATCACGAGTAGTAGTAGTAGCGATACCTCGATACTTAAAGCTAGTCAACGTCATATATTGTAGACAGGCCCTCTTTATGCGGTAATGACTAGTGATGGGAATGACACCCATTCTTAAGGTTTCGAAACGGTTTCAGTTTCAAAGACAAGGGTTTCGAAACGGTTTCATTTAAAAAAACAAGGGTTTCAAATGGTTTCAGTTTCAAAGACAAGAGTTTCGAAACAGTTTCAGTTCCAATATATGTATTTCGATAATAATACATTTTTAAATTCGGTATATATTTAATATATTAACATAGTTTCATTTTTAAATGTAAATTCTGAATTACTCAAAACATACTCGAAATTACTGGAAAATGACTCGATATTACTCGAAAACGACTCGGAATCGTAATTTTGAAATTTTAATTACTCGAAACCGCTCGAAAATTACTCGGCTCTATCCCATCACTAGTAATGCCTCAATACTAAAAAGTGGTCAACATGATATATTGTAGACATGCCCCCATTATACATATACTCGAGCAGAACCTCGCCTATATACATATCCACCCTCACTCCTAATATACACACACACACTCACATCCATAGCCACAATTACTTGTACACGCATATTGCAAACGCATTACATCCATACACATAGTCACACACATACACATAGAAACATCCACACACACACGCACACACATAGTCGCCAATGGTCACCTTCCCCATTAATGTCAATCTATTATTGTATTCGTTATTCATATGTTTAGATCTTGTACATGCACATCTATCAACGTGACACCAACACACGCACGCCTAGTGCCTGATATCACGCACTCACATTCCTTCGTGGCCGTTTCGCATGACCGCACCACGCGCAGACTGCTAGCTATATAGGATATACGCCGCTGTATATATCACTTCCTTATTAAGTCACCTAATAAATACATAAGCCTTGACGCTCGCCTACCTACATTATATACCTATCTCAATACGTATACGTAGTACCTATGCCCCCCCCCGCACAGTCTCTATCGTTCAGCGACTGGCGCACACACTGCATACCACACACCCATAGTCACCCCCACCCCCCCTCACCCCCCTCACCTCCGCACAGTCTCTATCGTTCAGCGACTAGCACACACACTGCATACCACACCCCCATAGTCACCCCCACCCCCCCTCACCCCCCTATACCCCCTCACCTCCGCACAGTCTCTATCGTTCAGCGACTAGCACACACACTGCATACCACACACCCAGTCACCCCCACCCCCCTCACAGTCTCTATCATTCAGCGACTGGCACACACACTGCACATATAGCCACATGCACCCCCATAGTTACCCTCACCCTCACCCCCCCGCACAGTCTCTATCGTTCAGCGACTGGAGTAACGCCCTAGTATACAGCGGTAACGTGGGAACAGTTCAGGGCTGCCATCTGAAGTCTTTGCTCACCCTCGGACCTATCAGGAAACACGAGAAGAGGATGTTTGTTAGTCGCGTAGTGCGGCCACTTCTCACTAGGGGTCACACTATACATATGCGGTGATGTTAACGTAGCTCTATTTTCAAGTGATTCTAAGCTACAATAGACAATTCTTTTTATATGATTAATAATTAATATTATAATTAATTATAATTAATAATAGATGAATTTGTGTTTCCTGTAAATCTTGTAATTAATCTTCTGGTAGAGATTCTCTGCACTCTCAATTTTCTATATGTAATAAAATAAATTACTCAATTTACTACATATTTTATACGCATTCAATATTATTCTGGTAAATGTTGCGGTAATGACAATATGAATTTGAATAAAGATATTATTTTATATAAATATAATCACTGTATTACAAATTGTATTATAAATGAAACAACCTATACGCTTAAATATTATTCCTAAATATTTATGGAGTTTAACCTTATGAATTAGAATGTTATTTATAAAATATTTAGACGTAGTAAACAATTGTCTAACTCGTCGTAACTCCATGTTTTGATAATGGAGTAACTGTAATAATCGTAATTACCCTTTATTTGCTCATTAGAAAATTTAATCATATCCCGATGTATCACTGATACAACTATGATTAATTTCCCTCAGCTTCTCTACAAAACTCACCTTCAAGCTGATAGCTGTGGTGGTGACAATGGTACTGGTACCTCTAGTGATAATCTGATAACCTTCGAGGACTTTGGAGACGTTAGTAACTATTCACCTCCCCCCCTCCCCGCGTACATCTATATCAACATATAAACTGCCTGCGTGGCTCCGGTTGGCTAAGGCATCAGAGTACAGGTAGTAGGTCGCGAGCTCAATCCTCGTTCGGACCAATAAATATGTCTTGAAATAATTTTAGAAGCGATCTAATATTATTGTATACGAAATTATCGGCTATCGTTAAAACCATGGATGCCTTAACTTTTAACTGGAGAGCAGCTTAAAATGGACATCGCAATGTTATAAGAGAAAACTACATTTAATTTCATGGATGTGATGAAAGCACTCAAAATAACAATACAATCCGAGTTGACCTTGACCTCTACCCCCTCCAGACTGCTTACGACCAGAAGTCCACGACCTACATGAATATACCACGCCAGTCAGACTACCACATGGTACCCGACGCATACACATACAAGAAGTCCGTCTACACTGTTAGTACAGAATAATAGGTAAGGGGTACTAGGTAAGGGGTGTAGGTAGGGGGTACTAGGTAAGGGTTACTAGGTGAGGGGGTACTAGGTAAGGGGTAAGGGGGTACTAGGTAAGGGGTGTAGGTAAGGGGGTACTAGGTAAGGGGGCGGTACTACTCTGGTAGTGCTTAACGCTAGCTAGAGTCGATCATATACTACTATAGTAGTTCTTAGTACTATGTCCATAGGTGGGGTAGGTACTAATATAGTAGTTATTAGTACTAGATACTTAAAGAAGTATTACTATAATAATAAAACTAAATTAATCTTATAAACTTATGAATCCAAGCAAAATCCTTTATAGTTTATTACTATTATCATTGTTATACTTACTAAGTAACAATTGATTGCACAATAAATGTATAAATTGCAATCTCCAGTTGATCTATTCTTTAGATACCTTTGATCATCTCTCACGAATAGTTATCATCATTACTCTATATATGTATTAACACTTATATATTAGTTGTATTAAAGCCTGTTTTACATTCAACATTCTTAAATATAATACATGATAATGTGCAACCAACTAAAGCATACGTCGAAGCATAAGTTAAGGGTGCAAGCTGGCATTGGGTTTACAGTGTTAATTCTAGCTCTATCTAAAATGCTAAGGATACTAAACTAATAAAGGTCTTATCTAATATCGGTCGTTGGTCGTAAGCTACGATTGCATGTTAATAATAAATACACTATTGTTTTAATAAATCACTAATTAATAGTGATTTGACCGCAGCATCTAAATAATAGCCGCAGCAGCATTCCGATAGTTATCTACGCCGCTGAACAATAGAGCATTGTTTCGCAACGATTACCTAACGCAACACCGCGTTCTAAATATAGATTTCGTTCAACAAGAACTACGGCTCACATAACTGGACGTCGTCCGGTGGTTACAGCGGCCTGCTACGTGTTCTGCCCATACCTATTAGACACTTCGAATAACTACACTACACGCCACAGCCCGCCCTGATGGCAATCATTCATTAGCCGACAATCAACGACGATTTTAATTAAATGTGTATTTATTTACGATCTTGATTTAATATTTAAAATTAAATTATAAATATTTTATTTAGAATTTTATATTTTAATAGAATCCTATTGCCATTTTTATTTTAAAGGTATACTTTCCTATTTACTAATATTATGTAATGGCATTTTATACATAGTAGTTGTAGTATAATATATTATTTTATATGCTATTATATTATTTTATTATTATAACTACCATCATATATTATGATTATTATGTTAGTTTTTTAGAACTTGTTCCAAGATTTGTTAAAATACATTATATATAATTTCTAAAAGTGATATTAGATGTATTTATATATATATGTATATTATTTAGTACAATTATAGATATGTACAAGGTGTGTATTATATATATATATATATATATATATATATATATAGGCACAAATATGTACATAAAATTAAATAAGTTATCGTTAAATATCGAAATATTTTGTATTATTCTCCATATTATTATTATTAAAATAAATTGAATTTTATAGTAAACATTTTTTTATTCCTATTTATAATTTTCTATTCAGTATTACAAATTTGTTTGTCAATGAAATATTTCTATTATTAACAATGATATATAATACATTACATAATCGAATAAATTCTAAAATATTATCTCATAGGTAATAGAACCTTTATAATGTAACATTTATGTATATATGATCACCAGATAAGTTAGCTGTATCATACAAGCTTAGAATAAACATGGGTAGTATTGAAATAACGATAAAGGTGTTAATTTCTCAAATATAATATATAATAGTTATTAATATCCTGTGATATATCTACTTTATTAATACAGATAATTGTCAGAAATGTTTATAAATAAATAATGTGGTTATATTTAAAATATAAAATAAAGTTAACATAATATATATGACATTAAATATGTTTATTGACAGATTGTTACTGAAAAGTTGTGAATTACATAAAATATGAATATTTTGTTTTATAATTCCGTTTCCTAGTAAGTTCAAGCAAATTACGTTATATTCATAACAAATTACAATTTAGTTTATACATAATCCCTGCTGGATAGAGTATAGATATATACAATTCATGTTGAAGAGTTATAATAGTATAACGTGGATATTAAGTGAAATTACTAATATGTGTTGTATAGTTAAATTAGTCATTCGGCATGAGTCATGCCCCATTATATTTTTCAAATAAAATATTTGTAGACTTAATATTTCCAGTACGTAATTCATGAAACCTCTGATATATTGTTAGTTAACAAGAAATACTATTTAAAATTCTCATTTAGACATTGCATAATAAGACTTACAATATTACTAAATTACAATATTTTAGATAATAAAATATAATATTTCAACAACAAACTCCAATATAAATTCATTGGCAATATGTTGTATTCACATCATTAGAAATGTTCCTTTAAACTTATACAAAGCAAGCTTATATTATACAATATAAGTTGAGTATAGACCTATTATATAAATATTTCTAAATAATATTCTTATTTCAAAGCCCTTTAGAATTGAGTACTCATAATATGGTATTCATATTTATTTATTTTATTATAAATTACTATAGAAAAGAAAAAAAATTCAAATAAATAATAATTATTATAATGTTTAATAATTAAGATGTCAAAATTAAATACATTTGTATTATAAATAGAAATTTAAAGAAAATATAATATCATTAAAGTAAAACAATATAACTAAAGTAAGTAATGTATACTTCATAGTACTTGGGAAGGTTATCGACTAATAGCAATCATCTATATTGTTAACATAACTATATTATTCTCGATTATATCTTCGCAATGAACAATGCATAGAGTTAGGTCCCCTTGAGGAGGTTTTATTTGCTCAATATGGACACTCACTATGTTATCTACTTCTCGTTGAATATTGAATCTTAACATATAATATTTATTTATTGAACCACGCATACAAATAGCGGATATATATGTGTACCTTCTCAAGAAGGCTTAGGCTTGTAGACATTATAAATAAAGGTGAGGGGCCCAGGACAATACAAGCCTATGACGCTACACTTAGTCATCCCATTTCTTAGTAATACTGTTGTGGATACATTCCTAGTGAGATGTTCGCTTGCGATGTATTCAAATGTTAAGTATAAATAGGCGTATAACTAGGGGCGCTGCAACAGTGGGGGGCGGGGAGGATATGTCCCCCTACTTTATAATCTAGGGGGGACCTCCTATATATTGGCCCCCCCCCCCCACTTTTACCACAACATTTTTTTTGATTGGTTGATATAGTACTAAAGTTACCCTTCCTTATGTTCTACTGTTATATGAGCCTATACCCTACCCTAACCTAGCCTCTCACTTGTTCCTTATATTATTACTAATAATATCTATTTAAGAATACATTTATAACTATTCTGATATATTTGAATAAAGGTTATATTAAAATTGTAATCCTGAATAATTAACTATAGTTAATATCTATAGATATTTTACAGTAAATGATACTTATATGAATGTGTATTTTTAATATTTAATCTAACTATTTATTTTTAGTTCACTACTTTTGAGGTAGTAATAATTGTGATGGAAGTATGAAGAAATATAACGGGTAACATTTATATTGTGTAACACTATATAATGAATAATACCCTATTTTGTAATAGTCTATATATGTATATATATATATATATATATATATATATATATATATATATATATATGTATGTGTGTGTGTGTAATACACACAGTATATAATTAAAGTTAAATTTGTGATGCATATTTGGAATCATTGCAAATCATCTACTTTATCTATTAAATCTGATTTTGTTAATGTAACTCAAAGGAATAATACATAATAAGGAATAATTGATATCATCTGATATCCAAATTATCTATATCTATATTTAACTAATTGGTAAGAAGATTTAATACCTGTCTCTTTTATATATTACATGACTTTTATTTTTTTAAATACCACTAGGAATATAATATCAAATCATAAATATAATATATAAATCTTTATTTAAGATTTTAATTCACATTAATTCTTATAATAAACTTCATTTAGGAATTAACACATGTGCAGTTGGCCATTATATAACAATATAATGATCACTAATTTGTATAGAATTTAATTATATAATTCATATATTATTCTTATTTTCAAATAACTAAGTACACATATGATATTAACGATTAAAGGTTGGATATAATAAAAATGGAATATTTATAAATATGAAATATACACCTCAGAAACCAGTATAACGAATATATTTGTAGATGTAAATAATGAACATGATATGATTATTAAAACATAATATAATATTGAAGTCTGATAAGTATATTCAATGATCATTTCTCACACAGAAACACATTATATTTACAATTAATTGATACGATATTCAAAATTAAAATAACAAAATTAACTTAATTTATTAGTATTGCTATAATAAATTATATTTGAATTATTTATAAATTAGTGTTGTATATAGTAATAATATATAATAATATGTAAATAAAATTACATTATGTTATTTAAATATTGATACATAAATTTGTTAAGTTCACAATTTTAATATCTAGAAAATACGAGCAATGTACACTTTTTTTACTTTTATTTTATATTTGATAACCGTAATTCATTCTATAGAAATTTAATTATAAAACAAAAGCTGATTAAAGTGATATTAAATAAATATTTCGAAAATCGACTTGTGATGAAAACTCATGAAATCGACGATGAACACAAAATAATTTATACCTTAATACGATATACGTATATTAGTATATATGAAGTTTACCTTATAAATTATATACCATATACACATATATCAAAGATTTTTCTAAGGAAAGATATAACACTTACGCGAAATCATGTAATTCGAATTTATATACAAAATACCCCAGTGCCACCTATATCGGGTTACTTTTAGGAACTATGTGTTATTTATAATGTAAATTCCTATCAAACTATACACTTTTAAAAATATTAAATAATATTCTTTAAATTAATATTTATATGATGAAAACTAAGTGTTCATTTAATATATAAAAAAAATATGATATGTATGTTTTAAATGCTATAAGTATATATTTGGTGAGTAAAAGCTAATTTATATTGCATATAATTTAGTAGATCAATGGAAATATTATTGTATGAAAACAGAGCCGAATCTAAATATATTTTAATGATTCGATACTACTGCTAGCAGCGGCAGGGGGTATTACTAAATTATGTTGCATGCATAGGGAGTTTTATATATTTGCTTCGCAAAATCTTTGCACATATGTTATTCACATTTATATATGCAGTATATTCTATTCTTCGAGATATTATAATTACATTAACAAATACCCAAAATAATATTATACAGATTTCACAATATGTAAATTATATATTTATTACAAATACATTGTTAATAATTATTAATAATGAAGAAATATATTTAAAGATAATTATTAAAATATAATTAAATGACCATAATAAACTTATTTATATTATTTTTTATATAAATATACTATAGGTATATTATGTACATAGGTATCCTATTTATTATTGTTATCATTCCCATTGCAATAATATATGTCAAAGAACTTATGTGTATAATTATTAATAAATAAAATATATTATAAAATAATAAGTGTGTGACCCTGAATAATTGTATTCAAAATAATAAAACAACTAAACAGCAGTTTCTAACTTTCAGTTTGCTATCTTTATTATTTCTTGTTTGATTTCTGTTAAATAGTATTCAATTAATTAATTTAATAATAATAAATAAATATATGTGAATTTACCTAAATATATATATATATATATATATATATATATATATTAATATTAATATGAGTGAACAATTAAATAATCAGTAATTATATAATAGAAAACATAAATATATATATATATATTAAAATATGTCAAATGATATGTTTATCCTGGTTTTTTTTCAATAAAATATTATACAATATTTCAATAATCAAAAAGTTTAGATTATTTTAAATATTATTAAAATTAAAATGAACATTTTACAAAATTCTATTCAATATATAAGTAATATTGAGAAAAATAAAATAATTGTGTATAGGATATAATGAAATGGTTTCATTTTTAAATAATTTATAAATTAATATTATATTTGAAATTATAATAACAAAAAGTATTCATTAATTGAACTACAATTTATAGTATTTTTATACATTTTAATTGTAATTTTTTAGGTATTAATAGATAATTAATAGATAATTCATTAAAATATTAATAATATATTTTATAATAATTTATTATAATTAAATTATTAATATTTTTAATATTTTATATCAAATTAAACTTTTTTTTTAAATATGGATGATGATGATAAGTGGGTTTAGCGGCACTGGTAATAGGTATGACCACCCCTAAGTAGAATAATTATTATATAGTAAATAAATAATTAATGAAAGTAATTATATAATCTGGTTTCAATGCTTCCTAAATATTACTAATTAATAAGTTGTATATTAAATGAATATCTATAGTTCAACTGTCTACAATTTATTTTAAAGATACTTATTTTTCTAATTTATATTATTTTATTATAATTTATTAATTTTCTTTTTTAATTTATTATAAATATAAACATTTTCATATGAAAATATTTATAAATATATATAATAAATGACAGATATACATAACTAATGTATTACTTAAGTAATTAGTAGAATACAAATATCTGAAATAAGTGTACGACATGATTAGATGAAGATCTACAAAGCATAGATTGGTGGTTAAGGCTTGGGATAATTTGTTATTGAAATTTTACCGTAACATAATTTCATTTCTTTTTCTACGAGAATTATAAATTTTTTAAATGATTAATAAACATTATCTAGTTTTAACAGATAATCAAATATCTTTATTATATATACTAATTTTTAATAATTTATTAAATTAAATTGTACTAAGATGAATCCAACTAAAACCTCAATAAAATCCAAAAATCACTAGATTAAATATAGATTGTTGCCAACACTGTATAGTAGGAGAGAGTGTTTTGATAACATTTTTAGTTTTCTTCATATAAAAGTGCCAGCTAACTCGGAATAACATCTCTTAATAATTATAGATGTAATAAAAAAAATGAATTAAAAACTGACAAAAATGCAGAAAGATAAACAATATTTAAAAATTTAAATCAAAAAAAAATTATCAAAGGAATAATAACTAGTTTTTTTTATATTATATGTCTATAGATGTGATATGATAGGATATCATCATTATATAAATATAAAATTATAAATCTTAATATAAAAGTAGCATATACTAATTTCAAAAATTACTTTTATTGAGCATTTTAATAACAAATTTATTTATTAGTAAACTAGACGTAAACAAATTATTTGTTAGAAAAATAAATATTTTTTTCTATTATACCTCTTAGATATCCATTATAAGCTAACAACAAAGTTTGATGCTTAATTAAAATAATTTATCAAAAAAATAATTGAATAAATTAAATTAATTTAAAAATTAAAATTAATTTTAAAGTGTTACTGTATAGTAAGGCAGACCGTTTTTAAATTTTGCTATTTCAACAATCCAACATATTTAATATTGATAAAGCTAAGTGCACTTTAATGAAGAAATATTTACATTTATGATTTAATATAAATTCATATTTTAATCATGTTTTATGTATTTGTTTGTGCATGTGACTGTTGTCATAAAATTTAATATGTGTCACATCGGTGTATAGATATATTATAATATTAATAAAGTAAACAATTACTCGAAATTTATAATTAATTTAATTTTTAAAATTTTTAAATGACTATTAAAATTATTCAATTATAAGTTTATAGGTATATGCTATTTTTATATAAAATCCTTGTTATTTTAAATATATAATTATTAGAGACATATATATTAAAACATTTATTTTTATCATTCAATTGATAATTTTTTTTGATTTTAAAAAATTAAAAAATTAAATTAAAATTTCTGTAGATAGATTTAATTATTTACAAACAATTTATTTTAATATTTTGTAAGGGTATTTTTATATAATACATATAAGATATATACTATGTGGCAAAATACAATGTTTACTTGTAAAAATTGTTCCTTTGTGTATATATAATTTAAATGTTTTCCTTAATTTTCAATATAAATTCCTATATTTTTTTAATATTGTTATTGATTTCTGAATTTATGTCGTTTTTCAATTTTATTTTATTATATCAGGAATGATTAAGAGGAGTTATTCCGAGATAGATGGCACTTTTCCATGAACGTACCTAAAAACTTATTAAAACAGTTTATCCTACTGTATACCGTATACAGTACGTACACACTCTATTACAATCTATATAGCACCCACCTCTTTCTTTTGAGACGGGCTTTCGAGTATTATTCGCTGAGTCATCTGGTTGAGGTTCGTCTTCAGATATTGACTGGTCAACATCGTCGTCATAGAAGAACTCGCCTTCAATATCCTGTCGTTGATATCGCGCTGTTTCTTGCTCTCCTCGTCGTCTTTCTCCTGGCACTCCTGTAACGCAATGTAAATATCACGGTTAAGATTAGTATACTGTTCCGTTGCCGATAACTATTGTGCTCGAGTATTGTATTTATTCGAGTACAAACATAGTCGAAATATATAATCAAAAGTATAAAGTATAAATATTTTCTATCGATCATGTACATTATAGTATTTATTATTAGAATTTGTGTAGTATAATATATATATATAAATATAATTTTGTAAATTCCTTATTCCATATATAATGAAATACCCCAATATGATGTTTCGATAAGTAACTGGTTATCATTTATTATTGTTAAGGCTTTAATAAAATAGTTATTACTAAATATTATAATTATATTCGTAAAATGTGATTCAATATTTTGCTTACGATTACAATTAGATTACAACGCCTATATTAATAAAATATGTAAACTTAAATACGTTGTCAAACTTACATATTTCCTATATTAGTAATACTAATTTAGTATGGCATCAACGCATATGTATATTTAAATATATATTATTGCATATGAAATAATAAATATATATATATATAATAAAAAAATTATAAATATTATTAGTATCCAGATTAGGTTCCTATAATTTAATGTACATTTTAATTTATAATACATAAATATATAGGTACATCCTTAAATATATATATATATATATATATATATATATATATAAGGAATATAGGGAATAATATAATATTAACATATATATCTATATAATAATAAAGTTTATTTATACACTTAAATAATAGTAGCTACAATTCTTTAAAGTGTAATCAAATAATGTTAACAAAAAAAAAGAAATTATAATAAAAGATGTTTTTTCAGTCTTTTGCGGAATATTGAGATAGATGGATATATATATATATATGTAAATAATATATTAGTGAACTCCTCTGCTTATAAGAATACAGATAATCGTATAATAAATAATCTAATAGTATATTATTATTTATTTATTTTTAAATAGAGAGATGGAAGATAGAATGGAATAATAATTACTAGAATATCTAGGCTCCCTGTTAGTTTATTAAGTGAATGTTATGATATGTTATATTATAAAATATTGGGTTATTAGTAATAAATTGTATAATGTGGTATATTTCAATTTTAATTACCAAAGAAATAATTTAATAATAAATAATGATTATGTTAATACACAGTTTTTTTTACTAAACCGAATATCATATTTTCATATTAAAGTAATTGACTTATAATAATATGATTATTATTTTTTTGAAATTGTTTACCTATAATGAACCATACATATTTATAATATACATATACCTAATACATTTAATAAAATAAATATACACTAATAAATTATAATACAAATTACTCGACTATATAAACATAACATTTAAATTCAATAACGAAATTTAAGGAATATACTTTTATTTTAATGTTTGTCGAATTATAATTTTGTTAATATAATTTAATAAGTATAGTTTTTACCAAACTTTAATAAGATCTAATTTTTATTAGCATTACACTTTATTAAACTTTGAAGATATTATTACTTTTATGAAATGTATAAATATAAAGGAATTATAATTTTTTTAAATATATGAAAAAATAAAAATATATACTCAAGGATTTAAAATATATAATTTAAATAATTATATATAGGAATATAACCTATTAATTATATTCCTATAGGTATATATATAATACATTATAATATAGTATTGCAAATATAATGTTAACTTTAAAATAAGCTAATAATCTAGTGTGGTAATAAGTTGCTAATAACATACATTACATAACTACATTATACATATAAGTATATTTTAGTAGGTTTTATAGGTTTAATTAATTATACAAAATAAAATAATAGTACGCATATGAACCTACACCTATAGTAAGTATACTATTAATGATATTATATACCTATTACCTATGTATACCTATTACCTCCCTGCTATTACTATTTCAAATGATATAGTATAAGCAGGTAGTATGACTCCCTGGTATAACTAATAATATTATATATATATATATATATATATAATATGTGTATGAACGTTCACATTCATGTATGTTCGTCGCACATTGTGCGCGTGTGTGTGTGCTCTCGCGCGTGTGTGTGTATGTGTGTGTGTCATCGATATAAAGAAAGTTTCTTTCTTTATATCGATGGTGTGTGTGTGTAAAACACACTGTATATGTATAGATGTAGGTATATGTGTAGGTGTAGGTTTATGTATAAGTGTGTATATAGGTGTGTGTATTTATTTATACTCTACCATAATACTACTATCAAATCCTTATATATATATTCTAGACTCTAGAATCTAGAGTATACTATATATATATATATATATATATATATATATATATATATATATATATATATATACTATATAATAAATATTTGTATCTAGATATGTGGAAGACTTACGGCTGTGTTATCTGATATATTGACAACTGGCGTCAACTCGCGTTTATTACGTAATAGTGTTATCTCTCCCCCCCCCCCCCCCCCCCGCTGTGATTACGT
The DNA here is from genome assembly GCA_964019155.1 of Osedax fenrisi. NCBI lineage: Eukaryota > Metazoa > Annelida > Polychaeta > Sabellida > Siboglinidae > Osedax > Osedax fenrisi. The sequence continues at coordinate 23,217,982 of OZ025243.1, forward strand.
AATATATGGTAATATAAACAGTAATAACAAATTACCATTAATTAACTAATTAAAATTAATTCAATTTTATAAATTTATGAATTTCTTCTCTACTGATTTTGAATAATACTTGTATAATAAATATATATATATATATATATATATATATATATTAATACCATATATTTGTATTTTACTATGGGTAAACTATAAATATATGATTAATACATACACATACACACACACACACACACATACACACACACACACACATACACACACACACACACACACACACACACACATATATATATAATATATTATATATAGTTCTAAACACAGTTAGATGGCTCTGTATAGGTGTGTGTGTATAAATAGATATAATCTGCATGTTCATAGTGACACCGATGACAATGAGTGTATTGATACATTGAATGAACTATGCTGGCATTGATTGCACGCATCAACACTAGCATTGTACATGCATCAGCAGAAGCAGAACTGTGTAACAGTACCATGTGATGTAAAGAACGATGTTCACACACTCTTTACATCGATGACCAGTGGTCAATGACCTGTGAACTTACACCGTAGTTATATGTACATAGTACAAGCAAAGCCATGCAGAGCTTTGCTACGAATATATATGAATGTGTATTATGTATTATTTATACACATGTGTGATATGAATATATTATGGTAATAGAATTAAAAGTATTTTCCAGATGCTGTTTGTAAATATACTGTATGTCATTTAAAGGTTATTTTTAGTATATATATATATATTATAGTATATGCATAGTATATAATATATTCACATATTATATAGGTATTTAAAGAATATATTATATATTGGCCTATATTCCATATAATCATAAACTAACATTAATACCTAAAAAAAAAAATTAATAACACTATTACCTGTATATATGTAATATTTATGATAATATATATAACACTATTGAACAATATTAAACCTTACCTTATATATATATAGTTAAGAAATATATTTCAAATCATTAATATTTATAGTAATATTTAATATAAACCTTATATGTAAGCTATAGGATATTGGTAAATTTATTATAAATGTTTTTTTTTGTATATTGAATTGTATACATTTATTTGTAAACCTAATTAAAATATATATTATAATATAATGACCTAATAACCTATATATATATATAATATATAGTATCAGGGAGATCTCCCTGAAATCTCCCTGATAGTATACTTGTATACTATAGTGTATAGTATACATTATATTATATAGTATACTTATATGTGACAAATTTAAATAAGTGTATTAGACACTGTATATCTAATTATTATCCCAATTTAGGTATTTTTAAAAAGTATACTAAAAAGTATACTAAGTGATTCATATATTATAATATATAACATATATATATATATATATATATATATATACAACTATTTAAATAATGACTATTATTATATATATATATATATATATATAATAATAGTCATTATTTAAATAGTTGTATATATATATATATATATATATATATATATATATGTTATATTATATGAAGATTACTTTGGTAATATTTTAATCTAATATAATTTAAGAATTTAAAGTATGTATAACATATAGTAACAGTAAAAAGTTTAATATATTATTATAATAATTATATGTCATAATTATAATATATTACTTTTTTACTATATATTATTATAATTATATATTATTTAAATTATAATAATGTATACCAAAATATATATAGTATTCAATACATAACCTATATCATATAAGATAATAAATAGAGGATATTAAATTAATATTAATAATTAATTAATAATAATTAATTAATAATAATTATTAATTATTAATTAATAATAATTATTAATATTAATTTAATATCCAATATTTATTATGATAATAATTATCTTATATGATATAGGTTATGTATTGAATACTATATATATGTTGGTACCATAACGTTTATTATATAATATATAACCTTAATATATACGTTATAGGTAGTAATCTATACATTATTCTAATTATAATAATTATTGACTTACCAAATATTGTTTGTTAAAGTCGTCTATTTGTGTTTCGTTTAACTCGAAAGGATTATTTCTTTTATGAAAAACTTGACGTTTATTTACTATATTGGGAAGTTCCATATTTCCTATATGAGTAACCTACTTATATTTTTAAAAGCAATCAAACCAATTAACGGCAATATAAATCGTAGATTAATTAATTAAATTGAGAGCATGAAATAACAACTTTTCTAAAAGAGAGAAAATAATTTGTAAATCATAATATCAAAGATAGTAAGTTTTTTCGCTGAACCTAAGTACCTATTAATAATTCCTAAATTATTTATAATACACACTGTGTATTACCAAGACCTCCTATAACCTCCTATAACCGAGGTTATAGGATGTATTGGTATTACACGGTGTTGGGAAGTATGGAACTCTTTTTGAATGTTATTTAAAGTTTAAGTTCGAGTTACAGTTATATCAAGGACTTAACCTTCGTCCTTTGTTATATTTTACTTTCGAATTTGATACTTAATTAAAATACCAATAATTCTTTAATTATTATATTATATGATTTATAATTTTTAAATAATATTAATAATATATAGTTTAAACCCAGTGTTAAACATTTTTTATATTTTAGATCTTAGATTTGTATGATAAAGTATATATTTTTTTAAATATTGTGATTTGAAAATTAATTTAACATATTTCAATATAATAATGATAACTAACCTATCTAACTAATTCATAGAGCTAGAGAGAACGCTTTCTTTCTAGCTCTGTGAACATAATATATTCATAAATATTACAATATTTGTAGATATATACATTATATTATACCTATATACATGTATAGGTAATACTACCTACCACCTACCTAATACTATTATTAATGATGTGTATTCTAAGTAGGATATCTATAGTGGTTATCGATAGAGCTATAGAGAAAGCTTTTCCTCTAGCTCTATGCTTATATCCTACCAATATATATGTGATTTATAGCCTATATATCATATACTAATATCTATAAAGTATTACTATATTAGTTTAATATTAACCTATAGGTTAGTAGGTATCCATTCTACGAATTAAAATATAAAATAGTCGGTAGTAAAAAGTAAAAACAAAAAATGATAATTATAAAGCAAGGCTAACACCGCTGTAATGTAAACTTCATATAACATACACCCACTAGCTGATTACCTACTCGCCATTCGAATGTATCTTACTAAGCCATCCCTGCAGGACGACAGTGTCGCCACCTATGTTCTCTGTGATGTGCTAATTACACACGGTCGGTAGTCTAGCGAGTGTTATGTACTAACTGCGAACACACACACACACACACACACACACACACCGCCACTACTGTCACTACAAGCGTGTGTGTCTTTAATCTCACTCGCTAATACACAATATAATGTTACGTCATTTACTTCATATATAATTAAGGGGATGTCCCAGTGTTCAAAATCATAAAAAAAAAATGATTTTGTATTTATTTTGTATTCCATAATATTAATAAATGTAGTGTGTTTTAGTATCTGTATAAATATCAGCCGCGAATTCAATCTAGAAATGCCATAAAATTGATTTCTAAATTGTTATATTATCAATAGATATGTATACTTTCAACTATCAAATGCTGTTTTCTCAGAATAATTATTTCGCGCTAGGTATGTGTGTATAAACTTAGGTATAACAAAAACTAGTATATGTATTCTACTAATTTTTATTGCATTATATAAATAAAATATATATGAATACTATTATAGGCGTAATTTTCTAAATTTGTATATGTATAGTTGCAAAAAATAACAATTTCTATAGAAATTCCGTAAATTAAAAAATTAAAATGTGTGCATATATATATATGTATGTTATATAATATATATTATAAAAATTACGTCTTGTAATAGTATGTGTATACATTTAAAGAATAGAATATAACAACAATTAGCTCAATTCAATGAATAGAAATCTGCGCGCCTAATTTTGCGTAGACCCATTATTTGCTATCTCTATACATAGAGAAGCGGGCGTCGTGTGCCATCCCCTTAACGAGGAGAAAAGCTGTCCTTGAAATTACTTACATTTTGTATACCCACTTCCCTAGATAAACAGATAAAAAGGTCGCATCAGTCTATATATACATATAATTAAAATATTATAAAAATTACATATATGAAAATCAATTATAATTAATATAGGTATAGTTATAGCCTACACCGTATAAGTATATATATATATATATATATATATACTATTAAAATAACATGCATTATAGTTATGTAACTAAGATCTCTAAGTAGATAACCTAGGTAACCAACTTAGAGGGTACGATATATAACTATAGTTGAATACCTGTATACTCTATTAATGCTTTACTTGTAGATCAATTAAACTATATATGCTGTTATTGTTATTTTATTTGGTGGAGTTCTTAATCCAATCCAGGAACTTAGATGAAGTTTTCACTTATAACATTATATGGCTCTAATGTCCCTTCGAAGCCTCTCTCATGTTAAGGCATCCGTGGTGTTAATGATAACCGATCATTTATGTATACACAATTACATAAGATCACTTCTAAATAATATTTTAAGACCCATTTTATAAAATTAATTAATGGTCCGGATGAGGCTTGAACGTCATGTCTTACTGCTTTTGTGTCTGACGCCTTAGCCAACTGAGCCACAATTTTATTATATATATAGGTATATATAATTAAATAATTATTTAAAATATATATTTTGTAATAAATAACGACTGGTGTATACATAATGGTTATTAAGGTCGATTAATAATTAATAATGATGTAGTTTAAATTTAAATGTAACCTATTAATAGGTATTAATTAACGTTAACCTTATATATGTAAATAATAATTAATTAACACATCTTAAAGTTATAGTTATATTAGGTTATATATGTTATCTAGTAGATAATATATACTATGTTTATATATATATATATATATATATATATAGCCTATATAATATATTTATACTTGATTATATTTATATTTTAATTATATAAAAGAGAATTTATCATTAATAGTACCCAACAAACAATTTATTCAGAACTTTTTAGAACTTTTAGAACTAATGAGAACTTCTTTGGAACTTTTGGGAACTTCAGTTCTCAATAATTATAATGGGAACTTTTTTTAGAACTTTTGAGAAATTTAGTTCCAATAATATTATAATATTATTCTAAAATTAGTGATATCACCCATTAAAGTCATAGATTTTATAGATTTATAGGTATTAATTAACGTTAACCTTATATATGTAAATAATAAAGAATTAACACATCTTAAAGTTATAGTTATATTAGGTTATATATGTTATCTAGTAGATAATATATACTATGTTTATATATATATATATATATATATATATATATATATATATATAGCCTATATAATATATTTATACTTGATTGTATTTATATTTTAATTATATAAAAGAATAATGATAATCTATCATTAATAGTACCCAACAAATAATGTATTCATAACTTTTTAGAACTTTTAGAACTAATGAGAACTTTTTTGGAACTTTTGGGAACTTCAGTTCTCAATAATTATAATGGGAACTTTTTTTAGAACTTTTGAGAAATTTAGTTCCAATAATATTATAATATAATTCTAAAATTAGTGATATCACCCATTAAAGTCATATATTTTATAGATTTATAGTTTGGTAAAATTCAAATATAAGATTATAGTGTAAACAAATATATGTACATATATTTTTAAATTTTAATATTTAATTTATAATTATACACATTTGAATTAATTATATTACAATATATAAAAACAAGAATGTCTTCTCAAAATAGTTAGTAAATAATTATTTAGATTATAATATATATATGTATCAGTTTAATGGTATTATAATAATAAGATATTTTAAATTAAATAAAATATATTTTATGATTGATAAATTATAATTATCAATGATAATATAATTTTATATATACATATTTAGGAATATAATATGCTAAAATGCTAAAATGTTGTTATTAACCTTCAATGATTAACATTAAAAATTATTATATATTTACTTTTTATTACTTATAAATTAAATTAGTATACATATATTATATATAAATTACATTTATTACTAATTAATTTCATTAATTAATTAAATTATCAATTGAATTAATTAATTCATTTAATTATAAATTAAAAAAAATGATCATAATCACTTTCATTATAGATAGATATATATATATATAAATATATAATAATAGATACATTTAAAATATAATTAGGTTAGTTATAATTAGATTAGCAAATATAATTTTTAGTTCTATATAGTGCACATATAATTATATTGGTTTGGTTAATTATATGTTATTGTATTTAGATATATTAGAGCAAGGAAAGTGTTAGGAGACGTATACATTAATTACATCTGGATTGAAGGCGATATAATGGAAATTAAAAAATAAAAATACTTGATAAAGGTACGATTATATTATATATTATATATGTATATACCTATATATAAACACATATTATAATTACTATTATTTTACAGATACAGATACAGATACAACTAGAAATTATTATGTATACTACTCATATACTGTATCAATGTTTACATCACATATTATAAGCATGTAACTTATCAATGTTAACATAATTTGTATTATATTGAATACAATATTATTCTTTGTTATTTTGATATTATATTATTTATTAAATAAATCTTTATGATATATAAATTAACAATAAATAATAATATAAAATCATGAAATAAACATCATATAATAGAATATAAAAAATAAATAATGTAGCAATGGAATAAGTGTAACAAGATTATATATAACAAAAGTATACTCTATATATAGTAATGATTGTATACATGAATTCCTAGTTCATGTCCATTATTTGATCACCAAAATATTACATGATGATAAATAATGCCTTACAATAATCCTTCTATTGGTCTCTGATTCATTTTTATCTAATTTTCTTTTATATAACCTAATTTTATTATTATTTCTAAGAAAGTCTTCCAGATTGTTATATGATATCTTGACTTAATTTAGTGGAGTCATGCATTACTTTGCTACTATACCTATCCAGCTAACCGTAATAGCCTCATAATAGTAACATAATAGTATATATAATTAGCCTAAAATGTTTACATTGTGCCATTATGTTTCCATTAAAAGTCTATTTTGCTGCTATTAATTTGTCATGCTATTATGTTGCCATTAAAAGTCTATTATTCTATTATTATGCTTCTATTAATTTTAAAAGTATATTATGCTGCTATTATGTTGTTATTATGAGGCTATTACTGTTAGCTGGGATTGGTAAATTATTATTAATAGTAATAGGTTTTGTGTAGGTATATTATAGTATATAATAGAAAACAAGCTGTGTTTTCTAATACTTCTTATTTTAAATTATACATTAATATAAATATTATTAATAATATAATTTATTTGGAACTTTTTAGAACTATAGTTCTAGAACTTTTGAGAACCAGGATCCTGGTTCTCAAACATTCTGGAACTTTTAAGCTCCTACACTATTAAAAAAAACCCTTTAGTTTTCGTGAAATAAACCCTTTAATCGATAACTGTTTAAACAAAGGGTTTGGTAACCTTTAGTTAGGCTTTTTAACTAAAGAGTTTAGGTCGAATATCTACTAAAGGGTTTAGAAATCTTTAGTTATGCCGTTCTTCGAACTAACGGGTTTGGTATAATAAATTACAAACCCTTTAGTTACGCATTTATTATACTAAAGGGTTTCATGCAAATATTCACTAAAGGGTTTGAAACCCTTTAGTTGAGCTATTAATATACTAAAGGGTTTTGTGAAAATATCTAATAAATGATAGAATTTCATAAAATATTATTGAATTGATTATCAGTTGTATTTTAATTAATTAAATAATTAATTAATTATATATTATAATGTTTTAAATGTTATATTATACATAATATTTAATAAACGTATAATTGTTATATATCCAATATTGAGTATTTAATTAAACATGATTTCCAATCGTATCATCTTAATTAATATACTTACTTTCCAATGTAATACAAAGGTCTGGTTTAACTAATTCGAGTTAGGTAATTATAAAATTTGAATAGAAATATTGATTATTTATTAAAATTTCAATTTTAAAATAACATTTATTTATATAATGACGAATATTGCCTTAAATATAAAATTAAAATAATAATTGATTACTAATTTTTAATAGGGTATAATTAAATAAATATTTTAAAATAGAGAACATTTTATAAAATAATATAGTTTTACTTAGAATAATTAATAATGTTGGCATAATAATTGTGTATATAATAATTATACGAATCACCACTATGAATTTCGTGAAACCCTTTAGTATCTATGAAATACGATGAAAGGGTTTTGTTTAGCGAAACCCTTTAGTTATTGATATTTTATAAAGTAAAGGGTTTTGAAAGCTATTATATTAACTCATAAATAGAAACCATTTATATATGCAAATTTAAGGTATTAAAGGGTTTCGACAAACCCTTTAGTTTCATATTAAATACGACTAAAGGGTATGGTAAACAAAACCCTTTACGTATTGATATTTTATAAAGTTAAGGGTTTTGAATGCATTTATTTGTTATGGATAAATAGAAACCCTTTACATGTGCATATTTAAAATACTAAAGGGTTTCGACAAACCCTTTAGTTATATACGAAATACAAGTAAAGGGTTTGGTAAATAAACTGAAACGAAACCATTTACTTATTGATATTTTATAAAGTAAAGGGTTTTGAACGTATTATTTTTAACAGTGTATTGTCCACAAAACTACCCAAAAGTTCTAGAACTATAGTTCTTAAAAGTTCTCAAAAGTTCAGAATAAATTATATTATTAATATTATTATTATTATTATTTTAATTATTATTAATATTTTTATTTTTATTTTTATTTTTTTAAATCATAATAAAATATCTTATAAACCATAAGAGGAAATCTAAATGAAAAAAGTAAAGTAATTCAACAAAAAAAACGTTCCGGTGATGGTGGGCAGTTCTGGTGATTCAGGCAACAGCATAGAAAAAATATTGATCTTTATCTGAAGCCCTTTAGAGGAAATAACAATATAATTAATTTAAATACTTCATACGAAAAAAATGTACAACTTTCTTCTAATAAATATTTATTATTATTATTATTATTATTATTATTATTATTATTATTATTATATATATATATATGAAAGTGATTATGATCATTTTTTTAAATATATAATTAAATGAATTAATTAATTCAATTGATAACATAATTAATTAATGAAATTAATTAGTAATAAATGTAATTAATATATAATATATGTATACTAATTTAATTTATAAGTAATAAAAAGTAAATATATAATAATTTTTAATGTTAATCATTGAAGGTTAATAACAACATTTTATTTTAAAAAGTAGCATATTATATTCCTAAATATGTATATATAAAATTATATTATCATTGATAATTATAATTTATCAATCATAAAATATATTTTATTTAATTTAAAATATCTTATTATTTATTATAATACCATTAAACTGATACATATATATTATAATCTAAATAATTATTTACTAACTATTTTGAGAAAACATTCTTGTTTTTATATATTGTAATATAATTAATTCAAATGTGTATAATTATAAATTAAATATTTAAATTAAAAAATATATGTACATATATTTGTTTACACTCACAATCATAGATTTTAATTTTACCAAACTATAAATCTATAAAATCCTTGACTTTAATGGGTGATATCACTAATTTTAGAATTATATTATAATATTATTGGAACTAAAGTTCTCAAAATTTCTAAAAAGTTCCCATTATAATTATTGAGAACTAAAGTTCCCAAAAGTACTTATTAGTTCTAAAAGTTCTAAAAAGTTCTGAATAAATTGTTTGTTGGGTCTCATATAATTACTATTCAAGTGTAGCCTATAATAGCTGAATATTTATTTATTTGAAGAATAATTCTTATACAATATTTCTGTATTTATTTTATTAAATGTGATTATTTAGACGTTTTAAATAATATCTATACGTATCACAATAAATTATATGTTAAATGAACTATATATAATATATTAGTATATACTTGTATATATTCTATATATATGGATACTCATTACATTCATTTACATGTTTTAATATTAGAATATTTGAATATTTACAGTAAATGTCATTTATATTTGAATATTTGAATTTTTTAATATTTAATTATCTTTGAGAAGTTAACCACGCCCTTTAAAATATGAAAATTATTGTGGCGGCCAGATTCAAGTGTAACCATTAATACTTAATTTAACTTAATATTAAAGCATTAAGATTTATAGTTTTATAGTCGTAAACTATAAATCTATGTGTTAAATGAACACTTAAAGGCATATTTATTTAAAAAATAATAAACTGACATATGATTTTTAACAAAGATTTTGAAAATGATTGACCTATAGGAATTGTTCCTATGAGAATTGTGTTTCCGTATGTATGTTTACAAAATATATTATCAATTTAAAAAATAAATAGTATTGTTTATTATCTCAAAACATGAGTATTAAGTGAACTATATCGTGTACTTAATAGGCTCTAATAATAATTAATATATTTTATATTTTATTACAACTTATGAACATTCAGATTTTAGTATAACAACAGATTAACTGAGATACGTTATTTTAGTTAAAAGTTTATTTGAAAACAAATACAAATATCTCACTAAATTTAATTTGATATTATCTAACGTGAAACGTATACTATCAAATCCCTTTGGTACAATCATGCAATGGATACATATGTGCTATGGAAAGGTGTTCTATTTGTGATTCATATTAGGTTAGTGTATTGGAATATTATATTTAGTTAACAAAGTTAAATTAAATTTATTTAGTTAAATCAGGGTAAAATCTCCCTTGATGATTTTAAATTGATGATTTTATTTTGTTTAATTTTAATACTTTGGTATATTTATCATTATAATTATAATTATAATTACAATTATAATATATACTTATAAATTATATATTATAATATATACTTATAAATTATATATTATAATTATAATTATAATAATGATACTTAGTGTTATATTCAAATAAATGATATATATTAAAATATCCTATATATTTTTCAATAGTATAGTTATAATATTTATAAATATAATGTAGAAATACACATAATATATTATATTTATTTATATTTATTTGTATTACATTTCTATTACAAATAGTATATACTATTTAATAAAATATATAAAATTGTTAAATATAATATATATTGGGCTGGTAAGTATACTTCATTTGAAAATTATTAACACACATTTTATATATTACTTGATTTGTCTTAAGAGACATAAAAGTGTATATTTAAAAATATTTCCAAAATAATTATAAAAAATATGCCCTTTTGAAATCTCTACATTTAGTTAACATATAAGTTATATTAAAAAGTGTTACTTTATGTATGTAATAATTTAAAATATGTATAACTATATTAATGGTTGGATTGTAATACTATTTTAAAAGTATATCTGGATCAACGGAACTTTTCGATCAGCGGACAAATTCGATCGTAAAGTTATCTTATCTAATCTTATAGGCTAAAATATAATACAATCAAGTGAATTTAACTATTGACGGACATCGATGTCTGTCGATTTTTCCGTTGATTGTAAAGTTCCGTTGATCCATATACACTAGGGATGTTCACGGGTCACAATTGTGATGTTTCGAAACAGTTTCGAAAGCAGAGCCAACTGTTATAAATTTTTTTTTTTAATATAGAAGTTTCGAAACCAATAATGAAACCAGATGACAATATTTCGAAAACCAATAATGAAACCAAGCGAATTTGTTTCGAAACCAATAATGAATCTAAAATATAATAAATATATATATATATACATGCCCATATACATATATGCCCATTTTTCATTATCTCGAGACAATCAAATCCTAAAATTAATTATTTCGACTCTCAAGATGTTGAAAGTTTTTAATAAATATTTTATTAAACCCGACAAATTTAATTTTTGCCATTACAATGATTTTTTGTAATGTATAATCTTCATCGAGGCTTTTTTGAAATATTTTTTTTACATTTTTTGGAAATAATTTGAAATATTTTATATTTTTTTTTGAAATATTTTTTAATTTTTTTGAAATATTTAATTTTTTTTTTTAAATATTTGAAACATTTTTTTGAAATATTTTGAGACATTTTTTAAAAATATTTAAAAAAATTTTTTATTAGTATAATAGAACATTTTCTATAATAGACTCATATTGTAGTTTTTGTTAATTTTTATTAAAACAAAAGTTATAATCAAAAATGTATATTTTTTAATATATATGAAATAATTAAATACTTATTCCCCTATTTGATTAGTACAGTGAGATATTACAATGTACATAGGACATTTTATTAAAACCCGGAAGTGGAACCCCAAACCGAGTCAGTGTTAAATCACTAATATATATAATAATATTTTACATATTTATGATAATTTATAACATAATAAATAATTTATCACATATTTGAATAGTATATGATAATTAGGCTACATATTAAAATAATTGTAGTTATTAATGAATTATTTACTTATTATTTGCGTATTATAAACAACATACAATATAAGATGATGATATAAATTATATATTATATATGTATAGTATATATTATATACCATACGATATATTCTAACATTTATTCAATAAAACTGGTTTATATCAACTTATACGTTAGTTATAAACTATAGTTATACAGAATCTAATAATATAAATATAAATAAATATTCAGTAAAATAATCCAATCTGTATTTGTTTACGTTATTAATGGCGAATGAGAATTTATAACGTGTTTGGATTGCGAGATACGATATGACAGGGATTGGGATAATATTATATTAAATATAAATCATATATCATATGATGTATATTATATAATGTATATTCAAAACCCGAAACCGGTTTCAGTATATTCAATACAATTCTGAAACTCACCCGAAAAACAGATATAAAACTCGAAACCATTATATTTCATAAAACCCGATACCGACCCGAAACCGACCCGACCCGTGAACATCCCTAATATACACAGTAAAAACTAAATGTTCATTAGACACGCTCAGAGTCTAATGAACGTAAAAGTTTAATATTTTAAAATTTAACATAAAGTTCATGAAATATAGTTGTGTAATGAACATTTATAAAAGTTCATTGTATTAAAAGTATTATATGATTGAATATTAAAGATAAAATATCGAATAGCGAGAAAATATTTGAAAAATAAAGTTATATAAATATACTGATATTATTATTGACATATTATTTAATACAGAATAATTTAAAAAAAATTCTTACCAATAATATTAATTTTCGCATAGATTATTTATTTAAATACAGATACACTATCATATTTGACCTTTTCTTTATTTTGATAAATTGATTTAATTTAGCTCTAATGGAATTAAGTATCAATAATTATTTTATTTCTATATTTAAGTTTATATTATGCTTTAATAAATAAAATTACTATTTTAAAATCATAAATTCTTTAAGTATCTATGTTTTTTTGATATCATCATAATTTCATATACATGTCAACTTAATTATAATATTCAACAATAATTATAATCATAATTATATTGATAATTAAGATAATACAATTTGAAATAATATTATAATGATTGCTCAATATAAAATATTGAAATATTGTATTTAATATTAAAATTATTATTAATGTTAAATTCATGTTTTAAATATAACATATATGTAATTCTATAATATATTGTAATATATAAGTCATTACAAGTTAAATACTAATATTAACATATCCCCGCTAATACATATAGAATTATAAGCATATCAATAATATAAAATATTCAGAATATAGAGTATAAAGAATATTTATACAAAAACGTTCATTAGAATAGAGTAATGAACGTTAGAAAAGGATCACTATTTCGACCACCCAATGAACATTTAAATCGAGTCTAATGAACGTTTAGTTTTTACCGTGTACTCAGTATATGATATACTGTTACAATATTATTACAATCCAACCGTTATTAGTCTGATAATTAGCTTAATTACTTTATGAATTAATAATATTAAATATTTCTCTATATGTAATTTATTTAATATTAAGGGGTCGGGAGACGTTATTTTTTTTTCATAATAGTTTTTTTTATATTTTTATGTTTGATCATTTACTCTAATAATATAATACTTCATACAATATGTCCTATATATATATAAGAATTATATTTCTTAACTACTATATACCTACGTAAGTAACTAATATAGTGTAAATAAGTATAATGCAACTAATAACAATAATTAATCACTAAACTTAAACATATATGCTTGGTTAAAAATTTTAAAATTTTAACTTAAAATATTATTTCTTTACTATATACTACCCACCACTAATGACCTCTAACATGACCTTTCAGCTAATGGAGTCAGTGTATCTAAGCATTATATTTCGGACTTGGCACCGCTGTTGAGTACAAAACTCTGAGACAGAAAGAGATTCTTGGAACTCAGCCAATAAAAGAAAGACGTTAGTTCTAGGTGCAGCCTAAGTAAACACGCACCTAATAGATATAATATACTCTATAATTCGATCAGTTTTAATAATATAATCAGGTTTTGCAAAAATGGGAAAAACAATATAAACCTACCAATTCCATTTTATTTTATAGCAAAAACTATTTCAATCATTATAAATACTATAATCTATCTCATATGAGTGTACTTTTATAATTTTATTTATAAGTATATTGATTTATTGTTATAAATTTATAGAAAAATTATTGTTTGTTATTAATAATCTTAATATATAATTTTATGTCTGTTAAGGGCATACGTCGGTGCGCATGCCATTTCACGCATTTACATGTTAAGTGATAGTAAATACAAAGATCCATTAAAATCTATGTTTAGGTAAAACTATTCAATGAATTTAACTATCGCTTTTTATATTATATACAATATATATATATATACTGCTACAATATTATTTATTTCATGTATAAATACATTATTTATTATGTCTGATTTATTTAAACCAATATTTTTAAAAATTTATACCAATATTGTCTCTTTTAAATAATAATTACAAAAATTGAAAAACATAATGTTATTTAATCATATACAATTTACATATAGCAAAAAAAATTGTTAGTATACTTATGCTAGATTGTTCTAAACATACATGTATATTCACCCAGGTTGTACAAAATAATTATTCTGAGTAAAACGTATCTAAAGTTTTACTAAGTAAAAATTATTATTATAAAATAGAGCAATAATTTAGTATTGTATTATTTATAAAATAATATATATATATATATATATATATATATATATATATATATATTGATGTGTAATTTCAATATAAATACAACTATAACTCTAATATAAATTCTAATATTATAAAATAAAACTAATATTAGTAATAACTAATACATATATATTTAAATACTACTAACTATAACTAAATGTAATTAATATAAAGGAATATAAATAAATGTAAATATACGTAGAAATATAATTTAAAAACCAAAATAAATAAAATAAACTCAACTAAAAATCTAATATAAAGGCTAATAATGGTATAAAAATAACTATTTTATAATACTAATGATATAAAATAATGTAAATAATATAAATATAAGTACAAATAAAGGTAAAATGATAACAAATATAATTTGTAAAAGTGAAATGATGTAAAGGAAGTAAGAAATATATAGTGTCTGTTTATTAGCTTTTTATTGTTTTATAATATCACATGAAATATGTTTAAAATGATAATAATATAGAATAAATAATGACAATTTGGTTTTTAAATTTTGTAAATCGATAATATATAAGTATAAAAAATGTTATAAAATAAAATGTAGGCATTATTATAAAATTATTCATGTAGATTATAATCCCACGTTATTTATTTTAAACGGTGTGTTATAAAATATGCTTTTTATGGTAATTTTAGGCCGTTTTCAATGATAATATTTGAACAGATAATAAATAACATATACTAAATTAATAATATTGAATAAAAAGTTTTAATTATTTTTATGATAGCATTTTATTTTGTATGCCCTTAAAGCATATTTAGTGAAACTTTTTTGTATGCATGAGTGATTTTTTCTTATTACATCATTGTCCATAAGTAACAATTTGTAAACATAAAATATGTACACATTTATAACATAACTTTAAAATAACAGTTTTTAAATACATTTTATTTATGAATACTTTTATGAATACAGAATTTTTTAAAATCCTAATCGATAATAATAATAATTAATATTGATATATATATATAAATATATTTATTATATATATCATATTCTTAAAATTCAATTATTAATATTTTGTGCATATATAATATTATAAATATGAAATATTGTTATATTGTTATTCTCCTAATATAAAACCATAATTAATTCATTCAATATTGATATTATTTATAAGAAATATCAATATAAAATAGAATCCCATAGAATTTTATTATTATAAAAATGATTTATTATATGATCTTACGAATTCATGAATAATTCAATATCATTTACAGTATATGCCTAATGGAAAGAATTGGAGAAGGCAAACAGAATAATGCATGAGGATGAAAACTAAGATTAGTAACTATGTAACTATTATTATTAATGGTAGGTGCCCCTTGGTGTTCTATAAATAGATTTTTACATTTATTTAATAACAAAATAGTTGTCTAAAAGTATAAAAGTATATTATAAACTTATTTTTTATTTA
Source organism: Osedax fenrisi (assembly GCA_964019155.1). Taxonomy (NCBI): domain Eukaryota; kingdom Metazoa; phylum Annelida; class Polychaeta; order Sabellida; family Siboglinidae; genus Osedax; species Osedax fenrisi. The sequence continues at coordinate 23,234,803 of OZ025243.1, forward strand.
TTTATTCAATACAATATTTTACATAATGAACAAATTTATAGATATATATATATATAATAATTACATTTTGTATAGAACATAAAAGTTAGTTTTCAATATAAATTATTATTTAAAAATAAAAGATAATATTATATCTTATATTGACTAATTATTGAATTAAACAAAATGTAAAAAGTGTATAATTATATATATTATAAATTATCTGAAAATTTATATTAATTTAAAGTTAATTTAAACATTATTAAATAAGTTAATAATAATTAAATAATTGAAATTGTTAAAATAATTATTATGAGTAATTGATTCTAAAGATTTACAATATAATTATGACAAATGTATGAAATATATATAAACAGACGATAACTTATACAATTATTTTATTATAAATAAAGAGCCACCTATGAATATTGATTATTTAAATGTATATATAATATTCTTTATTTTATCTTTTAAATTCTAAAAATAATCATAAACTCACCAAATTATAACAATTATAAATTAAATTATAAAAATTTATTTACAGGATACTTATAAGTGTTTATTATAATTATATTTTACATAAAAACATGATTTATATACCATTTTAAATATAATATTTAATATATAATAATATTTCATAAAAAACATTTCAAAATCCATTTTTTATTCTTAATTTCAGAGCTCGCACCTAACCTTAATGGTAATTGTTTTCATAATCATTAATGATTCTGCCTGTGTGGCTCAGTGGCTAAGGCGTCAGACACACAAGCAGTAGGACACGGGTTCGACCCTCGTCCGGACCATTAATTAATTTTATAAAATGGGTCTTAAAATATTATTTAGAAGTGATCTTATATGATTGTGTATAAATAAATGATCGGCTCTCGTTAAAACCATGGATGCCTTATCATGAGAGCGGCTTCGAAGGGACATTAGAGCCATATATGGTTATAAGTGAAAACTTCATCTAAGTTCCTGGATGGGATGAAAGGACTCCACCAAATAAAAATAACAATAACAATTCTATAATCACCCTGGAAATACCTAATTATGATAATAATATTATATATATATACATATATATATATATATATATATATATATATATATATATATATTGTGAAGAGTAAGCTCGACCTTGTAAGTTAAGGTAAGGTAAGGTAAAGTAATATATATTTATATATATAACTTGAGATCTGGGGAATTCCGTACCTAGCTGTTATATGGATTATAAGGATTATAAGGACACTAGGAATACTTTTTCACAGTTTTTCACATTCATGGGAGGCTTACTTTTTGAATCATATATCAAACGACATTAAAAAAATATAAACAACATTTTATTGTATTTAGCTATAAACGTTACATGATATTTTAAAAATTAAAAATTCTATAAACTAGTTACCTACAATATTTTGTATGTATAATTTTAAATTTATATTTTTTTTTTGAAAACCATTTTTAAAATGTTTCTACATTTTTCTAATATTTAAAAAAAATATATTATCACATATAAAAAAAATATGTTTCTAAATTTGTTTAAATATTTTGTTTTCGCCAATACTATATAGTATACAGTTTTACTGCATAGTTAATATTTTTAAATAAAGGGACGATCACTAATGAAAATTAATAGAAATTGTGATATCTCAAAAATATAAAATATACAATCAATTACTAATATGTTTATGAGAAAAATACTTTTTAAGTTATATTATAAAATAATATAAATTAATTATTATGTTGATATCCTATAATTTCTTAAATTTATATAATAATTTTTTAATATAATTAAATAATTTTAATAATCTTTAAATAATCTTACATAAACAATAATTTTATTATTAAATTATTTATATTAAATTGTGATAATATGATTAGTTTAATATTTATAAATATTTAGATCAATAAAATCAAATTATTCCTTACCATAATTATAAATTATTTATTAAGGGGACATGCTACTATTTAAATTACATATACAATAATTATGGAGTGCAAATATTCAACTTGTAATATAGTGTATATCTATCAATAAATCTTACTAATTATAAATATATATATATATATATATATATATATATATATATATATAGTATTAATACTATTAATTAATAACTATTATATGTAAATTACTATCTGTCAATTATATAGCATATATATATATAACAATTATATATATATTACTAGCTATTTATTTTATAAAAATAATATAATAATACTACAATATTTAAAGTTTATTTTTATATATAAAAATTAGCACTCCACTTTCTCAACTCCAACATTTCGTTAGTCTCATATTTTGAATTCTTTTTTAAATTTTAAACTTAATAAATTTACTCAAAATAAATATTTTTAATTTTGTAAATCTACAATAAATGTATATCAATTGTAACTATCAATTCAATTTTAAATCAGTTTAATTAAAATGTTCACAGTTTACATAGAAAATATAAGTAAATAATATATTTAATATTTCTTATTAGATATGATAAAAATAATATAAATTTATATATATGATAATGTAAAAGTATAGCTAATTTTTTATAATTAATTATTTATGAAAATTGTAAAATATATTATTTAGATTAAATATTAATTAAAAATATTAAACTTATAATAAAGCTATATGTTTTTAATAAAATTTGTTAGAAATATTAAAAAAATTAATTATTATAAAAGTAGATACATTTTGAAAACATGCTATATTCCATATACGTTACATGCAATGTGATAAATATTAGCACGTCCTCCTTAAGTACAATTGTAACTAGTGATGGGAATGAAACCCAATTGTAAGGTTTTGAAACGGTTTCAGTTTTATAGATAATGGTTTCGAAACGGTTTCAGTTTCAATTTTTTATTTTTTATTACTCGGCTCTCCCTAATTGTAACTATTTATTTACAAATGATATTTTATTCTCTTAAATAATGAAGTTACATTTTAATTATATACATATATATTTATACTAATTAAATATGATATATGTATGAATGAATTAATTAATAATATTTATTTTACTTATATACTATAAATAAATAATTAAAACACATGTAATATGTATACAATATAGTTATATAATAAGTTAAAAAGGAACCATTTATATATATAGTATATATTATATACATATATTATTTATATACATAAATTATAAAATAATATATATAAAATAAACTAGTAACAATAATTTAAACTATAAAATAAATAATTATTTGTGAATATTAAATAAGATTATTATAATCTTTATAATAATGAATATAGATAAAATGTTATTTATGTAATCAACTCATCATCTTAATAGTCTTGCTATCTATTATTACACGTTTTGTATTTACTAAACGAGTAGATTAATAAAGGTGTGAATAAACACATATTATCTGTATGCAAATGTAAATAGGGGAAATGACACGTGAAATGATGTCTGAGTGTAGCTGTAGACGTTGAATAGGTATTGCCGTAAAAACAACTACTGCGATAAGTGTAATTTAACTCTCACATATAATACCTATATATATAAACCTAAATATTTATATTATATATCGATTAATAAATATTGTAGTATACAAATTTATAATTTTATTCCATGAACATTTTATTGTGGCAAATCATCGTATTCAGCTTCTACACCTACATCGATAACATAATATAATATATAATTTAAAAAATGTATACTATTATAATATCATGTATTATAGTATAATATCATCTTTTATAATATGATATAAACGATATATTCATAAATATAAGTAGAGTAGTTCACGTCACATTATTTAATTATAAATTGTAAACTAAGTGACAAATCATATTGACAAAAACATATAAATATTGTTTTAATAATACAATAATAATAAATGTAATTTACTACTAAATATTTATTATATAATATATGATTATTTTTCCAATTAATCTTATTATTTATTATATTACAAAATATATTGTCATGTTAATGAATGTGTATTTCTCTTCTGGAAATAATATTAATAATAGAATATGATCATTTACTTGGTGAAATTAAATTCAAAATATACATTTAAAATAAATTATATTTAGTTTTAAAAATAAATTAAAAACATATATAGTCCGGCATATGGTACCTCATAATGTAAAATTTATGTATGCTATAATCGAATATCATTAACATATTTTTTCAAATCATTTATCGCGGAATATAGTTTTAAGTATATAGTTTACTTATCACTTTAAAATCTGTCCGGAAATTGTTTTCCTAATTTCTGTAGTTCTTTCTATGAAGGTGATTTCTGACATAGATTCGTTATTTAATAAGAACGCACATCTACTTGACACGGTATCGTAGTTTTATAGCCAATTGTTGTTTTATCTTATGATTCATTATTATTATTATACAGCATTATTTAAATTTTAAATTAGGGTATTTAATAGTATATTTTATTTACATTTTATAGTCATCAGTTTTTAATTATCTTTTGGATATTCCTAAATATATAGTAGTATTTTTATTGATTAATATTTATAATTTTAAATTGAATTGTCATTTAATAAGACAATTATAATATCTGATAGTAATATCTCATCTAATCTTATTCAAATTCATAAAATTCTGAAAATTATTCCAGATAGAAAATTAATCAAAAACAATTTTGATTTTATAAAATATTTCAATTAAAAAATAATTCATTCATGAAAACAATATATTCATGCCTATCAAACATTCTACGATGAACTTCACAGGGTTATTTTAACTATGTCCTTTATTAGTAGATATTTCAAGAATACGTCCTTTTACATCTAAAGAATGTAAATTATGCAATCCTTCACCTAGGTATCTTTAAATCTGTGTGTGTACTGCTAATGGATATGAGTATATAGATATGTATGTATGGATAACACCAGGTTCAAGGTTAAGGTGTATTAGTATGCAGAAACGGGGATATGGGAGATAGTGGATCAAGGAGTGTGGTGTGCTGACTGCCGAGTGTAGAAACCCGGGAGTTCTTATAGGGAGCGTGGAACGCACGCCTATACATTTAATACCATATTAGGGAGTTATCGAGGAATGCGCGCGACTTCGATTGAGTAATATCGCGCGCGCTCGCATTCCAGATAAGCGTGTGTTTGACAATAACACAATAACAACTCGTGGAATTAACCCAGCGTGGTACTTCGTATGTGTCTATATATGGGCACAAAATATACATTGGAATATAGATATCTACGAGTATGCAATACTGCGTAGTATAACGTGATATGAATATATATATATATGATATAGGGGTATATGCATATATATATATATAGGTATATATATAATTGTGTATGCGTGTATACAGACATGTATGTGCATTTGTAATATATATATATAACACTTAAGACCTACATATCCCATTTTATTATTTCCAATATGTAGAGATTTCAACTGGAAGTGTATATATTATGTTATTAATAACATAAAATATATAAAATGAAACAATTGTTTCATAGAATATTTTGCAATATTTCGTATTTACTAACCAGTATAAGTTTTTCCATCTCCATTGTATCCTTTCTGCCACTTGCAAGTGTAATATCCTATGGTAGTGATTAGGGGCGCTGGAACGATTTTGTATGTAGGGTGACCAACTAGATATATCCACACATCCCCCACCGTTACAGCGTCCCTAATCATTACTCTACATATATTTACAAATATTGATATTATGTAACTATTTCATTATTTCTATCAATATCTCCTATATTATATTTAATATTATATACTATTATATCATTATAAATATCGTATTTATCTTGAGCAGTTATACTTGCATGTTTTTTTTACCTATAATACTGTTTTTTTATATATAATTTTATTTCATTGAATTTTGATAATAATAAATTTAATTTATTTTCTGTATACATTATTAAAAATGTACACATTAATTTTATTAGTATTAATAATACTATTTTGCCCTAATGAACTAATGTGATATCAAGGTTCTCAATATATGATGTCCTTGGTGATATATTACCTAGAATATTTTACATTTTAATTTGATCTTATGATTCATTATTATTTATTGTTTATTAGAACTACGGTATATCATAATATCATCATTAGATTAATAATTACATATATTTATTATTTCAAATAATATATATTATTAAATAAAAGAGTACAAATAATGTTAAACTATAAAATACATAATTATTTGTGAATATTAAATAATATAATTATAATGTTTATAATAATGAGTATAGATAACAGTTGCTAACATATAATCAACTTTTCATGTTCATAGTCTGGATATCTACTATTACATATTTTGTACTAATTAACCAGTAGATTAATTACAGTTTTAAAGTGATTAAATATGTCTTATCTGTATGAATGTGTAAACACGTGACATGATGTTATGGTGATGTATGAGTGTAGCTATAGACGTTGACTAGGTATTGCCGTAATAACAACCACTGCGATAAGTGTAATATAACTCTCACTTATAATACCTATATATATAAACCAACATATTTATATTATATATCAATTAATATGTATTCTAGTATACAAATTTATTATTTTATTATCATGTATTATAGTATAATATTATCTTTTATAATATGATATAAACGATATATTCATAAATATAAGGAGAGTGCCGCCTGTCACATTATTTAATTATACATTGTAAACTAAGCTAATTATATTGACACACAAATATAAATATTGTTATAATAATAATATTATAATATTTTTCTATACTAAATATGTATTCTATAATATTTGATTACTTTTTCAATCACTCTTATTATATATTATATTACATAATTCAAAATATATTTTCATGTTGATGAATGTGCATTTGTCTTCTGGAAATAATATTACTAGTAGAATACGAGAATTAATGAAATTACGGAATTACTAGATGAAAGTAACCTGACAGGCCTAAAGACTGCAATTTTGTATTATTTTCTATCCTTCATAGAGGTACTTTAGACCTATATTTACCATGTTATTGTTTCCAATCTGAAGAGATTTTAACTGGAAATGGTTGAAGGTGACTGTGTTCGTAAGATCGGTGGTTACATTTACTCCTTAATGATACTAATATTGACTAGCATAATATTCATATATTACGTGGTGACATACATAATGGTATATATCATACACACATATTTGATATATATACTGCAATTATTCAATGAAAGATGTTTCATATTCTACCTTTACCTCTTCTAACTCCACCTTTTCTAACACCACCACCTCATACTTTTCAAGCATAGTTACACATATATACACATAATTTGATGTATTATTTGTAAAATATTTGATAATTACGGAATTCGTGTATTATTTGTTAAAAATTTATTTGCATTAGTATGAGTTTCATTTATTATAAATTATATATTCATTAAATTATTAATTCTATTTATTATATATTTTAGTTAAAAGTTTATAAGGATCACTTTTCAAATCTATATTTATAAAATTATTTATATTTAGTGATTTGAATTAAAATTTGTTAGCGATAAAATTAAGCATATATTTTACGTTATCAATTATATTATGTAAAACCACATGATATCGATTATTATTGGCAATGGAGGTTAACTTATGTAAAGGTAACTTTTCAGCCCATAAATCAGGATATTTATATCACTCAATTTTGTTTAAGAATTTTATTCAATATATATTTGTCAAGTCGAGTAGAGGTGGCTCGATCACAAAGAGGAAAACTTATCATATCATTGTTTCGGGAACTCTACTTAAGCTTACGAGATATAGTTAGACTGTACTGTATACGAGGCTATGGCTATCAAACACTCTACGATGAACTTCTATGAAGCGGTGACGTGTTCAAAATTCAAAATATATTTTCATGTTTATGAATGCGCATTTGTCTTCTGGAAATATTACTAGTTTTATTTTTTTATAAACGTTACATTTATTATATATTATTCATATTGTATATTGATAAAGTGAAAAAAATATTATAATTTAATATGGTATGTTAATATTTTAACTTTACTTTATATTCTGAATAAATCCTTGAGTTCGATAAGTATATCGTAGATAAATAACTATTATAATAATAGTTATTAATTTAATATTAATTATTACAATAAAACGATAATTTTTTATATTTAAATGTATTAATATTTAAAAAATGAATACCCCTTGTATAGATGGTGCTACTAAAATTGTAATCACGTTATCGTTTTATCGTAGACTTGTAAATAGCATAGATTTATAGTTTATCAGTAAGTAAAATACAAATCTATGATAAGTAGATAATTGTGTCCTATACTATCTCTGATTCAACATTAAAAAATATTAAAAGCTATTATACAAATATGTGATTTATAATATTTGTTGCCGACAGTGGAAGTTATTAAAATATGTCATATTTATAAATAATGGAAAAATAACATTACTTTAGAAATTTAAGTAAATGATAATACCCTTGGATAATACAACTCTGTAGTGTTCACTTGTGAATACCCGGGTAAATACGTATTAACTGCGCTGCGGAAGTTAATTTATCATGTGATTTTGGTAGGGAAAAAGTAGTTATATTTGTATATAAAACCCGTATGTAAATGTGTATACAATTATATTTGAAATATTAAAATTAATGTATACATTAATTTTAATATATTTTTTCAAATATTTAATATATTGCATGTTTATGTATTCAGTAAATACAGCTATATTTAGTGATCTAGATTTAATGTCTAGACATGTATACACACACATATAATACATTATATCAGGGCCTCATATAGCTCCTGAAGCTAAAGGAGACCATGATGATATACCTATATTGTTAGATATGGTCAGGAAGTTCTTATTTGTATAGCTTAATCACTGGTTTAATGTACATTATTATAATAATCATTTGTAAATTACAAATAATATTTACGGTCAATTATTTACGGTAAAAATATTACTAGTAGAATACAATCATTTATTTGATGAAATTAAATTCAAAATATACATTTAAAATAAATTATATCTAGTTTTTAAAATAAATAAAAAATATATATATTACGGTACCTAAAAATTGTTATACTATAATCGAATATGATTAACCTATTTTTCCAAACCATTTATCACGGAATATAGTTGTAAGTATATAGTTTACTTATCACTTTATATAATCTGTAATCGGAAACTGTAATCCTAATATCTGTAGTTCTTACTAGGAATATGATTTCTGACATTGATTCGTTATTTAACAAGAACGCACATCTACTTGACACGGTATCATAGTTGTCTAGCCAATTGTTGTTTTATCTTATGATTCATTATTATTATTATATACAGCATTATATAAATTTTAAATTAGGGAACTGAATAGCATATTTTATTTACATTTTATAGTCATAAGTTTTTAGTTATCTTTTATCTTTACATGCACATATATATATAATAGTATTATATTTATTAATATTTATAATTTTAAATTTAATTGTCATATAGTAAGACAATTATAATATCTGATAGTTATCTTATATAATTATTGTATTCAAATTAATAACATTCTTAATTTTATTTCAGATAAAAATTAATCAAAAACAAGTCCATTGGTTTAATTTTATAAAATATTTTACAATTTTAAAATTATTCATTATGAAAACAATATATTCATGCCTATCAAACACTCTACGATGAACGTCACTGAAGTGGTGATAAACAACTGGTTTTAGCTTATTTGGATGATGGTGATGACGAAACCTGCTCGATTTTACATATCGACTATGCCCTGTATTCTGTGGGTTGTGACGAAATCCTATGTATATGGGAGACGAAATCCTGTTGTATTGAGCAGAGCTTTTGTTGACCATGTTTATCTTTAAGGAACTATTGCGGTGTTTGTACGTACGTAGGTATGCATTTATGTGTCGATGGGTTATTTTTGATAGGTCCTTCAAGAATAGATCCTTAAAAAACCTTTTACATCTAAAGATTGTTAATTATTCAATTCTTCACCTAGATACTTAATACCTACATATCCCATTTTATTATCTCAAATATGTAGAGATTTCAATGGGAAGTGGTCGAAGGTGGTTGAGTTCGTAAAGATCGATGGTTACAAATTGGAACACATTCTATACAGCAGACACCATCACGCTGGCATGAACGTCATTAAGTGCGTAATTGTATGTTTTGGGCGGGCTGAATCTTTATGGTTGAGTTGGTCTCAGCGATGTATTTCCATTCGTTTACGATGGAGTATACATAGTTTAGAATAACTAATACTATTAGATAGTGAATCAGATTGCATAATTATTATAATTTTTATGAATCATTATCTCTTATACCACTGAAGCTCTCCTTTAATTTATAATTATTGTAAAGACTGAAATTTTTAATATTTTTTTTGATCATATATATGAGACATAGTACTTTAATTTTTCTTCAGTAGTAGTCACTTCAATTAAAAGTCATTGAATTGTTAATTATTGCTGCAATATCATAAATTGGCGTCATGTTATATTGGAAATAAATTTTAATAAATTGCTGCCTTAAAGTGAGATTTATAGGAATTGCAACCTCAAATGTCATTGGTGATATACATATATCTAGCTGGACCGAACTATGATTCACTTGTATAATAATGTATGTAAGAATTTCAAAAAAGTAATATCTATTTTTGTAAATATAGTATATTTTATATTACTTCCTTATATACCACATTCCTAGTCATTCTATTATTTGCAAGAATATTCAGTTGATTTTTATCTCTGGCCCTTGAACATCCGACATATAATTGACAGTGGGAAAACACACGGTTTCCAGATCTAATCCTACTACTTTAAAAGACTGTCCTTGAGATTTGTTTATAGTCATGGAAAAGCACTGTTTATAGTCTTGGTGGATCTAAATTTCTTAGTAGAATAATTGGAACGCCAACCTTCAATTCTATCATATGATCTGGTAATCCTGGAAGATTAATAGAGTTCAGAAATTCTATTGGGTAATAAACAACTTCTTCTTTCATTACTCTATCGATTGACATATATTTTTGGATCTCCAGGAAATAAATTCAATAAACGTTTATTAATATTACATACATTATTATTTTTGGGGCAAGTATACACCTTTCGCAAAGTCAATCTTCATCTAAATATTTTTCTAATAAATTTTCATATATTTTTGATATTATTCATTGTGATTTTTTACTTTGATTCCACATGGAATCCATATTTTCATTTTTCTTTATATCCCATTTCTAAATATAATAGATTTTGTTCAAACGACTACGTATCTCTATTTTTTGATAAATAACTCACATGTTTTTTTAAAGTCAATATTTCTATGTATATAACGTAAAAGATACACGCCTCTCAACCTGATTCTATTTATTCTATGTTTGCTGCGGCAGCCTTTGTTAGTAGGCGTCGTGGTCACACTAACTCTAGATCAGTCGCGTCTCCTTCTCGCAATCATCGCCTTCTCCGCTGAATGATTCAGGTGTCGTTAGATCCATTAGGCCGCTGATCAACGACATGTTGAATGATACTGACAATTCATCTAGACAAATATAATGTTTATAATCAGAATTATAAAGTAATATAACGCTTATTAATCGATGCTTATCGCTACTGCATTGTGCGCTTATTTGATAAATATATATCGCTATTATATCTGTATATTGTACTGGTTTTGTGTTTTATCTCCACACTTATATATTATTGTTAATATATTTAGGTTTTTAAATAAACATTCACCATCATAATCATCATCAACATTAGCACCATCATCTTCATCATCATCACTATTAAAACCTGTGGAAGAATCTAAATCACTTACAATATCTTCATTTATGTTTTTAACAGGTAAATTTCTGGTATTGGTTTACGAGGTAATAATACATGTAGTAATAATAAATAAAGTAATGCGTGTTTGCATATTAATATTTCAATTAAATTAATATTACGCATGGAAAATAATTTCGATATACATATTTTTCTATATTTATATTCCTGTAAATGGGCAAATTTATATAACGTACATTTTGTATAATGAAGTAATGTCGATTAATATATTGGGCTGGTTGTCAACATCTAAATCCACTCAAACAAATACTACACTTATGAACTAACTAATATATCAGAATACTTATGTCATGATTCGATTTAATTTTCAAATCTTCAAATTCCGCCTGACTTTCTTCATACTTCACTGCGGATGAGCGGACAATTTATTACATAATGTTAACCGATAGGATATTGCACAATGATAGCAATCCATATTGCATTATTATGTAAACTAGGCGTAATGGGTAAACTCTAAATAAGATGATCGAATATGAGCTTATACTTACTTTTTAAGATGGCATATGCTTCATCTTTCATTTGAATGGTAAAATAAGTCAAATAATATTAAATATATATATATATATATATAAATGTACAGAGTACGACAATTATAATTAAAGATGAACTTATAATATTATAATATGACTACAATATAATATTTTAATATATGAGTATAATCTTTGATGTACTTATTGTGGTATGCTGTATGTATGTCTATATATCAGCGAATCTAATTAAAGCCAGGTTCTGCTTTTCCAAGGAGGTATTTATTCTGTGAAATGACTTCGCCTCTATGATATAGAACAAAATATTATATATATATATATTAGAATAAATATACATTATTAATTATATATGTTACACAATTATATTATGAAATTAAGATCATAAAGTTTTATAACCCAAAAATAACAATTTATATTTTGTTCTATTTAAATGTAGTAAATAATACTATACTAAAAGTCTATACAAATAAGTGAATACTATCTACTAACTTGGTGAAATAATACACTTCCTAGAGCTGCCTGAATATCTCTTGCGAACTATATTTACGTTTTTCTGAAATATCATACGAGTTAGTTTTAATTAGAATTTTAAAAATATTTATATTTAATCGATATATATATATCTATATGCGAACTATATATTATCAATGTTAATAGAACAACGCTGAACAACCTGGACATTTTTGTGAGATTTTATTGGCGCCGTTCTTAAAGGTATTCTTAGCATCCTGGCTGTCGGCGCAACTACTTTATCGTCCTTCTGTTTAGATGTTCCTGTCGTAACGGTATTAGTATTAGCATACGAACTAGTAGGACAGGTTTCTTTACTGGCGCCGTTCTTAGTGGTATACGGAGCATCCTGGCTGTCGGCGCAACTACTCTAGTTTATACTGCAAGCATGCCAGAGATCTAAGAAACATTTCTTTATTATACTCATCTTCAGTATATATTTTTCTATATTCGAACAAAATAGCTTCGCTCATATATTCTCTATTATTCAGCCATAATGACAGTATATCTGTTATTTAGCAGTGACAAATCATCATTGTGAATAATTCTCTTATTTTCATAGGAGATGTAGATATAGATGCTTCTTTTAGTGATTTATCACAGTGTTCGTCATCTTTTAATAGATCCAACATTGCACATGCCTTCTTATATGTATGACATATTACCCCATCAAATGTTTTAATATCTTCGAATGATGCTGTTCCTTTCACAGTAGTTAATAATAGTCGAAGATAGAAGCATTCCAGATCCTTCGGATGTAACGTTTATATTCTTCCAATGGTAGATAATTTAAATATCCCTTCACTAATTCGGTCTCCTTGTAGTCTCCTTTTCCATATTTAATTTCCTACTTGCCAAGTATAATATTGCAGGATATAATAAAGTCTTCGCAAAATTATCAATCCCGCATAAATCAAAGAAAGATTTAAGCATCGTCTTCGGAGATCTTTTCCCTAACATCTCTAGATAAAATAAATTCTTTTACCATTCTATAGATAAATCACCTATTGAATAATGGCCTGATATCTTTGATGGATTTGAAAATCTAGTATTCTCCTTATTGCCTCGTTACTACTTATATATCTAGACATCTGATATCTTTTTATCTCATCATATTTATCTGTTTCTTCTAATTAAACTATCGCCATATCTGAACCTTTATGAATGTATCTGCAAATATATTGTATTGATTATACGGAAATACACATATCAACATTGATATGTGCATTACATATTTTAGATAATAATGGGTAATAATGTACAACCCATCTATTATCTCTTTGTATTTCTTATCCATGTATCATTTTCGATATCAATTTATATCGTTATCAATTTTCCTCTATAATTTGCATGCCTTCTTCTAAACAATGGATAACCATATCTATCAGTTTGGGTTTCTTCTATAAAATTCTTCTGGAAATTCTTTGAACATTTTCCCTTACTCATGCAAGGAGATTTTGTATTTAAATATCAACAATGACTGTGAATCATGTTATTCTTTACAGTATTGTACATTATTTGCACATCTGCTATATTCGGAATATCTGGACTTATTATTCTATATAATTGGTTTAATACTTTCTTATAACCAACTCAATAAATGGACATGTGGTAAACCCCTCTTTTACCATTCGATTATGTACATATAGCATATTTGCATTCCAAATATATCAGCATTCTTCATCAAGTCTATTAATTTTAAAACATATTGTCGACATACTCTGTTAACTGTTATAGCATGTCTATGAATTTCCTTTTGAATATTAAATAGATGTAACATTCCGTTCTTTCCATTCCGGATTACAGGTGAAGATTATAAATAAATCGGGTTTTCCGAATCTTCTTACATATGCCATTGCATCTTATTGCATTTCTCGCATATATTGCGGACTTCCAGTATAAGAAGACGGCAAAATAACTATTTGTCCTAAATTGTGCGCTTCACCATAATTATTCATTGCATCTTTTACATTATCATAATTTTCTGTCCTTAGTTGTTCCTGATTAAATCTTATAAATGCTAATATTTTTACTTCAATCTTAGCGTACATATCTGTGGCGTATTGATGATATCATTCTCTAAAATGTAATATTACATTATAGTTGTTCTCTCTAACCATTTTGAGGTATGTATAATAATCGATATATATATATATATATATATATCTATATGCAAACTATATATTATCAATATTAATAACAACGCTGAACAACCTGGACAGGTTTATTTACTGGAGCCCTTATGAGTAGTATATGGAGAATCCTGATTCAGGTGTCGTTATATCCGTTAAGTCGCTTATCAACGACATATTAAATGATCCTGACAAATCCGCTAGAGAAATATAATGTTTATAATCAGAATTATAAAGTAATATAACGCATTTATTGATGCTTACTACTGTATTGTGCGTTTATTTGATAAATATGTATAGCTATTATATCTGTATATTGTACTGGTTTTGTGTTTTATCTCCACACTTATATATTATTGTTAATATATTTAGGTTTTTAAATAAACATTCACCATCATAATCATCATCAACATTAGCACCATCATCTTCATCATCATCACTATTAAAACCTGTGGAAGAATCTAAATCACTTACAATATCTTCATTTATGTTTTTAACAGGTAAATTTCTGGTATTGGTTTACGAGGTAATAATACATGTAGTAATAATAAATAAAGTAATGCGTGTTTGCATATTAATATTTCAATTAAATTAATATTACGCATGGAAAATAATTTCGATATACATATTTTTCTATATTTATATTCCTGTAAATGGGCAAATTTATATAACGTACATTTTGTATAATGAAGTAATGTCGATTAATATATTGGGCTGGTTGTCAACATCTAAATCCACTCAAACAAATACTACACTTATGAACTAACTAATATATCAGAATACTTATGTCATGATTCGATTTAATTTTCAAATCTTCAAATTCCGCCTGACTTTCTTCATACTTCACTGCGGATGAGCGGACAATTTATTACATAATGTTAACCGATAGGATATTGCACAATGATAGCAATCCATATTGCATTATTATGTAAACTAGGCGTAATGGGTAAACTCTAAATAAGATGATCGAATATGAGCTTATACTTACTTTTTAAGATGGCATATGCTTCATCTTTCATTTGAATGGTAAAATAAGTCAAATAATATTAAATATATATATATAAATGTACAGAGTACGACAATTATAATTAAAGATGAACTTATAATATTATAATATGACTACAATATAATATTTTAATATATGAGTATAATCTTTGATGTACTTATTGTGGTACGCTGTATGTATATCTATATATCAGCGAATCTAATTAAAGCCAGGTTCTGCTTTTCCAATGAGGTATTTATTCTGTGAAATGACTTCGCCTCTATGATATAGAACAAAATATTATATATATATATATTAGAATAAATATACATTATTATTTATATATGTTACACAATTATATTATGAAATTAAGATCATAAATTTTATAACCCAAAAATAACAATTTATATTTTGTTCTATTTAAATGTAGTAAATAATACTATACTAAAAGTCTATACAAATAAGTGAATACTATCTACTAACTTGGTGAAATAATACACTTCCTAGAGCTGCCTGAATATCTCTTGCGAACTATATTTAAGTTTTTCTGAAATATCATACGAGTTAGTTTTAATTAGAATTTTAAAAATATTTATATTTAATCGATATATATATATCTATATGCGAACTATATATTATCAATGTTAATAGAACAACGCTGAACAACCTGGACATTTTTGTGAGATTTTATTGGCGCCGTTCTTAAAGGTATTCTTAGCATCCTGGCTGTCGGCGCAACTACTTTATCGTCCTTCTGTTTAGATGTTCCTGTCGTAACGGTATTAGTATTAGCATACGAACTAATAGGACAGGTTTCTTTACTGGCGCCGTTCTTAGTGGTATACGGAGCATCCTGGCTGTCGGTGCAACTACTTTATCGTCCTTCTGTTTAGATGTTCCTTCCGATTTTTTATTTTTTTTATATGAATTTTTGTTTTTTATAATTTGGATATCTCTATTTAGATCATTCCATAACTTAGGTCCAATGGTTAGGATACTATTTAGTAGTTGACTTTTTTTTGTATAAGGTATTTTATAGATAAGTGATTTACTTAATTTAAATTTATTTTTGTGTTTTTTATGTATGTTATACATATTTTGTGGTAGATTATTATTGTGATGGTCATGCATGTATATTAGCGTGTTATATTTTATTAGACTATTGAGTTTTAATATATTATTCCTTTCAAATAGCAAATTTGTATGTTCTCTGAAATATTTGGTTTTGTTTATTATTCTTATGATTTTTTTTGTATGAGAATTAAATTTGTAAGATTACTTTTATAAATATTACCCCATATTATATTTCCATACATTATTATATATAATAATCATTGGTTTTGTCTTAATGTATTTTGATAGTCTGCTTATTGAGTAAAGTATTTTCGATAATTTATTATTAAGATTAATTATATGATTTTTTAAATTTATATCTTTGTCAATTATTATTCTTATGTATTTATATCCTATTTCATTTGTATTGATATATTATTTATTGTTAGGTGTATGTTACTGTATTTTCTCGTACTAAAATTGACTATTTTAGTTTTATTGATATTTTAGTTTTATATAAGTATATAGTAGATATATGTATCAAATTTATAAATTTATAACATAATCAAATAAATATGTTTAATTATTCTATTAAATTATAATATTAATTATTATATTATATATAGATTATAATTATAGATTATAATTATATACATATAATTCTATACATATATAATATAATTGATAGTCTGTCATTTAGATTATTGAAATTGACTGCATTTTCGATACATTTTAATATATTTACACGTATTAGATAGTGAATCAGATTGCATAATTATTATAATTTCTATAAATTATTAGATCCATTAGTGATTCTCTATTTATCATATAAATATTATAGATTCTCAGTCTGCCTCTTAATACTGGCCAATAGTTTCCCAAGATGAATACCTTGTTTATCACTCCTCATTGTTATAATTATATATACCACTATTGGCCATCTTATATATTGTACCCTATTTGTCCTGATACCATGAACTCCTGATACATTGTAAACAAAATGACACAACAATATAAATATTTGTATAATAATATTTTTAATTTTCTATACTTAATATGTATTATATAATATGTGATTATTTTCCAACCAATCTTGTTATTTATTATATTACATAATACAAAATATGTTTGCATGTTGATGAATGCGAATTTGTCTTTTGGAAATAATATTACTAGTAGAATCTGATGTAATTTTTTCTATATATCTTATTAGTTTATTTTCCATTATTTTATTGAATTTACATGAATCTATTTACATAAATGTTAAATATTTATTATAATTTATTTATTTTTATGATATAAAGTTATAGTGTAAATTGTTACAATAAATAATATATTACACTATTAATTAATATATGATAATTCAATTAATACTCACAATATTTCATATATAGATATAATGTTATATATTCTTAAATCATAATTACAAATCTACGTTTATATTAGTTAAATTGAAATAAATTCAAAGCACATTAATTATTTAAGGATTATTATCATTAGTATTATATTTTTTAGAGTTCAAATTTGTATTTTAAATACCACTATAAATACATGCTATACTTATTATAAGTACATAAAATAAACCTTCTACTCCATCCAAAAGTTCTTGTTTATCTCCGATTACATCCTTCATTGTTTCATAGTACCAACTTCAGTTTGAGAAAGCCACCTCATCCTGTCCCTCTTGAATGGTCTCTATATCTTATAGTCTGTTTTATAAATAATACTTATAGTTATATTTTAATAAGTAAATAATTTAAATATACCTATAGGTTAAATACAATGTAATAATAATAAATACCACAATTAATAGATATATATATACAATTTTCATTTTTAGTTTATATAAATTTACAGTTTAAGCACCCAATCATTATACAAGGTAACAAAAACATTGTATACTTGTTATTAACCTCAGATTTTAAAGAAGTCATTTTCTTCTTTATTAGTTCTACGGTCCTATTATGACCGTGTTTATTCACAATTTGTGCAAGCGAATCCCATCACCCTAAAATTTGTGTGTTGACAATATACACACACAAACAATAGGCATTGTTTATTTAAATTACTTTACGGGGTTTGAATATAAAATTAGCATATTTTATATATTTTTGAATACAATTATTATAAAAAATTAATTTTATTCTATACGATACGCATAGTCGGACAGTCGCCGAGAGAATACTCTAGAATTAGCTAGGCTAGGACATTTATTTTAATTGTCGGAACAACTCGATTTACATATGGCTAAAGATATTGCGCAGGCCAATTTTACTATCGCGGAACGTACGCTAGTATCAAATGTCGGAACCGGCCCCAGACATACAAACAGTAGGACGCGGGTCCAAGCCCCATCCGGACCATTACATTATATCTTATTTAGAAGTAATCTTATATAATTGCGTATAAATAAATCATCAGTTCTCATTTAAACCATGGATGGATTAACATGATAGAGTCTTCGAAGGGACATTAGAGCCATATATGGATATAAGTGAAAACTTCATCTAAATTCCTAGATTGGATGAAAGGACTCCACCAATATAACAATAATAATAACACTAACAATACCATTAATCATATTAACTTATAAAAATGTTCATAGTATATTAATACTACTTATCATTATTTAGGATGGATATACTACTTATCACGCATATACCAGAGATATCAAGAGAGAGAAAGAAGGATAGGGAGATAGAGAGAGATATATCAAGAGAGAGAAAGAAGGATAGGGAGATGTAGAGAGATATATCAACCTTGAATACTTCCTCAGACTTTAAAGCATACTAAAAGTGTACAGAAGTGTAAGGTTATTAAAGTATTATTGAATATAAATTTAATAACAATTATATTTATTTATGAATAAATAAATCAATTTCAGTATTTTGTTGTACAAATATTTTATTATAATATGATTTATATATTTAATGTGCTATTTTATTTTTAGTGACAATATTATATTATTATATATCATTTAAATTTTAACTATAAAATATAATATATCCATTTAGTTTGGTAAATTATTTCATTTAATTATAAATTATACATCTTCCACAGGTTCTTCCTTCAACTCAACTGATAAAGTCACCTGTATATACTTGAACATTGATATACGATATCGCCATGTACTTACAAAAAATGAACTTATCGTGTATCAAATAAACTATAGAAATATTTAATCTATTATTACTTCTTACACACTAGTACAATACTTCACATATATTTATAAATTAATTATTTACAACACATTAACATGAATATATATGTATATAAAATATCTATTTTATAGTTATCTTCTGATAGTAATTAATTTATACCATTTAACATAATATAAAAATATAATCAAATAATAATTTATGATAATAATTCTGAATAAACTCTAATATGATATCAATTAATTTAGCATAAAATATATGAACTTTTATTATGATATCATTTTAGATATGTCGTATTATATACTATAAAGAAGGCTCTGTAAAATAATAATATTTTATTATCTATGTAAATTGAGTTAAATAATAATATAATGCATGATTAAATCTTATTCAACTATTATAATATTGAATTTATGTCAGTTACTTAAAAGTTTAAGAAATGTTATCTATATATAATTATTATTACAATTTTATTAAATATAATGTATTTCTAAGCCTTCAGTCATTGGGGGGGGGGGGTGTCATCATAACTCCCTTTGATCACATATATTACCAGCAGAATTATTACCAATCAATCAAGATCTGATCATTATGTGATACCCTCTATATATCAATATATTAAACATGGATTTTCATATGTTGTTATTTATCAAAAAATGTAATTTATATTCTTGTGATGCTGGTTAGATGTTTGAACAACAATTGATTATTTAAATATACTCACTTGAATATATATAGATTATTTTATGTAATACATATAATTCGTATACTACTTATATATGTTTTATGAAATATGAAAATTCAATATGTATAAACTTATTTAAAATACATGTAATGTAAGGTAATTTGTAAGTTTCACATAAAAGCTAAACAACTATTGAATTAAATTATGTTAATAAAATTAAAATATCAAAGTTAACTTTAATTTATATTAGTGGTCAAGTATTATAGAAATGTAATAGACTAGAAATTATTTACAAATTAATAAATGTAATAAATATCTTTATTATTTATATTTGTTTCGATATAATAAGATTAAAATATTTTTGTATCACAATTGGAATAATATATTATTATATATTAGTTCATGTATTAATATATAATATAATTTAGAACCTCAGTTTAGATATTCTCTATAATATATATTACTTATATAAATGTATTTAATAGATATATACATATTATTATTTAATGATTTATTAAATATTAATCTAATAATAGTATTCATTCAATGAGAAAGTATAATACATTTAATATACAGTTTAATATAGGAATGTGTAATTTATGTTTTATTAGATTGTCAATGTTTAATTTAGATAAATTAGATTTTAAGCAGGATATCAAATATATACTATAATAAGCTATCAAATAATTTATGAAAGATTTGGTGAGAAATAAGAAAATATATTGATAAAGATGACTAATAATATTGATTGCTTAATTATTTTTATCATATTTAGATTCATATCTTCAATACATAACTAATAAATAATATTAAAATCCATACATATAATACGATTTAAACTATATGATACATTTGTTAAATTATATATTACTACATTTCTCTCTAGTATTACCGGTGAGTAGCCTTAAGGATATTTAACAATTGTATTAGGTTTATCAACCTAATGGCCTACCAGGCCTACATAAGTGATGTAAAACACATTGTAATTATTAATATTATACAACCTTATAATCTACCATCATACATAGATATATACCAATTTCATAGATGTTAAATTAGGAATAATATATATAACCTTGTAAATTAGATTAATAATTAATTATTTTATACTGATATCGGTATACATAATATTATAGATATACAATTAATAATATAATCAAATAAAACAATATAAGGATATATTATACTATATAAATATAATCAATCACTTACAATAATAATGTTATAACTACAATAAATCTAGTACATTTAACAACTAATATATCTAATTATAAACATAATTAATAGTCCATACATTTTTTTAATTAATGAATATTATTAATATATTATAATATGCTTATTAATTATATGATAAGTTATAATTAATCGACCTTCTAGATCGTTTCGGAAAATCTCCTCTATTGATAAATAACTGTTTGTTAACTCTGTATTCCATCAACTTAACAACAATCTTCTGATTTTCAATCTATCTTCTGATTGTTGTACACTTTTTGATTCTTTTAATTTGGCATTAATGATAATTATCTCATTCGCTTGATATTTTTGCACCCTCCATTACTTTTTCAACCGAATTTATTCTAAGTCTCCCTGGTTTAATACTGAGCTTATTAAACTAAGGCAACTACTTCATAGAATACAACGTAAATATTCATCCTCTAAACTTGACTCTGATCTTATTGCATTTAAAGTTTGTCGATAGCTTTACAAGAATAAATTTCTCTCTATCAAATCGTCATACTTCACTGATATGCTCGGTAGTTATGGAATATCTTCTAAGCAAGCTTACAACTTATCTTTCACCTTAGTAGGTACAACCGAGACTAACCATCTTCCTGACCACCTGATTCATTTATTTGTTCCTTTTTTGCCACTTTCTTTCAACAACAAATGTCTAGTATTATCAATGTACTTCCAAATATCAACTCGGCACGACTCAATCTCAATTTAACATCCAATCTGAATAATTGGTCATGTTTTACGCTTCCTATACATGACTTTGTACTCTCTCTGATGACATCCTTGAAAACGAATTCCCCACTTGATCCAATTCCACTCAATCTACTTCGTTCATTATCACCATATTTTATTGGACTTATCACTGAAATCATTCATAGATCTCTTATATTATCTATTGTTCCACACTCCATGAAATATTCATATATTATTCCGATTTTAAAACAAACTACTCTTGATCAATCTAATTTATCAAGTTATCGTCCAATATCTCAATTATCATCAATATCTAAGACCTTAGAACGAGTTGTGTCCACTCAACTTATTAATTACATTACGTTAAATGCTATTGTTGATAAATATCAAAATGCGTATCTTCCTCATCGTAGTAACTGCCCTTACTTTAATCATTAATGATATTCTCATATCTCTTGATAATAAAGCCCATGCTATCTCGTACTACTTGACTTATCTAGTGCTTTTGATACTCTAGATCACAATATTATTTCCATTAGACTTAATGAAATTGGTATATAGGTCAAGTACACAGTTGTTCTATGTCTGTTGTTTCATCTAGAACATCTTCAGTGAAGATTAACTCCTCGTTGTATCCTCCTTATGTTAATATACATAGTGTTCCGCAAGGCTCTTTTCTTGTGCCTATATTGTTCATTATTTATATTCTCCTCTATCAATCACTCATCCGTTTTTACTATATGTTCCAACTTCTGAATCTATAACTTCCCTCGGTTTCACTATAACCTCTCACCTAGATTACTCTCCATATATTAATAACATGATTCGCACTGCCAACTATTTTCTATATAATATTAGAAAATCTCGTTATAAGCTTACTTCGCCATGATTAAATGTTTAATTCACTCGCTAGTATTCAGAATACTTATATATTGCTGTTCATTTTTATGTAATTTACCTGTTAATCTTATATACACACTTGATCATATTCAACGTCGTGCTATACGTGTATTATATAAACTAAACTTTGCCCCAATAGTTTCTATATCTGATTTAACGAGATCATTATGCTGTCTTAAGTTTATATATATTTGTATACATAGGCTATTGTGTATTATACATAAGGCTATACACCGTGGAATTCCTGAATATTTAGCTCAATCCATTACTATTCAGAGATCCAACAGATCCAATCAGAAGTGCCACATTATAAAGTTGGTTCAAAGGCCTACATAGTTGGCATACTCTGAATCAGCTTTCTCGGTTATTGCTCCGAAAAGCTGGAATTCACTTCCATATGATATTCGTTGTGTAACATCAATTTCATTGTTTAAACGTAAACTGTATGTTAATTTTATGTCATTGTAATTCGTTCTATTTTATTATTCGTTTTCTATTTATTTTTGTTTTTATTTTTTATTATCTAACGACGCCTATAATCATCATGTGTTTTTGAAGTCAATAAAATATATATAAATAAATAAATAAATAATTAATTTACATAAAATCAGAAAGTAAACATGATTACTTATTTGCTTATTTCGGGATTGTTGTTTCCCTTACAGTAAAAGTTCTCCAATGGTTAATCATAACTACTATTATCTCGCTCGCCGGTATACTAGTATCGTGCTCCAGAGTCCTAATGTAGCTTTCCGGTGGCCTTCCCCATCTTCTAGTTCCATGAGTAGGTTCCCAAAAAACTATAGGTCCGATCACAAAACCTCATCATATATATAGCAAGGTCCAGCAAACTTTAAGCGTCGTCGTTTGATCTTTGTAGATACTTTATCTGTTAACCTGTGCCGTCGAGTCATATCCGACCCCTGGTGACATCGATGACAGCAGCTCTCCAACTCCTCCTACATCTTGAGGCTCGAATCATGTTGAAGATAGTTCCATAGAAGTTTTTCTTTATGCTATCAAGCCATCTTTGCCGTGGTCTCCCTGCTTCTATAACACCCCATTCTTACTACCATCACTTCATATTCCATTCCGCCTGCTCTTATAACATGGCCAAAGTAACATAATGATGCCTTGACTATCCTTGACTCAAGCGTCCATTCTGGTTTTATATTATCAACAATCCATACATTTGTCTTTCTGTCGATCCATGTTACTCTTAGCAGACGTCTTCAACACCACAACTCAAAAGCATCAATTATCTGTATCTCAAGATTTCTCATTGTCCAAGATTCTGCTCCGTATAAGACTAGGGAAAACTAAAGCTTTTACAAGCCTAATCTTTGTTCTGAGGGTAATTCCTCTATATTTCCAGATTTTCGTTAGTCTCCCCATTGCAGATCTGCTCATTGCTAACCTTCTGCGTATTTCCTTCTCACAGAATCCATCCTTGGGTATTAGAGATCTCAGGAAAATAAAGTGTGACACTACTTCAATATGTTTGCCATCTACTACCATTTCTCCTTGGTCTTCAGTCATCATTACTTTAGTTTTGCCTACATTTAAATAAAGACCTGCCTTTTCACTAGCCAATTTTACTCTTTCAATAATTGCTATTAGATCGTTTTTAGTTTCAGCGATCAGTGTTGTGTCGTCAGCATATCTCAGGTTAGTAATCCTTCTACCTCCAATACTGATTCCCCATCCCAATCTTCTAATGCCTCTCTCATTATGTTTTCTGCATATATGTTAAACAGTAAGTGGGATAAAATACATCCTTGTCTTACCCCTTTCCCTATGTTTATAGTATCAGTTTCACCGAATTCTGTTCTTATAGTGGCTTCTTGTTTCGTATAGAGCTTTCTCAGTAGGACTATTTGGTGAACTGAAACTCCCATTTCTTGGAGTATCACCCATAGTCTCTCATGATCTACGCAGTTTAAAGCATTTTTATAGTCGATGAAACACATATACACATTCCTGTTGTGTTCTTTGGCTGTTTCCATCATCCACCGCAAATTAGCTATATGATCTCTTGTTCCTTTTCTAAAACCTGCTTGTTCAATAGGTAGTTCTGGGATAAGGAAATATTCTAATCTTTTCTAAATAATTCGAAGGAATATCTTGCTAGCATGAGAGATCAGAGCAATTTATAACTTTATCTATAGCCCCCATAAAATACCTCATTTGTAACTTTCTGAGACCAATTGGCATACATTAGTGTACGTTAGTTCCATACAGTTTTTTGAGTACTATATTTGTGGGGATTCATGTTTTATAGCAGAAACGATTCAACTGGGGTGTGCATGAGCCCGTTTTAGTTTCCTACTAAAAGTTGATTTCCAGATATTCCTCATTTGATTACATGTTCTCCAAGCAAGCGCTTTTCTGATTTTCAAATATGTTGTACTTCTGTCTATCCATTCCCCTATGTACTTGAAGTCTTCAACCCTTTTCAGAGTTGAACCATTATAACTTTAATTTTAAACTGTTGAATTGTTGGTATTGTAGCTCATGCATTTCGTTTTTCCTCTATACATGCTTAGTCCTACTATATTCATACACGTTTTTCAAGATCTACTCTTCATTCCGGGTTTGGAGTAGATCCGTCATACTTACCATTAGAGATCGTTTCGGTTGATGGTAAGGTTATATTAAGGGATTTCAGACAAATTTCCGGAAAGTAAAGGGATATCCCACTACAATTGTAATTAACTTGATAGAAAATCGTTTTAATGTTACAATATTAGTGGGATACCCGCTTTAGGGACTTTAACACTATTGTTGTTTATTGTACTTGTCATGTTTTTCATTTGCTAATAAATATTGCGTTTATATTGTGATGTTGGTTAGATATTATTCAAATATGGCCATTTGTAGCTCTATATATAGAGATTATTTTATGTTATGTAATACATATAATTTGTAGGATTCATTTTGTATCACAATACATTAACTAGTAAATAAATAAATATAAAATATTGATACAAATACATGTATTAATAGGTTTTTGGCAAAGATAATCAAGATATTGAATTGGGTTAAATTGTTTTAATAAAATTAAAATATTACAAATATCTTCCCCACAAATATACCTAATCCGCGCTAACACTCATTACCTCTGACTTACTCTCCGGATTAAACAATAACTGTGACTCCATACTCGTCCTCCGTGACATGTTTTCCGCCTTTGACACTTTGACCACAACGTTCTCATCCACCAACTTTCAACCATTGGCATTATTGGCATCGCCCTCAATTGGTTCACCTCTTACATTTCCAATCGTTTTTCCACTGTTAGGATCAACTCACACTCATCTCCCCCCGCTCTATCACCCATGGTGTTCTTCAGGGTTCTGTTCTCGGTCCTCTCCTTTTTAACATTTACCTCCTCCCTATGTTCCAAATATTTACCGACTACACTACAATTTCCTTGCATACCTACGACGATGACCTTCAACTCTACCTCAAATGTACCAACTCCCCCACTCATGCCCCCAACCGACTCTCTTCTGCATCAACTCCATACATCAATGGCTTACTTCCAACTCCCTTAAAATTAATCCCACTAAAACCGAATCTATATTTCTCCACTTACCCCTACGTTCCTACACCCTCCCTGACCACCCAATCTTACTAAGCATGACTACCCTCACCTATTCTGAATATGTCCGTAACATTGGTATACACATCGTCTCCACTCTTTCCCTTGATACTCACATTGCCCACATGCAAAACTCCACCCACTACTACCTACACTACTTCCGCCTAAGTCAACGCTCCATTCCCTTACCTGTTGTTGTTATCATCGCCTCATCCTATATACTCCCTTATTCGACTATAGTCGTATACGAATATATTATAATATATTGCAAAACCTACTATTCAATCTCCCCATCTACAAACTAATTAAACTGTAACGTCTTCAAAATGCCGTAGTACATTGCGTCTATGTTGCGTCCACCTACTTCCTCGTCGTTCCTCTGATTCCATTACACCTATCCTCAAACAACTACACTGGCTCCCAGTCTCCTACCGTATTAAATACAAACTTTCCCTGACAATCCACAAAGCCATACATCACAACTCCCCTGACTATATTGCCTCCCTTCTCCATATACACACACCCACTACTCCAACACCTTTCTCCTTACTACACCCCACCTACACAACCACCACTCCTCCCGTATACGCTCATTTGCCCTATCTGTCCCTTATCATTGGAACGCCCTACCCTACCACCTTCGAACAATGATATCAACCTCTAAACGTCATCTAAATACATACTATTTCTCCCATGCTTTCCCACCAATATAATAATATCTCCCACGGACGACTGATTGCTCACGCCAGCGTAGTTCTAAAATAAAAAAAGTAAAAGTAACTAAGTATATAATATGTTAACTCTATAAATTATAATTGATTATACGATTATTCATCGTATATATTTAATAAATATCTAGTAACATTTTTCATCTTTTATTTATTTTCTTCTATAATATTATTATCATATTTTTATATTTTTTTCAAGAACGAGTAGGAAACCTAATTACTCGTCACGCCTTAAGGTGCCTTCAAGTCAATATTATGTGCCGGTATACTTATTACTAATCAATACATATATAATAAATATATATTTACGATACGATGTATACATCGTAAATATACATAGGTTTAACACTGTAGGTATGGTTCACCTATGTGTGGTTCAGGTTGTTAATGCAAAAAATCATAACATATGACATATTGAAAAGTAGGACGCGGGTTCAAGACCATCCAGACCAATAAAATAGGTCTTTACATAATATTTAGAAGTAATTTGGTATATTATCGTCTATACACGACTGATCGGATCTCCTTAAAACCATGGCTACCTTAACACGAGAGTGGATTCTAGGGTATATTAGTACCATATGGTTATAAGTGAAAACTTCATATAAGTTACTGGATGTGATGAAATAACTCACCAAAATAAAATAACAATATGCATTCATGAATATTACAATTCATAAATAAGTGGTGGTAAAATATAAATTATATTCAATAGTAATACATATTAGGCTAGTAAAACATAGTTTTATTTTATATTTAATATATATATATATATATATATATATAATATAGTATATATTATGAATAACCGGGAACTGCAGTTCTAGTTCCTGCAGGTCCATGGACCAAATGAATACTATAGTATTAATAAATAAATAAAATACTATTGTATACAGACACGTTGACGGGGTCAGGACAATTAAGAAACGGTATATGATTGGAAAACATGAACGTAATAGAAATGTGAAGGGTTAGTGTACCCGATAAATGTCGTTTACTATCTGTTGACGGTAAACTAAGCCATATACCCCAGACTAATACTATAATCTATTGATGGGTGTCTATTCCCTTTTATATTACATAATAAACTATATATATATATATAGGTCTACAAAATCCAGTAAAATGTATAAAGACTTGTCATAGTCATCTTGTGACTCGTGTTTAAATACTAGACTTTAATTATAAAATTAAAAATAAACTATATCTTATAATATAATATATAAATACCTATAAAAATAATATAGATAGCAATAATGAAATAATTATTCACAATATAAATATTCTTAATAATGATAAAACTGATTTCTTTAAATACTTAGTTAATATTATTTGTATAACAGTAGATATTAATAAATCGTGTGTACTATCAATAGTTCAATTATCATTTAATAAATTAAAATTAATTTTAGATAATGTGGTCTCAAAAAAAATTATTTTATCAAATGTTAACCGATTATGTAAATTACGAGATCTACAAAATTCATTCATTAGAACATCTCTAGATGAAATATCACTAGAACGACATCAGATATTATACCATGTAGTTACAAATAAATTAATTAAAAGTAAAAAAATTATCAAATGTATTTATAATTCTAGAAGTAATTCCAATGAACTTAGCTATATTATAAATAATAAAATTGACTGGAATATGTCAATTGGTGAAGATAATTTTAGTGTTTGGAAATTGTCATATATTACTTATAAAAAATTCCATTATTAATCAAAATATAAATAAACTACAGGTTCTAGATGACAAACCGGCGATAGGAAAAAATAAAGATGAAAATATTAAAAATAACAATTTAAATATATATTATGCTAATGCTCGTAGTAGGAATATTAGAAATAAAATACATTTTTGGCATTTTTACCCTATTCTAATAAATATGACATTATATGTTTAGTTGAAACATTCGTAACACTAGATGATAGAGATTCTCTATATTTAATCGATGTAAAAAAGTATATACTATTTATGCGATATTTTGTAAATCTAGTTCCTGTAATACATTTTATTTCACACATAGATATTCAATATATACATTTAAAAATTAATTCAAAAATTCCATTTAATATTAGGTGTTTATATATGTGTTTATAGACCACAACATCGTAATGCAATATTTCATGAACAGATATGTAAATTATTTGATATAACCCAACAACATTCCAATTCTTCTATAATTATAGGAAATTTTAATTTACCAAATTTTAATTGGAAAAAATATACATTTCTTAGTTACCAAAAAAGTTATGCATTATTTTACAATTCGATTATTAAATAATTACTATCTAATATAAATATTGGAGACTATTTCGGATTATATAAAAATATAAGTGACCACCTATTCTGTTTCATTTAATGTAAACATTGAAAAATACCCATGTTAACAGATGTTGAAATAAAACAATTTGTATTTCAATAATGCTAATATAAAATATATTAAATATCATCTTTCTAGATTTAATTGGGAATATCTAAATTCAAATGATTATAATAGCGATCAAAAAGTAGAATATTTTAATAATGTTCTTAATAAATTATTTATATCATATGTTCCTAATATAGGTTCCTAAATAATACAATAAAATAGCTAGAACCTACTAGCAAGTATATTTTGAAATTGAAGAAGCAAGTAAAACATTTATTTCGAAAATCTAAAACTAATTTGAAATATAAATATAATAGGATAGAAGCCAACAAAATTTTAAGAAAGAGAATTATGCAATTAATTCAAAAAATAAATTAAAGTTTTATAATTTATGAAAAAAAGATAACATTTAAAATCTGGAGTAGTACCTATCTCCTCTAATTGATATATCAAATGATACTATTTTATTTCAGATCTCGACAAAACAAATACATTAAATTCATATTTTAGTTCAATTTAATAAAATGATAATGGAAATGTACCCGAATTTTATAATTTTATAATTTATAAAAAAAATTGTTTTTGTTATAGAACATTTGGGTTTTTATATCTATATTTTAAATATACTATAATATAAAATTAATAATTCATTATTATTACAGATAAAGTGGGAAGTATTATTTTATTTTTGTTTGTTCTGTATTATATTTTGTTAAAATTTGTTTTTGTTATAGAAAATGTGCGTTTTTATATCTATATTTCAAATATACTTATACTATATTGACTGGGAACTAGAACTGGCTCCATATAAATGCGTTGTTATGATAATATAATGCAAAGACCACCCCCCAGTTTACTCATTGAATGGAGTACTTTTACCTGTTGTCAAGAAATTCAAAGATCTGGGTATCACTTTCTGTGATAATCTTAGTTTCAATATACACATTAATTTAATATGCTCAAAAGCATATTGAATATATAAATAGAATTTGTTGATGCTTTATTATTAATGACTATGTATCTCTTTTACAAGCTTATATAAGCTATGTGCGCCCAATACTAGAATATAATTCATCAATTTGGAATCCTCATACAAATTATATAGGTAATGCTAAAGCTCTAGAAAAAGTCAAAGACTATTTACTATAAATGTATTATATAGATGTACTATTAGCATGGCTTCTTATTCTAATCGTTTAATTTATTTTAATATCAAATCTCTATCCCACTGCAGATTAATTAGCGACATGGTACTTACATACAAGATTATGAACGGACTTGTGGATGTCGAGGCAACACCTATATTTGATACATATAGCAGCCAATGCAGAGGCCCTCTAATCAAACTACTAGCCAGAAAATGTAAATCTAAATATTACTTAAACTATTTTGGAAATAGAGTTCCTTCATTATGGAATTCGCTTCCCAATAATATTTCATCTTGTAAATAAGTCAATCGCTTTCGTGTTATGTTAAAAATTTTATCTTGGCTCAATTATTATCAATTTTCACACTTATGATGTTTTATTTATCTTTTTTTTTCTATATGTGCTTACTTTTATTTATACTTTTATTAACACCCCAGTAAGTAAAGTAATCAAAGATCGTAATCAGATTACAATCCAACAAGTAATCAGATTACAATCATGAGGCTATGTATTGATTACGATCACATATTTTGATTCGATTACAATCGTATTACAATCAATGATTACCAACTGATTGTTAATCTATGTTAGTGATCAGTTAACAATCATTTATTACAATAGTATTACACTCATGATTAACAACTGATCGTGAATAAGTGATAGTGATCAGTTAACAATCATTGATTACAATCGTATTAAAATCAATGATTTAGAAGTGTAGTTCGTAATCAAAGCATATAGTTGCTTATCAATGATTGTAATATGATTGTAATCGTATTGTGATCAGTTAATCACAAATCATGATGATGATCAAACTATAATCTAACCACTATCACTGATTACTTTACTTACTGGGACTACATATATTTCATTTGATTATGATGTTTTTTCTGGAGTTTTTTATACCTCTGGATTGTGTGCAGCTTAATTCTAGAGGGCAGGATATGTCATACCACTCTTTATCAGGGACTACCTCCATCCCTAGGGATTGTATCCATCCCATATGGGTCTGATCACCCTGATACTTCCGCTCTAGTTTTTATTTCACTCATTCAGTTTGTTGTATTTAACGATTTCATTATATTCATATTCATTTTTTGATATGTTTAGTACACATCCCGTTTAAATCAATTTTGTTTACCAATTTTATAATATATTAATTATTATTTCTTGTTTCGTGTCGGTTTGTTTCGCTTTATTTTAAATTCACTACTATTATTATAATGGTATTCGTGTTGCTAAACAATAAACTATGTATCTATCTATATATATATATATATATATATATATATATATATCTATACTATAATATAACCTTAATAATTCAGTATTATTGCAGATAAAGTGGGAAGTATTATTTTATTTTTGTTTTATCTGTATTATATTTTTGTTTTATATATATTTTGTATATATATTTTAAATGTATTATATTATAAAAATACAATATTAATAATTTACTATTATTTCAGATTATAGTGATAAGTATTACATTGTTTGTTTCGTAATATTATTGGTTTATTTTATTTGTAATGTGTTCGGTTTATATATATATATGTTTCAAATTTATTATACAATTAAAATATAAAATTAATAATGTACTACCTACTATTATTACAGATTTTGGTAAGTATTACATTATGTGTTTGTTTCATTCTAGTATCATTGGTTTAATTGATTTTTAACATGTTCTGTTTATAATATATTTAACATTTATCATTTAAATATTAAACTATATAACTAATAATGTATTACTAAAACAGGGTTAAACAAAGATAAGAAGAATTCTATAAAGTTAAAGTAGAAATTTAATATTTCGATGCCACTTACAAAATAATGTATTTTATTTCTATTTTCGATTATTTTTACTCTATATTTTATTTCTATTTTTATCATTTTAAGTTTATTTTTATGGTAACTGTAAAACGTTTTAATTTCTTTAATTTTTTAATTTCGTATTATTCTTTGTTTATTTCTATAACGTATCTTATCGTTAGAAAATATGTATACTTCATACTTTCGATTATATTTTCGGCTATGTATTTGTTTAAAAAAATTATCAATCAATCAATAACATTAAATATTTAAATATAATTAATTTTAAACAAAATTATCTTTCATCTATTATATTTGTTTATTTTATATTGTCTGATCCAAAATGATATATATATATATATATATATACATATATGTGAATTATTAAAATAAAGAGAAACCCTCTCTAATAATTTACCAAATTAGAGGGCTACATATATACTATAGTATATTTAGGGGAAAGTATCCTAATACGGACACTTTAACAATAAATAGTCTTAACATTTTATGAATTATTATTTTTATTCAAAAATTACAATATATTAATATTATATGATTATAGATATTATTTTGATTTTAAAATTCAATTTAATTTTTTAATTCCATAGATAACAGGGGTGTCCGTATTCGGTACCCATGTCTGAATACGGACACCCTCTGTTATAATACGAATACCCTAAATACTAATAGATAAACTATATATTATTGATGAATCAATCATTCAAATTACAATTACATTATTTATAATTAATGTTATGAATAATGTATTATAATTTAATTAGTTTAATAATACAATTTAAGTATCAAATAATAATTTTTTTTTAGATTTAGCTTTATTGGTGGTATTAATATTATAACGCACGCAATTTTTTATGAAAATGAGAACGGTTCATACTTTGCGCGCTAATTGGTTATAGGGTTCCCGTATTAGGGACTTATATGACCTCTAGATATATGATTATAACTTAATGAATATTTGATAACAAATATAGAAATTATATATATAATTTTTAGAATGCTTTATTTTTTAATAATATAGTTTTATATTTTATATCGATAAATGTGTATATTCTTAAGAAGGTTTTAAGTTGAATTTGTTTTTCATAAATTTAAAAACGTAATAAAAAAACAGTTTATCAGCAATATATTTAATTTAAAAAAAATAAAAATACTTTTTATTAGACTATTTATATAATTATGAATATTTCGTTACACATTTTTTTGTAGGATTTATAATTTCTGAGATACCGAGAGTGTCCGAATTCGGGAAATGTCCTTATTCGGTTAATTTCCCCTAACACTAATAGTTATCTTCAAACACATTTACACCCTGAATATACTATATATATATATATACATATATATATATATATAAACAAATATACATTATAATATATATATACTTTAAATAGTACAACTAATGTACTTTGGCCTATATATGTAGTATATATTAAGTGCCTTTGTTTATACGTAGTATACGAGTAAGCCCATTATTTGTGATTGTATTAGCATACAGGATATATCCATTAGGTATGTACCTATATTAGAATAGTATTCAGAATTAAATGATAATTTCAATCACATATGAAATATATATATATATATATATATATATATATATATATATATATATATATATATATATGTATATATGCATTAATCTATTTATCAATATCACACAGGAATTCCTTAAGTATACATAATTCAGTTAGTTTTCGATGCATCTTGGATTAAAACACGGAGTAAACCCTTTAGATATCGGTCACATTATTATATATTAATCCACTGTATCGTATATCGTATTCGTAATTAATCATTTATAAATAATATATTAGTTTCATTCCATAAGTAATACGTCTTTGTTATAGGTACGTGGTCAACCACTATATCACTCGCTCACCTTATAAGGAGTATACTCCTCTTATCTATACTTATATACATATTATCTTATTTATTATTTTCCATAACTATATCTTCCTTTATATATATATATATATATATATATATATATATATATATATATATATAAAAGAAGATATACTGAAAGAAAAATAGATACAAAAATATGTATATATATAATATACATATGTATATTTTACAAATATGATTTAATATGCTATGCATATAAGTTTTAGATAATACATAATACATATATATATATATATATATATATATATATATAATATATTAATGTAATGAATATAAAAATACTTATTTATTGAACATACATTTAGTAGCGGGGGAAATATGTCGTTATTTTACAATAATATATCATAGGTTATATTAGGTAGGTAATATTATAATAAATAATATATAAAAGTTGCGGGATATTCTCAGATGAACGGGTTCTGAACAGTTCTGTCACTTATTCTTCGTATACTGTGAAGGTAGAGTTATAATAATCAACATATTAGTCAATTAATCATACATTTATATATAGTTATTTATATATATAATATAATTATAATACCTAATATATTAATTATTGTATTTCCAATATACAATTTAAATAACCTTGCAAATATGTAACTTTATAACTAAAGTTAATAGTGAATTGTATCCTTATTAGGTCACGTAGTCACTTTCCCAAAAATAAAGAAATAAAATTAACATTATACAAAATATTATTAATTAATAATATTTAATTAACATTAACACCGAATTTTTATAATTATCTAAAATGTATATACATATCCTATAGGATAATAATAAGTTATCCAATACATTAAGTTATATTAGTGAACTTAATTATAACTTAAATATATCATAATCATAAATCCTCGTTATTTTTATTATATATATGCATTATTATCATTTATTTGTAATAATATATAAGTTAACTATAGTTTTATATAAAACCGAACTATTATTATAACTTAAATGTGCATATGGACTATATAATACACCCTGCTGATTTTTAAATATAATATATATATATATATATATATATATATATATATATATATATTAATCTAATATCATAATGGTCGACAGAAATACAAAACACGGTATATTATTGTGGATCCCTTTAGGGACAACAAGCATATCAGTATATATATATATATATATATATATATATATATATATATATATATATAGTATACTATAGTATAAACAAGAAAACGAAACAGAAAAAAATAAAAATTCTTCTAATAAATATTATCATTATAATATTATTATTAATAATTTATTTTAAATAATTAATGCAATACTAATTAAGGTTAGGAGAAGATTAGGTTACAAAAATGTGTCAATGGTTTACGGTAAGTAACGATACAGTCTCATATTTCAGAGAAATATGAGACTATATCGCTACTTTTAATCACAGTTATTTTTTAATGAAAACTAACTAGAAAAAAATACAAGTAATAATTTAATTTCTCATACAAATATAAAAAAATAACAAAAACTATAAATTAAAATTTTGTATTACTCGATTATTTAAAGATTTATGATTTATGATTATAATATATATATTACTTTTATAAAAGTTTAATTATAATCGTATTCAATAAAAATATTTTTAAATATAATTTATATTTCAATATATTATCATTTATAAATGATGTGTACATTTAATAAATGTGGGTTGTTAAACATTTTAAATATAGATACGCATCTTAATAATTGTTACAAATACCGAAATGCTAACAACTATAGGGTATATGCAAGATAGGTATATTATACTTATACCTAGGTATATAAATTGTAATGAGTTTATTATAAACTAATAAACTTATTATAATAAACTCATTACAATTTATATACCTAGGTATAAGTATAAGATACCTATCTTGCGTATACCCTATAGTTGTTAACATTTCGGTATTTGTAACAAGTATTAAGATGCGTATCTATATTTAAAATGTTTAACAACCCACATTTATTAAATGTACACAATATACTATAGTAACATATATACTATATTAACACATATACTATATTAACAAATATACTATAGTAACATATATACTATATATAGTACTAAAGTAACATATATATATAGTTACTATAGTAACATATATATATATATATAATATATATTTTGAAACTTACCATTTAACCTACTGACTATTATAAATAATAAATGAAAATTTAAAAAATATATGTATACATATATATATATATTGTATCAAATTATAAGTAGGTTATACAATTACCAGTTAGGATATCTATATGTGTATACTACACCCAATAACATGTCCTTTCTACACCCTACAACTTTACTCATTATTACTATTTAAATATACCTATTTGTTTATTTTGCTTATTTTTAAAGTAATTCATTAAGGGGATGTCACACGACGCCCCATCTCTATGTATATATATATATATATATATATATATATATATATATATATATATATATATATATATATATATATATATATATATATATATATATATATAAATATATATTTTATAACGGACCTATATTATGGAATAATTTAGAAAATTCTTTTAAAACTTATCTATCGAAATCAGTATTAAAACAGAATTTGAAAAAACGATATATAAATCACTATCTATAATAAAATTGTATGTACTATACATCTATAGATTAATTGAAATTTTTGAATATACATATTTACTAATGATAACTAATGATAACACTTTGACTAAGGATACATATTTAACTAATGATAACTCTTTGACTAAGGATACATATTTAACTAATGATAATTATTAATAAATGAGAACTATTAAACTAAGGATATTTAAACTTTAGAATTTACATAAATATATTTTTTAATATATAAAAAAAACCATAAAATCAAATATTATTTTTTTAAACCTTTTAACTGTTTTTAAAACCTTTAACTTATGTGTATTTTTAATATTTTATTTTTTAATTTAAATTTTCTTGAGGTCTATATAATTAATATGAAATTGTAAGTGATTATTTTTGTGTATTGTATTATTATTGTATATTAAGTGTGGTTGTAGTTGTATAGCTTTGTATTGTGTTTTTTACGTTTTGTTTAATTACCTAATTATTTTGTTTTAATTTTGATTATATTTTAATTATTTTATTTATTTATCTTATCTCAAATTTTATTTACATGATGAATGGCATTATGGGGAGTTTTTTAAAAAATATTTATATTGTTTAACAATTTAAAAAAGTAATCTATATGAATATACATTTATAGTAACATTTTAACTAATTTATATTGTGTTTTTTTGGTGACGGAGTGTCTGATGTTTTTGTAATTGTGTGGTATGGTACGTGTCGGGGAAAGGGATATACTTTTACTGAGAGGAAAGTATTGCCAGTGTTCTTATTATTGGCACAAATAGGATCCCTAAGGCATTGGACCTGACGAACCCATACCCCTGAAGTTGATACACCATATATCCTCATTAATTTCAATTACTGTTGGCTACTCTGGTTATAATTGTAATGATTAAATATATCGTATTTTTATAAGTGTATTATTCTAACAGGTTACTAAATAATTAAATTTTATTTATAATTTGTTTTTTAACATATATTTTTGTATATATTTTGTGTATATATTTTATATACATATATATTTCTTTTACTAACTTTAACTCTAAATATTTTATTTATTTTTATTTTACTTTTAATATAATTTTCTCCTCATAATTGTCGTATAGGAAAGTGAAATAGGTAAACGACTAGATAAGCATAGCGCTTCTTCGTTTACCATGGTCATACCTAAATTCTGATTATTATTATATATTATATATATATATATATATATATATATATATATATATATATATTTTAACTGCATGTGTGGCTCAGTGGCTAAGGCGTCAGACACACAAGCAGTAGGACACGGGTTCGACCCTCGTCCGGACCATTAATTAATTTTATAAAATGGGTCTTAAAATATTATTTAGAAGTGATCTTATATAATTGTGTATAAATAAATGATCGGCTCTCGTTAAAACCATGGATGTCTTAACATGAGAGCGGCTTCGAAGGGACATTAGAGCCATATATGGTTATAAGTGAAAACTTCATCTAAGTTCCTGGATGGGATGAAAGGACTCCACCAAATAAAAAAAATAACAATATATATATATATATATACAATATATCTATTGATAGCAATTAATGGGTCTACACAAAACTAGGCGCGCAGAATTATATTTAATGAATTGAGCTACATTTTTTTATATTCTATTCATTAAATGTATACACGTGATATTACAGGACGAATTTTTTATAATATATATATTATATAACATATATATGTATATACACACATTATAATTTTGTAATTTACGGAATTTCTATGGAAATTGTTATTTTTTGCGATTATTCACATACAAATTTAGAAAATGTCTTCTGTAATAGTATTCATATATACATTATTTGTATAATACAATACAAATTAGACGAAAACATAAAATAGTTTTTGTGATACCTATATTTATATACACATACCTAGCGCGAAATAATTATTCTGAGAAAACAGCATTTTAATATATATGAATACATTATATATCATATATAATGCATATATATAAACCATTTTGTATGTTATTTCTAGACTGTTTTCATAAATAATTTTTTACAGATATTAAAAAACAAATAATATAATAGTATTATAAAACAAAAAAAAATTGTAAATAAAACATTATTTTCACCAAAACAAGGTGTGTGCCATCCCCTTAAGGGTATTATTCATTAACTGCATAATTTTATATTATTCGGATGAAATAATATATAAATCTAAAATAACTTTGTAATAACTGATTATTATTACTCTAAATGTTTATATTATAGAAAATATATACCCGTAACTATTATAATAGAGTATATAGACATATATGTATATTATGTTTATATATATTCAATATCATCAAGTAATAATGATAATATAATATATATATATATATATATATATATATATATATTTATTGAATATTATGAATGTATATATTCTATATTATCAATATGTATATTCATATACATTAAATAGATATTATCTAAAGAGAAATTCCTATTACACATGAATGTACAGTGTACAGTGTACAGTGTACATTGTACATTGTACACCCCTTTGACTGTCCGCGTCCGTCCGAGGCATGCCTCCGCACATCGCGAGTAACAGGTGGCGTTTGAATACGTCTATTACGGGTTGGGTTTGGGTTTAAAGCTACACGAGCCACCACGTGTAACCGTAGCGTGTAACCGTACACCGTTAGAGACAATAACCCACTGGGAGATTACATCGCATTACGTAACAGTGATCACGGCGTTCTATTGTTCTTAGTATACAAGTATTAATATGTACAAATATATAATGTACAAATATTAGTATACAGTATACACTGTGCATGATGCGGGGGGGGGGTAATATGGGGGTAGTAATATGGGGGGGGGGGGTAATAATATGGGGGGGGGTAATATATGGGGGGGGGGGGGGTAATATATGGGGGGGGGGTAATATATGGGGGGGGGGTAATATACGAACGCCATCTATAGACGTCTGTAGGAGATACATCATTGTCAACACTTCCACTACTACCTTCATTACTATCACCTATACCACTAGCACTTCCACCACTACATATACTATGATATATAGGTCGTATAGTATAATATATACTATATATATACCAAAGATTTTGCGAAGCATTTTTCCTTAGAAAAATCTTGTATATACTATATATATATATATATATATATTATATATATATATATATATATATATATATATATATATATATATATTTAACAGTATTTTTAAAAGTTATATATAAACTACCACCTCGACTACCACATCTGTTACCATATACACTACCTCCGCTACCAATACCACCGGTTCATACACCTCCGCTACCACCGGTACATCCACCTCCGCATTAATCTAATAGTGTAAATGCTTTCTCCCCATTAACGGAGCGGCCGACATCGGCACCTCGTCTCCGATAAGGTGGTTATTCGATACTACATAGGCTGACGCCACGGAATAAAGGGGGCGTATCAGGATTACGTAATTCGATGACGTCTCGATGTATTACGTGATTACTTGGGCTAAGTGCGCGTGTACTTAACGCTTCAGTAATTGTAGTAATATAGTTATGGCATGTATAGTAATAGTATTATAGTAGCTATTCACGGCGTACAATATCGTAACGCCTAATATATATATATATATAGGTATAACTGTGTGGGACTGTCTGAGTGGTTCAGTTGGTAATGCGTCAGACACACAATCAGTAGGACACGGGTTCAAGCCACTTCCGGCGGACTTGGTCCGGACCATTAAAATATATCTTAAACTAATATTTACAAGTGATTTTATATACTTGTGTATAAATAAATGATCGGCTCTCGTTAAAACCATGGATACCTTAACACTAGAGCGGGACGAAGGGACATTAAAGCGAAAACGTAAAAAGTTATCAGTGAAAACTTCATCTAAGTTCCTTGGCGGGATGAAAGGACTCCACCAAAATAAATATAATAAATACCTGTATTATAATGCATATATAATACATTTATATTGTTTCAGAAAGAAACTAAAACATTATTTAAACACTTTTTAATTTATTTTTGTGTACGCTTTATTTAATTTTTATATAATTAATTTAATTTTAATTTTGTTATTTTGTATTTTCTATTCGTTTGTTTTTATTATTTTTCATTATTGTTATACACCAGAGAGGGCACCCGCTATATTGGGGTTTAAATACATAATTCAATTAAATTCAATTAAATATATAACCATATACTATAGTATACTACATTATAATATATTACTATTATAAATTATATTATAAAATACTACTATATTTAACACTATCTATATATCTATTTATCTATAGATATATAGATAGATATATTTTATTGCATTACTATGAACATAAATAACATATAAATTGAAATATTATTCAACAAAATACATTAAACAAAAATATAATAAATACATATATTATTAAAATTAACAATTGTATTATACCTGCCTCGATAGTATATAATTGTATTATAATATATTTTGTACATAATATGTATTATAATATACCCTATAGAGTATATATAATAATAATAAATAATAAAATCCGATTTGGCAATTGCCTGGGTAATGGAAGAAGCAGAGCTTATCGAGTCTTTCACCCATTTAAGATTACGAGGATAGAAAATCATATAGGTATATAATTAAAACAAGAAATAGTAGAACAATAAATAGAGTACAAAATGTATTTATTAAAATAAATCATCAACTCATTTATATATATATATATAGCACATGATAGTACTATAACGAAGGTATTAGATTTAATATCAATATATATATATATATATATATATATATTGATATACTATACTATAGTTATGCTAT
Source organism: Osedax fenrisi (assembly GCA_964019155.1). Lineage (NCBI taxonomy): Eukaryota > Metazoa > Annelida > Polychaeta > Sabellida > Siboglinidae > Osedax > Osedax fenrisi. Next base: position 23,277,415 of record OZ025243.1, read on the forward strand.
CCACAATCATTACTTCTATGGTTGAGGCGATACACTGTTAATCACATGAGAGATATACTGCAGTATATTATTATATTAGTTAGAAAAATGTTATAAATTTTAACTATTAAGTTTAACTATTAGGTTTATTTAGTAGTTTTAATTACACGATGTTATGTAGTGCTAGTTAATGACCTAGTTAATGACCTAGTTAATGACCTAACATCGAGGTAGCAATTCACATGAGTTGTATTACATCTTTTCCGAATGGGTAATGAAATAATGTCACTAGGATACAAGCGAAGTTATCTGTATAACTAATAAAGTTTAATTATAATTGTTAATTTAGTTATAAATATAATTAACATACTACTTATATGGAAGTAAATAATATATATATATGTATATATATATATATATATATATATATATATATATAAGTCGTATTACTCACTATATAATCGTGTTAAATTATCTGACAATTCTATTATTAAAATGATATATTTATATAATGTTTCTCGCCCGTCGTCAATATTTAAAACATGGTGTACATCATTGTTTTTTTAACTATATATTATTTGTAATTATATACTTATATATATAGATATGTGTTGTATAGTTGTATTTAATTTTTTTTTGTTTTGTTTATCTATGGACTGTTTATGTCTGACTCAAATAAATAATAATAATAATAATATATATATATATATATATATATATATGTATATATATATATTATTTATACCAATTTTCCAAGTATCAAAATTACATTAATCGTTATGGAATTACTATACATTATTATAATAATAAAGTATACTTTATAAAGAATTCTATAAATTAAAATTATGTATAATAAAAATATAGGCGAATGTTCTAGGTTGTCCGATATTTAGGAAATAGTCACTAATACCAACAGTGTTAGCCCAACCCATAACAACCCCTATAGAGAAAGTGCTACATACATTACATTTGATATGTTATTAGTATATATATATACATATATTTATAAGTTAAAATATAATATAGTATCTATAATATCAGTAACTCTCGATATGTTAGAATTCAATGAATTGAAATGTTTGCTATGCTATTGAGCTCTCGAATTACATTTATTATTAGTTTATATATATATATATATATATATATATATATATATATATATATATGTAAATACGTGTAATATGTATTCTTAAAAACCTAATTAGTTGACAAATATCCGAGTTAGTGAGATTTCTGCAATATATAATATCTGAGATATCGAGAGTTAGTACCATTTAGGTGATACGTGTACATTTCTATTTTATTATAAATAATAGTGGATATTCATGGGGAATCGGTATTTGTAACATAGTTCTTAATGGTGATTCGAATACATAATCTTCTCTGTGCATATATATTCTGAGAAATGTGAACGCATCATTTGACCATCTTTTTATAACCATCAACATAGTAAATATTAAATATTATTTATAAAAATGTACCTACAATTATTATTATTATGTACATGTTTATCGGATAAATAGAGATTTATTTATAAACAAATATAAAATGAAAGTTCTACTTTTTGTTTTAAAAAAAATATTAAATAAATAAATAAGCGATCAAATAATATATAAGTAGAAAATAATATGAATTATAGAAATATTTAATGCGAACAAAATGAAAATGGCAGAATATTAAACATATCTAATAATATTATCTTTAGAGATTAGTAGAGATATTTAGAGATTTATTTGGAAGATTGTCAGAAGTAATATAGACACTTGGCTATTATTATAGAAAGTATGCTATTATCGGTGATGCAGTTTTCCATACTTTCAACTTCTATGTTCATATATTCATATTTTATCAATATTACCAACACCCATTATATCTTCCCCTATATCGTACTCTATAGAGTACTCTATATATATATATATATATATATATATATATATATATATATATATATATACATATATATATATATATATATATATATATACATATATATATATAAGATAAGATAAGATAAGATACATTTTATTATTGTAATCATTATAAAAGAAAAACAATAAATTGACAAATAAAATAGTCAGAAGACTATCGAGGTATTTGACCTTAATAATGCCATATGCATAATATATTAAATAACAATTTTTTAAAGATATTTAAACAATTTTTTTTTTAAATAATAATATTAGCCATCACATCGAACAATATATATATATATCCTAGTTGTCTACCTCTCCCCGTCTCTATAATAACTGTCTACCTATCTACGTATCTGTTTCCATATCTCATCTCTCTATATTTATAGGTATCTTTCTCCTCCTATATATAACTAATTATATCACTCTATATATATATATATATATATATATATTTCTATATATATACGTGGTATTTATAAAATGTGTTTATATAATGTATGTTATATATAATTTCCTTGTATGGTATAATTTATTATTAATAATTTGATTGATGAAATATACTCAATAATCACAATTTGAATAATAATTATATATATATATATAATCATCTTAATTATTGACTATAATACTAGTGGTTATAGCTAATGAATACATATATCCCATTAGTGCCCTCTTACTAATATTTACTTTAGGATGTGTGTGTGTATGTGTTTACTACGACCGCGTACACTACTACTAATGCATCCTGTTATTCATTGTCACGTGCTGATAATGACTCATACATAATGACTCATCCATAATGACTCATACACGTCGTCACCGTAGCGAAGCATACGACGGCGACGTAGGCTTCGGCGTCTAGCCATAGTTATAATTACACGTATGTGTGTGTGTGTAGTACGTCGGTGTTAATGATGGGTGTACACGCACACACACAACAACACACACAACACACACATATGTGTGTAGAACTCTATTATAATTATAATTATAAAATATGTTTTACATTATATTTGATTAATATAATTATATGTATACATATGTATATATATATGTATATGTGTATGCGTGTACATTAACTATTAATAACAACTTACTACACGTATACATATGTGTAATTATAACTATGGCTAGACCATTGTAATGCTATACCATATATATCATGTGATATTCGTATTTCATATGTGAAATTATAAAAATTATTTTAAAATTGTTTTAAATTGTATTTCTAATTATTGTTAATTATTATCGACACACTTATTTTGTTTATAATAGTAGGGTAAAGTAACCGAATCAGGACAGTGCCCGAATACGGACACTATCGGTATCTCAGAAACCATAAATCCTATACAAAAATTAATGAATACAATATTCATAATTATATAAATAGTTTAAATAAGTATTTTGTATTTTTATAAAATGTATCGATATTTTTCATAACAATATTTTATTAAAAACTAAAGCATTCTAAACATTATATACGTAATTGCCGTATTTGTTATTAAATATGAATTAAGTTATACAAATATTTCTAGAGATCATATAAATCCCTAATATGGACACTCTAGATGTCTTAATACAGATAACCTATAACCAAGAGCTTTAAACTATTCTGATGTTCATCAAAAATCTCGTTAGTTATAATATAAATACCACCAATGAAGCTAAATCTAAATATGTTATTATTTAGATACTTAATTTGAATTAATAATTAATAAAAATTAATAAATTAATTAATAATAAAATTATATTAAACTATTCATAAAATGAATCATAAATAATGTAATTATTATTGATCTGATTAGTTCACCAATACTATATATATAGTATATAAACTATAGTTTATCTAGTGGTATATAGGGTGCCCGTATTCATACATGAGTACTGAATACGGTCACCCCCGTTATCTAATGAATAAAAAGATTAAATAAAATTATAAAATAACAATAATATCTATAATCATATAATATTAATATATTGTACTTTTTGAATAAAAATATTGAGTAATAAAATGTTAAGACCATTTATTGTTAAAGTGTCCGTATTAGGTTACTTTCCCCTAATTAAATTAGAATAAATTGTTCATAAATTTAATTATAAATAATATAATTATAATTTTTCTGATTTATTCATCAATAATATATAGTTTATCTAGTAGTATATAGGTTATCCGTATTATAACACAGGGTGTCCGTATTCGGACATGGGTACCGAATACGGACACCCCCGTTATTATCGGAATTAAAAGATTAAATACAATTATAAAATAACAATAATATCTATAATCATATAATATTAATATATTGTACTTTTTGAATAAAAATATTGAGTCATAAAATGTTAAGACCATTTATTATTAAAGTGTCCGTATTAGGTTACTTTCCCCTACTATTATTACAGATTTTGGTAAGTATTACATTATTTGTTTGTTTTATTCTAATATTGGTTTAATTGATATTTAACATGTTCTGTTTATAATATATTTAAAATTTATCATTTAAATATTAAACTATATAACTAATAATTTATTACTAAAACAGGGTAAAAATATAAGAAGAATTCTATAAAGTTAAAGTAGAAATTTAATATTTCGATGCCACTTACAAAATAATGTATTTTATTTCTATTTTCGATTATTTTTACTCTATATTTTATTTCTATTTTTATCATTTTAAGTTTATTTTTATGGTAACTGTAAAACGTTTTAATTTCTTTAATTTTTTAATTTCGTATTATTCTTTGTTTATTTCTATAACGTATCTTATCGTTAGCAATATTTATACTTCATACTTTCGATTATATTTTCGGCTATGTATTTGCTTAAAAAAATGATCAATCAATCAATCACATTAAATATTTAAATATAATTAATTTTATACAAAATTATCTTTCATCTATTATATTTGTTCATTTTATAGTGTCTGATCCAAAATGATATATATATATATATATATATATATATATATATATATATATATATATATATATATATATATATATATATATATATTCATATATGTGAATTATTAAAATAAAGAGAAACCCTATTAATAAAAATTAATAAATGAATTACTAATTAAATTATACTAAATTATTCATAAAATTAATCATATACATGTATAATGTAATTATTATTTATCTGATTAGTTCATCAATACTATATATATATATATATATATATATATATATATATATAGTATATAAACTATAGTTTATCTAGTGGGATATAGGGTGTCCGTATTCGGACATGAGTACCGAATACGGGCAATAAAGAAGCGATATAGTCATTAACGTTAGTCAACGTGGTACAGAGAAACCACGTGGTACACGGAACACACGTGATGTCCACCACGTGACAAATAACACGTGATCGCCGCCGAGATGAGAGAGCGATTCCCTTAATAATTAATATAATAAACGTGTACGTAAGCTATAGCTAGGACATGGCTAGGACATGGCTAGGACATGGCTAGGACATGACTAGGACATGACTAGGACATGGCTAGGACATGGCTAGGACATGGCTAGGACATGACTAGGACATGGCTAGGACATGGCTAGGACATGGCTAGGACATGACTAGGACATGGCTAGGACATGGCTAGGACATGGCTAGGACATGGCTAGGACATGGCTAGGACATAACTAGGACATGGCTAGGACATGACTAGGACATGAATAGCGGTAATGAAATGTGATATATTACCCCGCGAATGTCTGCACAAGGGGTGCGTACCTACATGTTATATAGGTTAATAGTTCAATATATAAGTGTGTTTGATATGTATGTATACAGCATATATTTATATATATATATATATATATATATATATATATATATATATATATACATTAACAAATACATTTATGTACATTTGTGTGAAAATAAAATAAAAACGATACAAATGTCTTTTATGATATGCATCTCATTCGCGATAAATGTTATTATTAATCAAGTGGTTTAATGTTAGATGTTACATATCTATTTATTATATATTATATATTTATATATATTTAGTTAGCAACATAGTTACCAGGCATTCCATACAACATAGTTACCACGGTACCTGCAGGTATTCTAATTTCAAACAACTAAACTTCCCGACGGAATAGAAATTTTCATTTCGTTGTTTTCATTTTGATTTTTAAATAACATATTCCAATCAAAAATCTCAATTGGCTATATATATTATAAATTATAAATACAGAAATAAATGATATTTGTGTATGAATGATAAATATTTGAGATTATATATATATAAATATATATATATATATATATTATAACCAAATATTTGACGAAGCAGCCTTCAAAAACTCTTTGTTATAACTATACTGTTTAGGAAGTATAGTACGGTAACTGTCCACAGCGAGATATATTTAGTGATATCATTATATAATGTAACTCAAACGGTGAACATGTATATTACAACTATGATATATAACTATGATATATAACTATATAACTATATAATATAACTATGGTAATATAGTAATATTTTATGAATATTTTTAAATATGTACACATGCATGCAAATTAATCATATTGTATACGTTGACATGATAAAGTCACCATGTTATAATATTCCCAGCCGGGCAAATCTTACTGCGATGTAAAGTTATGATAAATATAGGTATTAGTGTTTACACGTCTAAAGATAGCAAAGTATTAATGGTATACTATAGTATAACTATAGTTATGTAGCGATAGCTATAGTTATCGATGATTCACGGTGCACAGGTCAAAGGTCACACTCGCCCGAATATTCGCGATTCGTAAGTGAGGCCTCATCGTAGTACTAAAAGTGACGTCATTCAAACATGCATGTAGGCGTAGCATTGAATATAATACATATAGTTTATTTAAATATAACTACGTGTATTACGTTTACTTAAAATTAACGATAATGTATGAAATACGCCTTTAAATTAGTTTAAACATTGTATATTAAATAATTTAATGAACACAATTAATATATATATATATATATAAGTATTACTATAAAATAGCTATAAATAGAATACCGCGCAAAAAGACTATCTCGTTATGCAACGTGTTACGTGGCGCGCATAACTCGTATTTACCAACATCTTACGTAATTACGCGTCGTACGTAGGTGAACTTCGGTCTATTATTCGTAATGAAATTACGTCACACTCTCACGGCCGGTGCGCGGTAACGAGCGCGTTATTGAATTATAAATCTGTTGCCGCCTTCTAGCGTACACACAAACCAGCATATTTATATTAGTATATTTATATCGCTGCGTGTGCTCCTGTTATCGCATCGAAACTTTAATAGTATGTCATAACTATGTGTGGCCGAATTGCGTGTGATCGTCGTGAATGATCGTTAGGCCTATACACGTATATGCCCTATATATAAGGTTTATTATTTATAAAACGCTTCCGAAATATATTCAAATTATATTCATAGAAGTATTATTAGCGATGTGGTTTAATAATAATAATACTTATTATTATTATTATTATTATTATTATTATTATTATTATTATTATTATTATTATTATTATTATTATTATTATTATTATTATTATTATTATTATTATTATTATTATTATTATTATTATTATTATTATTATTATTATTATTATTATTATTATTATTATTATTATTATTATTATTATTATTATTATTATTATTATTATTATTATTATTATTATTATTATTATTATTATTATTATTATTATTATTATTATTATTATTATTATTATTATTATTATTATTATTATTATTATTATTATTATTATTATTATTATTATTATTATAATAAGATAATAATAACTAATATAAGGGATACGGTATGATAATAATAGAGTTCGATTAAATAGATATATTTTTAATTTGAGATTTAAATAAAAAATAATAAGTGTCCAGTTTAAAAAAACTTATTTAGCAGGCCAGTGTTGAATATCTCGTGACACTGCAGTGCTAACCGATGAACACGTTAATATGTTGATATGACAAGAGGGTTTAAGGAACTAGCCGTTAATAATATTGATATACTCGAGAAGATTTCTTAATAAATATGGATATACATCGATGTGTGTATGTAGGGGCGTTACAGGGTGATTAAAAGTGGGGGGGGGGATATATCAGACTTGACAATTATTATCATATACTTTGCTAAGAAGATAAATTTATAATATAACTTGTTATCTATTTATATATATATATATATATATATATATATATATACATACTGTATATAGTAGACTTGTATTAGGTTGCATAATATAAATCAATGTTGGCTATAATGATATGATAATTTGAATATATTAAAATTGGAGGGGATATTTGATATTATATCCACACCACTTTTAAAAGTATGGGTGGGGGGGAGGGTCATGTCCCCCAACCCCCCTGTTATGACCCCTATGTGTATTTATATGACATATACGTTATCTATAGTATATAATCTATACAATGTATGTATATACTGAGTGTATATGGATTAAGATACATTTATAGACTCTATTAATTCATACCTACTGAATAAACTGCCTCATTAAATATTGAATAATGTCTGCCGGGCTAGTATTACTTAATGTGTGTGTGAGTGTGTGTGAGTGTGTGTATGTATGTGTGTATGTGTGTGTGTGTATTTGTGATCATGTCACGTAATCAGCATGGTGAAGCACTGCCTTAGGTATACGTTATAACCAGGTATACCCGCGTTTGTTTACTATTCATTGTTTATTAATCCATACCACGGATATTAAGAAAGGAATTATTTGTAAACATCTGTATAGTCTAGCCTACTAATACGATTGTGTATACATTGTTATTGAAATATATTTGTAAATACTCCATAGTAGACATTAACATGTAGACATTCGTGTCAAGAATATCGTATGTTATGGTGCAACATATGATCAGCAAAACAGCTATCATTCATATATAATTATATTAACTTTCATAGTTATTAATTATTCACATACACAAATAAATGTAAATAATAAAATGATACCTTGTATACTATTTATAATACATGTAAATTACTCATAACGAATGAGTAATAATTTCTGTTAAATGTTTTATATTATTCTATGTCGTGTTCTATATTTAGTTGTCATTAGTGTACAATGTATACTTACGAGGAGTACATGTTAACTTTATGTTATGACTAATACATTAATTATCATCATAAACATTAACTATATATTGTAATAGTTTATTTTTAAAATATTTCAATATATAAGAAATATCTCAAAAGTGTATAGATAATATTGAAAACAATAATAATATAGTAATAACCCTTAATAACCCTAAGGGTAATAACTAAAATAGTAAACAGAATAAATATGAGAATAATATGAAAAATCAATAATTTGTAAATAATTTGATAACAATGAAAATAATAATGATAATAACAATGATAATAATAACGTACATATTTTTATTAATAAAATAGATAGTAAAATCAATTTAATTAGGCCGCTTTTTTTAAAATATAATCTTTTGTTCAGTTATAGTACTTGAATAAGTGAAGTTACTTATACTCGGTATACAAATATAATTTAAATTAGATACAGATAATAGATTAGATAACTACCTACTAGTAAAAGCGCGTGAAATGAGACTAATTTTAGTTAATAATACAACTGGTCAAAAACAGACTCAAGAAGAGAAAATTAAAAAAAAAGCATTACATTTGAGTTGATAGAATATAGAAATGGCAAAGTATAGTGAAATTGTTTACATGCATATATGTATCTTAAATGTATACATATAGTATACTATGATTCAAACGTGTATTATATTTAACATAACTTATGTGTATGATCACATTTAATAGAATCCATTATTGAAACAATTATTGTAGGTATATACTAGTTATGTAAATGATGCTAAAATCTAAAGCATGATTCAGTCTCAGTCTGAGTTATCTAAAGTCTCAACTCGGCTCGGGCTCATTTTGTTAGAGTCTCAGCTCGGCTCGGGCTCGCTTGGCTAGAGTCTCGGCTCGGCTCGGACTCGTTTTTTTTCCGAAAATGAAAGTCTCGGCTCGGCATCAAAAATATCGGTATTATTTACTCCACTAGATAAAAATTACATTATTATTCACTGAATCGTGAAGTTGGAGCAGATTATATTTTTTAAATTGATGTAAATGTGAAATATATAAAAATTAGTATTAAAATGTAATTTCAAAAAAGCATCATTTCGACTCGGTAATGTTTTGTAAAAGTCTCAACTCGGCTCGGGCTCGTTTGGCTAGAGTCTCTGTTCGGCTCGGGCTCGTTTGGCTAGAGTCTCGGCTCGGCCTGGGCTCGTTTTTTTTTCCGAAAATGAAAGTCTCGGCTCGGCATCAAAAACCAATAGTCTCGTCTCGGCATCATTTACATCCCTAGTATATACTATATAATATTAATGGTATATTATTACTATTAATGCACCCATTAATTATATATATATATATATATATATATATATATATATAATTAATGCGTGCATTAGTAGTAATAGTTATATCAATTCAAATATTACGAGAATATGCATACATAGAAAATATAATGAATCATGAGAAAGGTAAAATATATGTCGATACATTAGAGAGAGTTGTAAATTACAACTTGTAATGACTAATATTACAGATGTACTATAATGAACGAATTGAAAATTATAATAAGAAAATAGTGAATATACCGATGTTTTTAAATAATAACATTATTAAGAATAAGGGTAATAATGATATTAATGTATATATATATATATATATATAGAAGTGCTAAATAATTATTCTACCGCTAGATCTAAAGTGACCTCTGACCCACAGGACACACGTGACATCGTGCCCATCCTCCTCCTACTCGTCTGCCTCTTCTGCCGTACATCTCGTTCAACTGTTATGCGTGAGTTCACCGTCTCGTGGAGCTACCGTGCTCGAAACACCCTTCAAGTGATTGACAGGCAGACCGATACGTGACATTTATATTAAAACCGATATCGGTGATCAACGCTTATTACGTAATACCTCGAGTATTATGTTAACCATAGTTCGGTAATAGCGTATACACACGTGTGTGAGAGTGTGTGTGTGCGCGCACACGTGTGCGGTGTTATGTGATTATATCAGTATGCCTATAGGCGTATACATCTATATTCGACGTATATATGTATTATAATTTTTACCAACCAGGTCGAGCTTGCTCGGCATTTCTTGACACGTTCCATCCATCCTTTTCTATCGTTCATCGCGGTTGGAATCTCATCTATATTGCATCCGGTATCCTCCAGTAGTTGATCGATGTACGTCTTGGCAGGTCGTCCTCGTGGCCGTTTGCTGTGAGTTGGTTGCCAGAGAAGTACATCACTTGCTAGCTCATCTTTGCTTCGCCAACAATGACCTGCAAATCGTAGGCGTTGTTTCCGAATAGAGGCTGATATTCTTGGGATTTCAAGATAGAGGTCTTTGTTAGAGATGTGATCTTTCCAGGATTTATTGAGTGCAGCACGGAGCATGCGAGTATATGCTCCATCCAGTCTTTTTTCCAACGTTGCTGTTAGAGTCCAAGTCGTCGCACCATACACTAGTACTGATTCCACCGCAGCTCGGAAAAAGCTTCTTTTGAGATTTTCTGATAGATTTGATTTCCACAGTATAATCATACTATTCAGTGCTGCCCAGGCTTTTGCTATTCTTGTATTGATATCATTTTCAGTATTTGCAATGTAGCTGCCGAGATATTTGAAATTGTCTACGTTTTTGATAGAATTTCCATTTCTGCTTATCATGTTGTCACTCTTTGAATTTAGGCTCATATACTCAGTTTTATCTGAGTTTATTTTCAGTCCAATGTCTTCTGCAGCTTCTTCGATTTGATGTAGCATTTTCTCAGCATCTTTTATTGTATCTGCAGTAACTGCAATATCGTCTGCGTAGTCAATGTCGGTAATATGTATAGCTGGATGTCGACTGCTTCTTCTTTGTGAAAGTGTAAAGCCTAGATTAATATTATCATCTATGGAGTGTTTTAGTATATAGTCAAGGCAGATTATGAATAAATACGGAGCCAATGTATCTCCTTGTAGGACACCGGTCGTAATTTCAAAATAAGGAGTATCTCCGTCAGGTGATCTGACCATAGCGCTTGTATTCCTATATAGCATCATTATTGCATTGACTATGTCCTTTGGTATTCCATATATTATTAATATATTTTCCATTTTAAGTCTGTCTATAGAATCGAAAGCCTTTGCAAAGTCAATAAAAAGCAGCGTTATAGGTAGCTTTTTGGCTTTCACGCCTTCTAATATGCGCCGAATTGTTAATATTTGTCCAGATGTGGATCGGTTTGTCCTGAATCCATTTTGATTTTTCCTTAGGATAGGGTCGATCACAGGTCTTATCCTGTTTAGTAACATCAGGTTGTATATCTTGGCAGCAATTGGTGTGAGTGTGATTCCTCTATAGTTTTTCGTTATTGATAGATTACCTTTTTTGGGGAAAGGGAGAATGCACCCTTCTCTCCATCTTCTAATACTTTCTTGGTTGTATACACAATTACAGGATTCTAGAAGAAATTCTTGAAAATCGTCTATTTTCCATACTTCAGCAGGAATTTCATCGAGGCCAACCGCTTTTCCATTCTGGATACTTTTGGTGGCTTTTGATAATTCAGGTGCAGTAAAAGGTCCAGTTTCTATATTTAGATGCTTATTGGTATTTACGATGCATTCATTTCCGCTGTTTGTTGAAGTTTGTATCGGTTTGCCGAGTAGTTCTTTGAAGTGTTGGTGCCATAGTTGTATGCGTTCTTTTTCGCTATTTGCTTTAATCTTGGCTTTTTCTGTATTCTTTCGTCCGCTGACTTCGTTGACTGTTTTCCATGCAAGTGCTGATTTTTTAAAACTGATTGCGTTTTTTATTACATCAATCTTGCGAGTAACATATTCGGTTTGTTCATTTTCATACATTTTGGTGAGCACATTTTGAGCATCTGTAAACTTTTTGATATTTTCTGAAGTTGGATCGCTGTTTTTGATCTCTGCCGCTTGATGGAGTATTTCACGCTTTTGACATATATACGGTGTTTCCCATGGTAATCTCTTTATCATTTTCGGTTTCAACAGGATTTCTTTTGTAGCTGCTTCCTTGCAGGCTTTTTCAAAATTGTTATATCTAGAGTTTGCAGTTGATTCGTTTTGTTCACTTTCTTGGAGGACTGTATTATAATTAGTTAGGTATATTTGTGTAGACTTGTTTTTAACATATATTAATTCTCAATTATACCCTCGTAAAAGTACGTATATATATATGGTATACCATGCTGATGTAATATGCCGTATATATTTACATAATGTATTTATATATGTATATACTATTCGTAATCTTAAATTGGTGAGAGACTCGATAAGATCTGCTTCTTACTTCACCCAGGCATTTGCCAAATCTGGTTTTATTATTATCATTAACCAATATAATTATATGTCAATGAATAATATTAAAATATAGGATATACTTTATATGCAATGTACAATTGTAAAATAATACAATTATATTTCAATATTTGTTTGTATTGTTATAACGACATATTATAATATATATATATATATATATATATATATATATATATATATTGGTTAGTATATGTGTATAATTATAAATAATATTTCTATAGAAAATATATGACCATTACTTTAGTTTTCACATTATAATATTCTTATTTTCTATAGAAATATTATTTATAATTATACACATATACTAACCAATCATATATGATCTATTTTGTCAACGGTGCATTTTAATGTGCAGCTTATGCAGGGGATTAGTGAAATATAATGAATATGTCCTTATTATCGGTATTTATTGTCATTTAATACACGATAATATCGTGTATTATTGATATACTATAAATATTGATATTTATGAATACCACCACGTTATATATATATATATACAGTATACTAAATAAACATATAATAGTATACTATAGTAGTACTTAAATAATAGTACTACTATAGTAGTAGTACTATGGTATATTTATATTCCAAATGGCATACGTGAATTAAGAATTAAATATTCGCGTATTCTGGTTAGGTTTGCCTATACGTGTTAGTATATCTAAATGCTATTTAATTATTTAAATATAATAATAAAGTTAACATTTATAAATTAAATACTATAGTAACTAGCTAGCGCATATTCGGTAGATTATCTACGTTATTATCACGTGACTTTATTGTTCACATTTAAATGTGTAAAGGTTCCCATATGTGTGTAGTAAACGATCATAAATATACTAACAAACTTGATCACAAACATGATCACAAACATGATCACAAACATGATCACAAACATGGTCACAAACACGATTATAACTAAGATTAACATTATAAATGATTATTTCAATACATTTTCGTACACATGTTTATTTATAAATTAATATTTATTATGTACAATAGTTTAATAGTATCAAAAATAACAGTAAACATTATCGCGATATGTAACTTTACTAATTACATAACTATATAAATGCTGTAATAAGTTTTATATATAACAATTCTGATAATTTTTTAAATACTAATAGTTATATTTAAAAATGTATTATTATTGTATATATTCAACTAATAAATGATAATTTTATAGTTAATATATTGAAAAATGTTTCCTAAAAGTTTTGTGTCAGTATTTGTAAACAATTCTAAATATAGATATAACAGGAAGGGTATATTCTTGGACAATCTTCTAATCCGCCAGACGGAAAGTGTATTCATTTAATTCAAAAAATAATATATTGTCTTTAATGTTTGTAGACAATATATTAGTTGTTAAATTAAATGAATACACTTTCCATCTGGCGGTTTGGAAGGTTTTCCAATGATATACCCATCTATAATATTAAAATTATAAATTATATATATATATATATGAATATTATTCTACTACTACTAACAGTGACTAATAATCTTGAATGTTTCTTGATTTGATCATCCTCTTCAGCCAGAACAGATGCTGATCATCCGCTATGGACGCACTAGCACCTGGCCATTTGCCCGACCGCCTAACGCCCCTTTCGGCTATACCACCCGTCGGATAAGCCTCCCCGTTGACCGTCTCGGCCGCCCTTTTGCCCGCGAAATGTACCGCGTTACACTTGCACAAGTTGCCGCCTCTTCCGTAAGCGCACACAGAACGGCAGTACTTCAGGTATTCTATGGCCGCCGTGCCTCTGCTTATCAGGCACACCGACACCAGTACCAGTAGGGCCATCGTTCTCGGGGATACCATGGTAACGAGCGAGCGAGAGAGCGAGAGAGAGAGAGAGCGAGATCGTACGAGATGGAACGAGAGAACGCTGATCGTGGCTGGTCGAGTGACCTTGAACTATTGTTGGTGTTGCGTCACAGTGGAGAACAATTCATTAGCGTCGGACGTGTACTGTATGAACTCTTTATCTGTCGATGTGTATTCTAAATATAGGATAATTATACTGATATTTGATGTTCTAATTTTAGTTACGCGCATTTTATATTAAGCAAATGTCATGTATACATAAATATGCAATTAGAATAATATTTATTTATGTATATATATATATATATATATATATATATATATATGTATATATATATATATATATAACTATAGTTATATATAGAAACATATTGAAGATTATGCTAATTGGAGTGTTTATTGTAGTGATTAGTATACACTTACATACAGGTATAATACACCTACCCAATGAGTAATATGTTGTTCACTGAAATCAGTTATAGTGCACACGATTAGGTGCTTCTGCACCTATATAATGAAGGTATACAGAATGCCTGTTTGTAATCAGAAGTATTTCCCAGTTGAGAATATTACATTCCATTTGGTGAACTACGAATGAAATAGATTTTAAACATGCCATGAGATAAACCTCGTATATGTATAAGGTTTCTTAGAGGTTGTAACCCTTGATTACTGTCTATAGGGTTATATTCAACTTTTATCTATTTTTATAATAATCTATCAATTATAATTACATGAGAAGATATAATAATATAGTTATGAATATGTATATATATATATACATTTGTTTGTTGATAATATTTATATATTTAATCTTCATATAATTTGAATATAATCACTTATAGTATATTTAATTCTAATTTGTTTTATAATAATATTAATATACAAATATATAGATAACGTAATACATATATAGGATATACACATACATAATTAGCAAGTTGGTATAGTGGGTGTGTGATAATATACAGAATACGTTGTTGCTAATTATGTATACATTTCATATGATGCGATTAGGGTGACCTCTATAGTGTACCCCTCTAGCGTTCCGCACACCGTTCCGCACACAGTACCGCACGCAGTACCGCACACAGTACCGCACACCGTTCCGCACACAGTACCGCACACAGTACCGCACACAGTACCGCACACCGTTCCGCACACAGTATCGCACACAGTACCGCACGCAGTACCGCACACAGTACCGCACACAGTACCGCACACCGTTCCGCACACAGTACCGCACACAGTACCGCACACAGTACCGCACACAGTACCGCACACAGTACCGCACACAGTACCGCACACAGTACCGCACACAGTACCGCACACAGTACCGCACACAGTATCGCACACAGTACCGCACACAGTACCGCACGCAGTACCGCACACAGTACCGCACACAGTACCGCACACAGTACCGCACACAGTACCGCACACAGTACCGCACACAGTACCGCACACAGTACCGCACACAGTTCCGCACGCAGTACCGCACACAGTACCGCACACAGTACCGCACACAGTACCGCACACAGTACCGCACACAGTACCGCACACAGTACCGCACACAGTACCGCACACAGTATCGCACACAGTACCGCACACAGTATCGCACGTTACATCTATCGTCCCGTACCTTTTCAAATAACCAGTAATCATATCGGATACCATCCCGATGGGGTACTTAATACATTGTATATATACATTAATATATACACCTTTATACACTGTATAGGACGGACACGATATCGTGGCGGGGGCGAGACCGGTTTAAAGGTCACGCGTTGAAAGGTCGCGGGTTTTAAGGGTTAATCGAGTATGGTATTAATAATTGATGAATTGATCGTTTGACGTAAATGCCATTTATATTAATAATCTATTAATTTATTCTAAAATTAATATATATATATATATTTCTGGACATGTGTTGTAAATAATCATGTTTTTAATATTTAATAACCTAAGGATATATATTTTAATTTTGTAAACTTTAAATATTATTAATTTAGTTATATCATAGTTAAATAAAAATTCAAATTTAAATTTGAATGCACATTAAAATGATAATATATTTAAGTGGATTGAACACAAACTAGTTTATAGAGTTCAATAAGCATATACAATTTCTGTTCAGAGGAAGGTACCATTATTAATAATATATATATATATATATATATATATATATATATATATGTGTGTATACATACTTTATATACTACTGCAATTATTGTCAACTCTAATTAAAATAATATGAAATACTAATGATTATGTTAACATTATAAACTATTATCAGATACACATTTATATATATATACATATTAGAAAATGTTGAGTATGAAATAAAGAATGTTTGATCTAAAACGACCTTCGCTTTAATATATAATTTTGGTTGACGATAATATACAGATGACATCTAAACAAATATACATGCTTACATAATGTATATTTATAAATAATCTAATTGTATATATATATATATATATATATTAAAAGTACCCTACATGATGCACGGCTAATCAATGTACGGATATGTGCAGGTATACACGCAACAGTAGAAGTAGACAGCAGTAGTGCACTACTACTAACGCGTATTACACGACAGACTGCGGTATCGATGATGAACATCAGTAATACATGCGCGGACGCCGGCTCGTAATGAATATTAACACAGCGCGTTATTATGTAACATCCTACGGGTGACGCATGCGCTGAACGTGTATGATTAATGCAGCCGTGTCAGTAATGTCGTCATCAATATTATGTAATGCAACACATTAATATTTTAATATTAATATATATATATATATATATATATATATATATATATATATATATTAATATTACTATAATATACACAATTAATATATACAATTATTAATAATTATATAGTGCTCGCACACAAATGCGTCGCGTACATATATATATTTATTAATAATAGGTACTGGAATATATATATTATAATTTATTAGCGTTATTTATAAGTAATTATACATCCCTAAATAATATATGATAAATTGATATATATATATATATATGTATATATATATATATATATATATATATATATATATATATATATGAATACATTATTATATAAATATTAAAGTAGTCATTTTCGGATATATTACAATAGGATTTTAAACTTTTACTTTGATAACATTATAATAAAATAATCAAATAATCAAATATTATTGACCAAACAAAGTATATTTTTTTTTACAAAAATACATTTTTATATTAAAAATTACCTTGATAACATTATCTATATATTATTTAATATTAATTTTATAAATATTAATCAAACGGTACAAACGGTGGATCCTTCCACATATTATAAATTATGTCAAAATAGAGATATGAGCTTCTAAAGTTTTTTGTGAAATAAATATTACATAATAATGTGTATTATATTTTATACAGGAGTATGTATATATATACATATTATATATAATACCCAAATAATGCACTTATTATTACTTTTGCACAACATATTATATATCATTTAAAGATGATGAATTTTATTTTACTATTTTAAAGTGAAGTAATTTTTGAAAACGAACACAAGTACATATAATTATTACGACATTTCTTGAATTCATATTATTTTACAAATTAGTAATTTGTTAGTACCTTTTATGGTCTTAAATTATCATACGATCTAAAAATGCTTATACTACAAGATATAATCAACAAGATACGAAGTAAATTAGTTATTATATTTCAAAATATATCTTTTAAAGGTATATATCATACCTTTAAATGCTGCTATGTTCACCTGGATCATTATTACACACGATAGAAGACATGTGTCAAGTGTCCTTAATGAACTTCTAAATATGGATATATCCTTACCGAAGTATCGGAAACACGTGACTACCTGCATACTAATACATCCGGTCACATGTCATTTGCATGTCCACGCGTCACTGAACGTGTCATATTCAGACTCGATTACGTCACTGAAGATTTCGCGAGGTATATATATATATATATATATATATATATATATATATATATATATATCTTAATTATTTATATATTAAATCTCGCTATATATATAGCGAGATACATGTTGCGAGAAATATAGAGATATTTAGAGATATTGAGAGAGAAAATAGATATAGATATATAGAGATAGACTTTTCCTTCACCTCTGACTATTTCTACTTATCCGTTGACGTCATCGCTATTATCACAGTGGTGCGACGTTATCAATATTACGCAACCGATGTTACGTCACCATCTCATCCTTATCGTAATCTTATGACATCATCTCCTCATCGTGATCTCGGTTAACACTGTAGATTAATGCCGATCACGTGCACACGCATGCACGCACGCATACATACACATGCGCACAGTTTGCATTGCACACACACCACTAGATCATTTACGTTATATATAGTCGTATACGACGTTAATGAAGCGCCGACTTATAATGACTTATAAGAACGCCTTAAATCTCTATGGAGAGAGTTATGAAACTATGATTATATACTGTGTAGTGTGTAGTGTGTAGCGTGTATTCAGCGGGTATACCGGCTGAATTATACCTGCGTAGGTATATACGGTATATATGGTATGCGCTAATATAACACGTATTAAGTTATATAACGAGAACAGGTGATTATGCATCTTTACTAGATATTAATTAATTAATTAATTAATTAATTAATATATATATATATATATATATATATATATGTACATATTACATAATGTATAGGGTTTTGATACATAATATATATATATATATATAGAAACCGTTATATAATGTGCATTGCTATGGTGTAGTAACATCTAGGTAGAATGGGTTTCGGAATATATCTAGTTATGGATTTTAGAATTATGTAAATATTATAATATATTTACATTAATAAATGTTCAACAATTATGTTCTACAATTTAATCAATTATGATCTCGAGTTATTGACTTAATTATGCACGTAGACATATACTTACTACTACTGAACACCTATAACTATAGTTGATATTACTATAGTTCTAATCATAAACCCATAACAATATACAATTACTATAACTAATAACTACATAGATCGTCGAAAAGCCAATAACGAGTTGTAATTTTTCAACGAAGGTCAAACCCCATATGAAATTTCACCACTATGGTATTAGTTGTTTAAGCGTATCGTTGCAGTGTATAACGAGAACAGGTGGACCATCTATAGATGTAGGACGTATCACTTATTATTTTATAATATTTTAAACTTTTCTATAAATAAATTTTATTTGAGTCACCACATATTGAATTTGTATTTATTTAGAATTATTAATTTATATATTGTCCCTGTGATTATAACAAAGAATTTAGATGAAGTTTTCACTTATAAATATATTTCTCTAGTGTCCCTTCGAAGTTGCTCCAATGTTAAGTCATCCATGGTTTTAACGAGAGCCTATACTTTATTTATACACAATTATATAAGATCACTTCTAAATATTATGTTAAGACCGATGTTATTGGTCCGGACGGGGCTTGTAGGCCTACTCGTGTCCTACTGCATGTGTGAATGATGCCTTATCCAACTGAGCAACATATGATGTTACTAATATATATATATATAGTTAAAGGATGTAAAGTAGTATTCAGAGTTTAAGGTTGGTTAAGCCAATTTATGCTTGGTTATATATATATATTCCTATAGGGAGGAGAGTAAGGGTAAGATAGGATATCGAGGATGGACGGGGGAGGTAACTCAATAATGGTGGAATAAAATACGCATTTCTGTAATTTAATGAAATCTGGAATAAACATGTGAAACTCAACTAAAACAGAAGTGATTGAGTAGGGAAACTCGGGTTGAGTAACACTGCACGACGTTAGGGAAATAATGAATAATTATGTGTATGGGTTGATGAGTGGATCCTAAATAGAAATAGCGACAGGTAGCTGTGTAGATTATCTAACTTTAGATATATCTATAGACTATAGTCTAACTATAGTCTATAGTAGAATACGTGTACGTATACGTATATACCATATATGGTGATACCATGGTATAACGTAGAATACGTAGAAGAATCGTCTCAAATACGTACATTAACTTAATACTAAACTAATACGGCAATGAATTCATCTATTTAGACGATCAAACGGCGAAGAAGGGATACAATAGAAAGAGAGAAACAGTTATGCATATAACTGAGATATAACCGAGTTTACGAGTAGTAGTGTTAGGTATAACGAGTGCAGCTGTGATTAAATGATTTATATTGATCATTAACAAATATGACAATTGCCGTGTTGGTAACTTAAAGATATGAGCTATTCGTAGGGGTCTGGAACGATTTTATATATAGGGGGGACCAATGAAAACAAATGTTGTGGTAAAAGTAAAGGGATGGGGACCAATACATAGGAGGTCACACTGGATTTTAAAGTAGGGTGGATAATGTTCACCTGCCATATCCCCCAGTCCACCCTGTTGTAGCGCCCCTACATATTCGTTGATATAACTATTTGTTGAGAACGATAGATCCGCAGCCTAACTAAACACCGTGATATACAATTAAGTGTTAGCTAACCCCTAGGGGAGATGACAAATAAAACGTAATAATTGTTAGGAGTATGTTAAGACTGTATACAGTATACATACGTGTAGTATATACATTGTATATTTAAAAGAAGGTTTGTAATGTAGACACATTATAATGCATGGTATATATATACATATGTACATATATATATATATATATATATATATATATATATATAGTGTTAATGACGTCATAGCAATATCATTGCTATATTATCATCCCGTATACGTCATTCAATTGTATCGAATATAAATAGTATAACTGTTCTCTAATATTATATAACAATCGAGACTTATAGATCTCCTAGGTGATATATATACATAATTATATATTTAATAAACATTATAATATTTATTTATATTAAATTATTTCTGAAATGTTTTATATATACATATATTATCCTAATCTAATAATATTCATATATAAATGAATATTCTTAGATTAGGATAATATATGAGTTTATTAATATATGATATTATTCATATATCAATTAGGTAATGACATACATAAGTAATACCACGATATTTATCATATAAACAATAGTTTTATAGCAACAACAACATTATATGTTTATACATTGGATATATATCTTGTATATAATTAACATATATATATATATATATATATATATATATACTAGCTGGCCTGGGCCTGGCTTCGCCCGTGTTCGCTCGTAAGGCTCATTAAAATGTTACCTATCTTCAACATATATTTTGTCCGTTCATATTTAGCTTGTATATTTTTATTTTATTAATTTATTCTTTTCTTATGGGCTCATTCGGTATGCAATGCAGCTAATAAAAACCTACTATATATATATACACATATACGGATATATATATAAATAGATACACATATACGGATATATATATATATATATATATATATATATATATATATAGATACACATATATATATACACTTATACGGGATCCACCATGTAATTGGTGTACAATCAAAACATTGTCTAGTAATGGAAGTAAAGTGTGTTTACGGAGTGACCAGCTGAACATGTGATATATAAGTGGTGGTCAGGTATACATGCCCAATGGGCGTTGCCCACTATATGATATACATAGAGGTCCTCTAGTAAGTCTTGTTAGAAGTAATGAAATAAGATTGAATTATAATAAAAGATACAAGTGTTGAGCATAACATGTATACATGTACAGTTTTATACAGAGCTGCGTTACAATATATTATTCCTAATATACCTACAATGTGAAATATATTGCGTAGCATGGAATGTTCTGTAGTACTTTATCGCAACGCATCATTAGTCATATCCTATCGCGTATATTTTAATTTACATTCAAATTATTTATATAATTTATAACATTAATAATATGTATACATAATTATAATTCTTCCGCGCGCCTACACCATTTCGCTGGTACAGATCGAGCCTCGCGTTGTGGCATCAACATATGTGTCGGGTACTATTGTACCGTGCGACCCAGCACGTCACCTGACATAATTAACACAGCTTCGTTAGCATTCGTTACCGGTACCACCATCTAGCGGTACAATTTTCGTTAACGAGACTAATTAATCAGATATCATTAGCATTGCCAGGCATTATGACGTTATCATTGCAGACGCTACCTCGATGTAATCGATACATCTATTGTTGTACTCATTGTTGTACTCATTGTTGTACTCATTGTTGTAAGAATTGTTGTACTTATTAGTAAGTTGTTAACTAGATATAATACCAGTAATACGTAAGGCATACAGATATACCTATATACTTATATACCTATACTTATACGTATACTATAGTACTCTATTATACTATAGTAGTACGTGCACGTGGGACCAATCATCCCACGTCGTGGGACCAATCATTAGTAAAATTCTAGGAAATTATTAGGAATTAATAAAAAAAAATTCTTAAAAATATTTAAAAAATTATTTTAAGGAGGTTATCACTTATGTATACTTGCAAGTAATAACATATTACAAAATATCTTATATTCTTGAATTATAAATACGAAAAAAAATCACATATAAAATATCCCATCTATCCCATGTTAATTTTAATATGGACATATCACCCTGCATATTTACTTAATCAAAACAAATTTGTGTATAGTATTCAGTACCCTGATATATATTGATATAGCGTGAATCAGGTCAAACCGATAGTATGGTCTGTAATGACTCCATCTTAACGCGAGTTCAATAATCGCGTATACACAATTAACGGCTCTCGTTAAAACTACGGATTCCTTAACACGGAAAGGCCTCGAATATTAGATTTATGTAGTTATAAATGATAACTTCATATAAGTTCCTGGATGGGATAACACGACTCCACCAAAATAACAATAACAATAACAATAACAATAATAATTATCTGCGAAGAATGCTATATATGGTTATATCTCTAAACAGCTAACCGGTGAGGTTTTAATATAATTACGATTATAATCTACGGTTTAACCTCAGCGCTATAGCTTTATATAGCCTTATATAGGCATATCATTCCATTGACCGGTTACTATAATTAAGTAATGATAAACCCCCGTATCCGCACTGCCCCTAGCGGTTACCGCGTACACTAATATGTTACTAATAGGTTACTAATAGGTTACCGTACGGTAGAGTATCTATGGCATATGGTTTATTTTGTCTGATGTTAAGACATTTAGGTTGTTTACATTATTTTTCTGTTTACTATATGATTATGTCTGTACCATGTCTGTACACTGTCTGCATGCTTTCTGTATTATGAGTGTATCATTTCTGTATGATATTTGTATCATGTTTATATCATATTATATGTATCCGTGTTATATTCAATGTATAAATAATATATATATTATTATTAAATTGTTATCGTATTATTTTATCTTATTATTATTTTCTTCCCGCACGGGCGATTGAGTCTGCATGACCTTACTTTAGTGCTTAATAAATCGAATATCATCATCATCATCATGTTTATACAATTAGGGTATACAATATATTGTGTTTCTAAATAACATAATATATGTGGATTTTAAATTATACGATTATTTAGATATATTTAATTTCTTTCGTTAAATTTATTATAAATTATCAACATTTTTATTATAATACAATTTATTGAATGATATATCATAACATATATATTAACACAAACTCCAGAGTTTCTACCTAATATGGGCATATATGTATACAAGAGAATATATATCATTGTTTATATAGTAAAATTAGTGTATTGCTTTTAAATAATATCTCGAATAGAATATTTTATTTTCAGTAATATTTTATTTCCTCAATGCATTTATAGATACATCTTTTTATTCATGCAGATATGAATAATCTATATTTTATTAATGATTATAATCATAATTATGAATAAAAACAATAATTCACATATTTTCGAATACTCTTATAATAGTCCTGATTAAATGATCCTATAGGATATCGATAAAATCGGCTTATTGTAAACATATATATATTATTGGAAATAAATATTATTAACAATACCATTTATGGTATTGTTTATCTATAATCAATATGTATATGTACTAATATATTGATATATCAATAATTAAGTGTATATACTATAGTATATCATGGTATATATAATAATTATAATTATAGTTTAATAAATAGCTAAATTTACAAAAAAATTAAATATTATTTTATATTTTAGATACAAATTAAATTATTTCTAATGTATTACTATTAATAAATTAATAAATGATATTTAATATTACGTAAACAATATAAATGTATATATTTGCATAATTTAAATACATATATATTTAATATTAAATAATTATCTTATACATTAATACCTATGTATATATTAAATATATTAAATACCTATGTATACGTATAACTACAGTTATATTAATATATTAATAGTAATTACTATAGTATAGTATTCATAGTATTAATACTAATCGAATAGTTAACATATATATTAAATATATATATAAATAATGAACATAACGATAAGTAATAAATTTAAGTAATAGTGTGAATATTACGTAAGTAAAACAATGGAAAGACAATAGATAGCGGAGCCCATACCTGTATATCACTTTACGGCGCGTAGACTGTTAATTGAATGCCGTTAATCCGTACGCGGTCGGCTAGTTAATATGTTCCGGTCTCGGGAAATAACCACTTCTGATTGGTCGACGCGAATGTAAATAATAGATACCCGAAAAGCACGTGCGTATATACCGAGCGGGCGATGATTAATTATCGTTCGGAGTAGAACACGCCCCCGCGTGTCTCGTAGTCTTTGCGACGAGGTTACCCACGAATTATGTAGGATGTTTACTAAATATAAATTCTATAGATGTATTTATATATATATATATATATATGTATATATATATGTATATATATATATATATATATATATATATATTTGTATATATATATATATATTTATATATATATATATATATACGGCAACATCGATCACCGCAATAATCGCAGCGGACCAGATGACTAAGTAGCGAGAGATGGCGAGGAAGTACGAGTTATTAACGAGCCGCCAAACAAGTACGTAATTATTCACAGACAATCAGTTAATTGCGCCGCGACGTCTATGAATAAAAAGCGTTACATGATTTTATTAATAACTACAGTAGCGACACCCTACGCATGTATCGCATACGTGGGTCACGTGTCATTCGTATACATCAAAGACTATAGATTAATGTACATTAACGCTAAAGTCGGCAATAATTTCGGTTAAATATCATATCTATTAATAAAATCGTTTGTATACAAAACCACAATGCGATACGTTATACGTTATAGGTTAATTATCTATTATTTAAATATTTATAAACAAACCACTTATCAGTATCATGTATGATATATACATATATATATATATATATATATATATATATATATATTAAATATAATATAATATTAAATTTACGAATACAAGCGAACCTATGCAAACACGTGACTACACCACAGTACACGTGTACTTATATACTGTAGTACGCATGCGTCATGGGGCTCACGCATGATATATCTCTTGGCACATTTACGGACAAAATGTCCTAACCTAGAAGAAGAAGAAGAAGACATTTTATTTAGACATCGTTTAAACAATTAAGTTAACAATAATGTATAATGAAATAATAAGAAAGTTATAGTGTAAATAAATATGTTTTTAAATTCTTTTTGAACTTTTCTGAGTTTCTTTCAGCACGGAGTGTTGCAGGTAGTGAGTTCCAGGCTATCGGTGCTTGTGACGAGAAGGCGCGTGAACGGGCAGCAGTAGAATGTATTGTCGATCTAGATCGTATACGATTAACATGACACGGCCTGAGACTTCTTGTCTGGTCGATTCTCTCTATCAATTCATATAAATATGACGGCGTTTCAAAGTGGAGTGCATTATGAGTCATAAGACATATTTTATAGATGATTCTTTCTTTTATGGGTAGCCAGTGTAATTCCTTCATTAATTGTGTGATGCTGATATGGTTATTTTCTTCTCGATGAGGTAGCTTGTGAATTATACGTACAGCATATCGTTGAAGGGAGGTAAGTTCAGCCAATGTGATAGCTGGTAGACCTATAAGCAGCACATTACAATAATCAAAAACTCCTTATTAGTATTAATACTAAACTAGTCACTAACATTTTTCAAGTAAAGAAATTTAAAGATTTTCTGATTTTTTTAATTCTGTACAGTTGAAAGTTTACTAAACGAATTTTTTCTGATTTAAAAGATTTCATGTCGTGGTTAGAATTCAAAATTATTTCTGTTTCCACAAACATTACCGCCTACTTTCCCACTACAACACTAGATTGAATAGAATCTCTAATTATTCAGAGTTCAAACAGAGTTCAGAGTTCAAACAGATCAAGTCCCAAGCGTCACGTGATAAAAAGATTACAACGATCAATATCTTCGGCCTACTCCGAATCATCTTTCTCAGTTATTGTACCTGAGCGGTGGTATACTCTATAGAGATATACCATATATGATATAAATATATTACATCATTTTCATTGTTTAAACGTAAATTAATAATCCATTTTAAATCATTGTAATTCGTTCTATTATGTTATTTGATTTTTATTTTTATTTTTTTTTAATATTAATTTTCTATTGACGCCTACAATCACCAAATATTTTTTATATATTATATATTTTTCATATTTTATTTGGTTTATGGACTGCAAGTGCGTTAGAAATCTGCCGTCCGACGGACGACGTCCGTGGGAGGGGAATTATTGAGTGGGAGGGAAGGCAAGGGAGAAGTAATGAGTCTTGAGGTGGCGTTTAAAGGAGGGAGTTGGTGAGTTTATTCGTAGGTGTTTGGGTATGGAGTTCCAGTGGTAAGGGGCAGAGAGGGCAAATGAGCGTATATTTGAAGAATGGAGTTTGTATAAATGAGGAGTGGTAAGGATAAAGGTGTTGGAGGAACGGGTCTGGAGTGTAGTGATGGGTGTTTATAGATGTAGGAGGGATGCAAGGTAGTCAGGGGAATTGTGGTGAATAGCTTTGTGGATGGTTAGGGAGAGTTTATACTTTATACGATAGGGGACTGCCAGCCAGTGTAGTTGTTTTAGGAGAGGAGTAATGGAGTCAGGGGAACGTCGGGGAAGTAAATGGACGCAGCGTTTTGGAGTCGCTGTAGTTTGATGAGTTTGTAGTCCGGGAGGTTAAAGAGTAGGGAGTTGCAATAGTCGAATAGGGGGATGATGTAGGAGGAGGCAATGGTAATAGCTATGGGGAGGGGTATGGAGCATCGAGGACTTTGGAGTGGATTAAGAGGTTGGAGATGGGTCGGTAGTTAGATGAATTCAGGGAGTAAATATTAGGCTTTTTAAGGATGGGGGAGATGGCAGCTACTTTGAAATCAGGAGGGACGTAGCCGGATGAAAGTGAAGTACATATGATTTTGTGGAGGGGTGAAGCAACGGTGTGGGTAATCTGTTTGAGTATTGGGAGGGGTAGAGGTTCAAGGGATGAGGTTGAGGAAGTGGAATTAAGGAGAGAGATTATTCGATCAAGGGATGAGGTTGAGGAAGTGGAATTAAGGAGAGAGATTATTCGATCAAGTGTGGGTGAATCGAAAGAATCAAGGAAGACGGGAAAGGTTATGGGAGTGGGGCATAAGGTGGGGTGGGAAGGGCAGAAAGGGTGGCGGAAAGTTTATCATTGAATGCTTTGTCAAAGAGGAGTGATAATTGTTCGGGGGTGGTAGTAGGGAGAGGAGCTTTGAGTGAGCGACCAAGTATTTGGCAGAGAGTCGATGTATGGATAGTCAATAAGATATATCATAATATATATATATATAAGCTACCTGTGTGGCTCAATTGGCTAATGCGTCAGACACATAAACAGTAGGACGCAGTTTCAAGCCTCGTCCGGACCATTAAAATAGGTGTTAAATTAATATTTAGAAGTGATCTTATATAATTATGTATAAATAAATGATCGGATCTCGTTAAAACTATTGATGCCTTAACATTGGAGCAACTTCGAAGGGACACTAGAGAAATATATTTATAAGTGAAAACTTCATCTAAATTCTTGTGTGGGATGAAAGGACTCCACCAAATAACAATAACAATAACAATAACAATAATATATATATATATATATTTTTTTGAAATAACAGCCCATTTATTATAATTCTATTCTTAATTTATATTTTGGTCCAATAAATTTTAATGTGAAACTAATAAAATAATAAAATAATAATCTACTTATATATTTTTATTATATTTCCTAATTTAAATACCCACGATAAATAATAACTTAATTAAACATCAATATATTATATTATTTTAAATATATTTACTTCAAATTGTATATACCTATTTTAACTTATAATAATAAAATATATAGTAACAAAATTGACATTTCTTATACTTTGTTTGTTTATTTAAATATTATATGTTATCGTTAACAAATATTTCAACTAATTTCTGAAATAAAATTCACGTAGTTATAGCTAATTTATAATTAATATGGGTATATATAATAATATCAGAATTTAGGCATCACCATGGTAAACGAAGAAGCGCAATGCTTATCTAGTCGTTTAACCATTTAACTTTCCTAAAGAACATTCATGAGGAGAAAAGTATAGTAAAAATAAAATTAAAATAAATATAATAAAATAAAATTGTAAGATTTAAATGTTATATACAAAATAACAAAATTATCAATAACAATTAAATTATTTAGTTTTCTTATTAGAATAATACATTTTTTTAAATTCAGAGGTATTAAATTATTAAATTCATACCCAGTATAGCCAAGCATAATTGTAAATAATGAGGATAGATGGTCTATCAACTTTGGGGATATTGGTGCGTTAGGTCCAATTCCTTAGGGATCATATTTGTTCCAAGAATAAGAACACTGGCAATAATTGCCTCTCACTATATATAGTGAGTACACTATAGTGTATACAAGTATATCTCTTTCCCCGATACGTACTATACCCTCATTATATATATATATATATATATATATATATAAGATCCTTGAACGTGTTATCACCTCCCAACTTATCACATACCCTACAACCAATAAAACCCCCAACATCTTCCACAACGCCTACCTGCCCCACAAATCTACTGAATCCACCATAACCCTCATTACCTCTGACCTTCTCTCTGACCTTAACAACAACCGTGGCACCATACTCGTCATTCTCGACATGACCTCCGCTTTAGACACCCTTGACCACAATGTCCTCATACACAGACTCTCCGCCATCGGCAAAACCGGCATTGCTCTCAACTGGTTCACCTCCTACATTACTAACCGCTTTTCCTCAGTCAGGATTAATACAAAATATTCCCCCTCCCGCTCCATAACCCACGGTGTCCCTCAGGGCTCTGTCATCGGCCCACGCCTATTAAATATTTACCTCCTCCCCGTGTTTGAAATCTTCACTGACTACCCCGACATCTCCTTCCATACTTATACCGATGACTTTCAACTATATATTAACTGCACATACTCCCCTACTTATGCCCGTGATCGACTCTCCTCCTGTATAAAGTCCATCCACCAATGGATTACCTCCAACTCTCTAAAACTTAACCCCACTAAAACGGAAGCTATTTGTCTCCACTTACCCTAGGGCCTACGCTCCTCCACTCTCCCTGAACCACCCCATATCACTCGACAACACCTCACTCATCTACTCTAACAAGTCCGAAACCTTGGCTTCCATCTTGATACCACCCAATTCCCTTGACTCCCATCTTATACATATACACACATCTATCCACTAACACCTAAACTGTCTTCGCTTAATCCGACGCTCCATTCCCCTCCCCATCGCTATTACCATTGCATACTCCTACATCATCCCCCTTTTCGACTATTGCAATTCCCTACTCTTTTACCTCCCTGAATACAAACTCTTCAAACTACAGCGACTCCAAACTCTTCAAACTACAGCGACTCCAAAACGCTGTAGTTCGCTGCATACATTTACTTCCCCGTGTTCTTCTGACTCCATTACACCTCTCCTAAAACAACTACACTGGCTGCCAGTCCCCTACCACATAATTTTTAATATTTATGAAAGATTAGGGAGCTTGATAATATGGATGTGAGTTACAAAGACTGTGGAATATCTGGTCGCCATATTTGTTGTATCTAATTATATCAGGGTTGTGCATATATTAATGATATTAATGAAGTGATCAGAAGATTTTCTGAAGATTCAGTTAATTTTGATCTCGGTAGTAATCTAGTTAATTTGAGTTTTAAATTATGTTGTTCTAGTTATTTAGACGTTATGTTTAAGTTTTTATATTAGATGTATAACGCGGTTACCAGTGTAGTTAAATATATGGCGTATAGTTTATATTATATCCGTATATTACAGTCTTTAAATAATAAGAAATAATTTTTAATTTGTAAGTTTATAATATGAACATTTACTGAAATCCAAAGTACAACTATGAGAGTCGAGGTGATTAGTAAAATAATTGTTTTAATTGGATAATATTTGTGTAGGAAACTTATTTAGAAGGTTGTAACCAATTTAAAATAGTCAGATCATTCTTGTCGTCAGGTAAAGAGAAATCCATATTTTATAAGAAATAGTTATGGTATATTAGGAAGTTAGATATCGATAATACTTCACGTGAACATATAAGTAGGGTTAAACTTATATGGGACAGTGGTTCTGTTCTTCCGTGGAGTTTTAAAACATCGACGATCTTAAACATGCATATATATTATTTCTATAATAATAAGTAATTAATTATAATTATTATGATTATACATAAACTATTTAGAATATCGGATGATAAGGATATTAATATATATATATATATATATATATATATATATATATATATATATGTATATAATATATACTAAATATATACTTTTTTAACCATAATAAAATTGGAGCCTATTTATGCATTCTGCGATCTGCGCTAAATAAACAATGCAGAGATCACTAATGAACAAGGAGAAGTACGGCATTATTCGTTAGCTGCCTTCACACCATAAAATTAGCTGGATTATCTGGCAGATATTTCTCATGGATATCTTCGTGAATTATTTTAACCGCATTTTATTTATTTAGAACAGTTGACGGATATTTTATATATCACATGTATTAATATATATGGGAGGAGCTAAGTACATATCATAGACAATGATTATATAATACTCATAAGTTGATGTTACTATTGTATGATTCATAACTCTATTTATAGAATTATGTGCACTTATTAACCTCTTAGTGCATATATATATATATTCACTAAGATAGATAATATAAACTTATAAGTGCACTTATTTATATGGAGTTATACATATTATACGTTAATATATACGTTAATAAATCATACAATGCTAAAATCAACTGGTATAAATTCATTAACAACGTTATATAATCATAGTTTAGGCTATAGCGCTTCTATAGAGCCTAAACTTTAGGCTAGGCTTTAGGCTATACGTATACGTAACAAACTCCTCACATATATATTAATAAATGTTTGTTCCGTCGATATAAAGAAAGCTTTCTTTATATTTGGCGCGCTCCAATGCCCGACGCACTAACACAAGTTCAAAGTTCACGGATATCCGTCAAACTACCGGATATATTAGAACGAGTTACAATTAAATCCGGCGGATATTTTCATCTTCACACCGAAATACAATAAAATCCGGCTACACCATTCTCGCTGACATCAGTGACGAAATATCCGCCGGATAATCCGGCTAATTTTGTGGTGCGAAGGAAGCTTAATTGTAACCGATACCCTGGTACGCATACTCGTCTGAGGTTCTGCGGTCTTTGCTGGAGAAGCAGACACGAGTTAGCAAGCGATACTACTCACGGAACCCATGCTATAGCATGGGTTTATTTAACATGTTTTCATATATTTCGTCACCGATGTCAGCGAGAATGGTGTAGCCGGATTTTATTGTATTTCGGTGTGAAGATGAAAATATCCGCCGGATTTAATTGTAACTCGTTATAATATATCCGTATATGTGTGTATACACTGACGACGCTCACGAAGGTGACTACGAAGACATTCGTTTACCAACTAAGAAACGATACGATGTATACAAGTGACGAACTACCGACTGCGTAGATTATAGAGATTGTTGGAGGTCATTTGTTATTAACTCACTATGAGTAATAACGACCTAGTGAAGTAAGTTATATATATATATATATATATATACACGTATTATAAATATCCGTATACTATAGTATCCGTTACAAACTTATTATCTCTCTATATATATGTGTGAGTGTATGCGTATATATATACTATATATTGCATATATGCAAGGTTGAAATCATATGCAAAATAAATAAGGAAATTCCTTTTCTCTCTATCTAAATACATACTTATATTCAAAATCGACTAACAATATCGGCAGTATCAGGCTAGTTTGGTGTTGTACATATGTAAATGTATGTAGGAATACTCAATATCTCAGACACATCTATTCGGTTCTGAATTATGAGATATCAATATGTAACTATGTATAATATATAAATATACACAGTACTATATAAAATATACACTGTATACTATACAGTATAAAACATATAAGACATATAAACAAATAACTTGTAATATTGATTTTATAATTTATAAAATATTTCAATGAATTGTAATCTAATATATATATATAGCTATGTTACTTAGACAACATAGTTTAATACAATGTTGTGCGTATTTATTTCTGTTAGGGTGACTTTTCTATTCAAAATGAAACTACATAATGTACATCCAGATTAGTTAATGTTGTATGCTATTAATTAGTGTATGTGATTTATAGAAAATACACAATTAAATAAAAATGTGTTTACAAATGAAAATTTAATTTTACACAAATTATATTAGATACAATTTCTTTTTTACAAATATAAATAAATAAATAAATATAAACAAACACAAATTCAATGCCTAAACTTATATAATGTAATGCATACGTATATTAACATCGTACATGAACATTGTTTATATTATAATAATGTATTTTAAGGAACGATATTAGGGATTGAATATAACATTGGGATGATCTGATAACGATGATGATGATGTTGAATATATGAATTTGTGTAACGTTAGTTTTAATGTTGTATGTGTTCATTATAGTATATTATAGTATATTCTTATATCTACTAAATAGTAATACACTAAAAGTTGATCAAAATAATTATTATAATGGTTATTATGATTATGATGATGATAATTGTGATGATGGTCATTTTAATTTGATTTAATTGTTTATCTGAACACCGTAAAAATATAAAACGAATTACATAATTCAACAGTGTGTGAAAATGAAACAAATTAAAATAAATAAATATAACATATTGATTTAAATATTTACGATTAATAAATATAAAACAATATTACTAGGTTATTGCATTTACGATTATGAATAGTACGGATAGATGAACTAATAATTTTATAAATTGTGTTAGTTTTACATTTGTGTAATCTATTATATAGTGAATTAACATAATCTAAGCATGCACAAACAAGAGAATGAATTATAATTTTACATGTTTTATTTTTCTAATTGAATTTATTTTCTATAGTGATATATTAGCAAATTTACATACATACTTTATTTGTGGATAAAATATAGTTTTTCATCTAATAGATTTTTAACTTGGTATTTTTAATTAAATATTTATTTGAGTATTTTTATTTGAGTATTTTTAATATCTACATTAACTATATGAAATATATTCGGATACATTTAGATATTAATTAATTCAGTTTTATTAATAGGAGTTATTAAGAAGAAGGTTATTTCTTATTAACCAAATATTTATGCTATCTGAACTTAGAGAGAATTCACTATTAATGGAAGATTGTTGATGATATAAAATGATTGACAAAAGTTGAATATTGTCTGCATATATATTAAGAATACTGAATGTTAGGGAACGATTTAATAATGTATTTCAAAGGACTAATATAAATTAGAAAAAGAAGATGCCCAATTGTGTACTTAAGTAAATTAACCTGTGGAACACCATGTGTCACAAACACTAATTTAGCTTTTACTTTTAATGAATGCCAGATAATTATTAGAAATACGATTTTCAGAAGACAAATCTAATAAAAGTAATTGAACTACATGCTACTTATCCAACTATTCAATAATTGAATCAGTTATCATATTTAATGCAGTTTCAGTTGAATTGAAGCGCCTGAAAGCAGATTGGTTGGGATCATAAAGGATGTTTGTAACAAGTGTTATTTCTAGACATTTAATAATTATAGAGAGTTGAGATATTGGCATGTAATTTAATAGTACACTAGTGCCAATGGTATGCTCTTTAAGTATAGAAATATCTTATCTCATTTATATCATTGATGGCATGTATTTGATGTAATTGAATCGTATATTATTTTATGAATTAATAGATAACTAGCATTTAATATATTTTTCATAGAGGATAAAGGTATAGGATAATTTTTGAACTGTATTTCGTTTTTATTTGATGATTATATTATTATTATTATTTATTTGAGTTTATACACTTTTTAAATGATAATTAACAAAAGTGTTTATAATAACACGATAATACGAGATAAAAATAAAATGGTAATATACGCTCGTGATATATTAAATAACAAAAAATACTTTATAAATCATAGGCAATTATAAATAAATGAGTTTTTAATAATGCCGATTCTTTTGTTGTTTTCCTTTCGATTTGATGTATATGTGGTCTTTGCAGAGTAGGTTACCTACATGTACTCTCAGACTTGAATATATCTTTATTAATTTCGCGAGTTATATCAGTGTCTTGTGACATATACAAGATTTGTAGTTATTGGTAAATTATAAATAATGCGGACATTAATTAGTAGTAGGTGTTGTTGTCGCATCAGTTCAGTTATACTGATAGTATCGTAGTATCGTAGTATCGTAGTATCGATACCTATATTGATCTTGGTGGTAATTTATATAATACGCGTATTGACGATCGAATTATTTTATTTGATGGCATTAACTATATCAACAGTTGTAGTTATAGAAAAGGAATTTAGATAGGTGTTAATTATATCATATGAGTTAAATTAAATTAATTTAAATTAAATGTTCTTAAATTAATAGGAAAATAATTTTGAAATTCAGAATATTGGTATAGTTTATTATGTATTATATTACAAGAATTAATTAGCTTAGTTTGCATTATATTTCTTTTCTACATTACGGTAGGATCTTTTATTTGAAGATAGTATCAACTTAAACCATGCAAGGTGATTTAAGCCGCGTATGAATAATTGTTATCTTAAGATGTAATTACATATAGGTGCATGGATATTAGGTTTACTAATACGTATACTAATAAGATAATTATTCAGGAATTCTGCTGTTAATGGTTCAATACTTATTGCAGCTAGAAAGTCAGACTGAAATAGTTCATAATCTATTGCTGATAATGTCCTATAATAGCGCAATACTTCACGTTTAGGTAATGACATTTCAATGTCAAAGATAAACTGTATAGCATAATGGTATGTTATTAGATTAGATATTGTAGGATGTGTAATAGTAAACGAAGGATAGGTGGGGTAATCACCAGATCGAGTATATTATTGTTAATGTTAGTTGGCGAAGAAACATGCTGAGATAATTATCCTTAAGGATGGAGTGTACATATGATTTGTGACCTATTCATGATAAGTCTATGTAGAGCTAACATGGTAATTAAAATATCCAATAATCAAATAATTAGTTGAATCAAGTTAATGAATGAGATTAGCGAATTCATCACCAAACAGTATCCATGTATCCTCTTAGTCTCCATGATTAGATAGCTTAGCGATAACGACATATTAATTACGTCGATGAAGAGATGTAGATGTAATAGCAATATTAACCAACAGATCATCAGAATAATTGAAAGATAGTGAAGTATATGATTTTATATGTAAATTTAATTTAATTAATATCCCAACGACACCACCACTGATGATGTAATGATGGTGATGGTGATGATGGTGATGGTGATGATGGTGATGAAAGTATATGTATTATATATGTATTATACATAATGCATACACATATATTGATCAATACTGATCTCTCAGAAATGTAGATATCTGTAGATTACAAAATATATAACTATTAACTGTTATGAATATTACCGTTACATATCATAATATATTATTATAATATACATAATACATAATTAATTCATTCGTTAAATACATGTAGAGGTGTGCGTAATTTACATGACGTATCTATGTATATGTATGTTTACCTACATTTATGTGTTATGTAAAATATATCATGAATTGTTTTCCCTAATTTATTTAATTATAGAATACGATAAGTAGATAGAATATATGTATTAACATGCTTAATGATGAGGTAGTATATTAGCTTTATAAATATCGTATTATAATATTAGGTAGCATTATAAATATAACTAAGTTATATATATATACCTAAATATAGTTAATTTAATTAAATCTAGTTAATATGTATAACATTAATAATTCTTATATTTAGTAAAGAGTGTAACAAATGTGCCTTCACTACCGATATGTAACATAACCCGATTTGTGGTTACTTGATGTATTGTAAACATAGACATTAGAGTGAGACCTCACTCTATATCTATGATTGTAAACAATAAGTACACACTAGTAATGTAACACTACATACATACTTGTAACGAGTTTAACAAATGTATTAGTATACTACTTATAAAGATCGACATTGCGGTATATATTGTGTTTGATAATTGCAAGTTTATATACACATAAATACACACACAAATACACACACATATATATATATATATATATATATATATATATATATATATATATATATATATATATTATAAATACAAAATTACTTATATTAATTATTAATATTAATTTTATTTGTAATAAAATATAACCACTTCTATAGAACAGAGTCGTCACTTGCGAGGAAGATTGTGTTATCTGCTATATTAACAATGCATCTATTGTCTACGCGTATCAGGCTCGGTGGAATCAGTAACAATAGTATAACAATGACATCGATATCGAGGCTGGAGGGATACTGACGAGGGTATGAATCAGCTGACAAGGTATTTATTTATATGTATATTCTTTTATATATATATATATATATATATATATATATATATTATGATTTAATACACATATATGTATTATATATAATATACATATAATAAAATAACTTGTAATATTAATTTTTTATTTACCAATAGATATTTACATATATGTAGATGGTTGTAAAAATGTAGTGAATATTCTGTTAGCATGACTTTTCTATTCAACATAAAACTACATAATGCACATTTGATTAATTAATGGTGAATAGTGTAGATGTTGTAGGCTATTGAGTAGTATATTAAAGTGGTATATATGAATCAATATTAAGTATGGCTATTATAGAAAATACAAAATTAAATACTAATTATTTAAAAACGAAAAATTTAATTTTATACAAATTATATTAAATACGATTTCTTTTTTACAAATATAAATAAATAAATAAATATAAACAAACATAAATTCAATTCCTAAACTTAAATAATGTAACTTATACTTATATAAACATCGTATATAAAACATTGTTTATATATTTTTATATTGTCTTATAAGGAACGATATTATATTGAATATAACATTGGGAGGATCTGATAACGATGTTGATGATGCTGAACATATGAAGTTTTGTGACGTTAGCTTTAATAATAATAATATCTATTCATTAAAATATCAAATATATATATATATATATATATATATATATTGAATACAATAAAAATATATAGCGGATACAAATGGACACCTCAAGAAGTTATATACTTATACATATTATAAATAACTATGATAAAGTCCTTGACAATACAATACAAATAGTAACAATTTTTTTCTTGTGTTTTGATTTATCGTTTATTAAGATATTGATAAACAAAAGAGTAAAATAAGAACTGTCTCGAACTCGGGACCTAGGGACCTAGAGATCTGGCTTACTAGCTTTTAGTTGTCCGACAAAATACTAGTAATAGATAAAATAATAATAATACGATAATAATTTCATAATAATATACATTTAATATACCACGGACAACAATACTAAATAATATAAAGGACTATTATATACTACAGACTGCATTGATATAGTATAGTGTTATATAATAATAATATAATAATAATACTATAACAAAATAATGATATACATGTAATATAACACGGACAAAAATAATAAGTTGGATGATTTAATGATTATGGGTAGAGAGAAAAGAAGAAGTAAGTCGTATACATCTTTTGTGGGATCTAATAGAACGCATGGTATGAGGGAGGGAATTCCATAGGGTTGGATCGGAATTTTTAAAAGCTCTATAATTTAGGGAAGTTTTACTAGAGTTCTGGGAGATAAGTAGAGGAGCATGTTGGTAACGAAGATAATATACTATACAGTTATCATTTATTCTTCGTAAAAACTCACAAATAAAATTATATGTGTAATATTAATAAGTAATGCTATATATAATAATATATAGAAAAAAAAACCTAACAGTTTGAACAATAGTTAAACGATTTGAATTTATATATATATATATATATATTTATATATATATATATATATATATATATTACAAATCCAAAACTACGTATATTAATATTAACTTTATTTGTAATAAAATACAACCACTCCTATAGAACGAAGTCGTCACTTGCGAGGAAGATTGTGTTATCTGCCATATTAACAATGCATCTATTGTCTACGCGTATACGCGTATCAGGCTCGGTGGAATCAGTAACAATAGGATAACAATGACATCGATATCGAGGCTGGAGGAATACTGACGATGGCAGGAAACAGCTGACAAGGTCGTATACGCTTAATATGTTCGTTAAAGTTATGGGCCATCACTTATGGCAATACAACGTTCGAGATCAACATTCACGGCAGAGTCCGTGTAAAGGAATTGATATAGAGGAGTATGTATACGTGATACCAGTACTACTACTACTACTACTACTACTACTACATTAGCTACAAGGATATGATACTGATTGTACGACTTATGTCTACTTGTTTGTCTACGTGTGGCAAATTATAGTTATATTGCATGTGATTAGTAGGCTTAAGCCTGTAATTACATCGTATGATATGTGAAAACTATATTATATTTATATATATTTATATATATATATATATATATATATATATATATATATATATATATATATATATATATATACATGTATATACTATTTTAATGTTTTATATAAGTAATTATATAAATATGGTGTTACACGATGTTATAGTAATGCTTTCCTATCTCCAACATGTAAATACTATAACTACCATACAGCTATACTATATATATGATACATTATACACCTATAGGCGATTTGAAAATAAGAACATCGTTAGCGATTCTATTTTAATAATTTAAATTTAACATTATCGCATCGATAATTTAAGTAGAATATTACCCCACACCCCAAATATTTATTAATAATATTCTATTTATATATATATAGACGTGAGTATAGCCTAACAACTATTTTACATAGGTGGATTTGACAAACTTGCGTCGTGTATTACGCATATAACGAAATAGTTATTTAGCAATGTTCTAATATACTAACAAATGATGATCACATTTTCTATTTCATTTACTAATTATACAATTAACTTCATGCATATATATATGTTTTCTGTTTTCTGTTGTAGTATTAATTGGTAATTTTATAAAATAAAAAGGACTAATTATAGTCAGATACTATAATATCTCCCCCGCTTATCTTCTAAGTACTTATTATAATATCTGTTATGTGATGTTACTAAATAGTGACACGTATAAATGTTAATTTTATAGAATTTATAGTTGATGTTATAGTGTGATTAACATTTATTATTCTTCTTTTTGCAATTGTTCTCTTATCTTTACATATTCACCTGTAATATCAAATAAACTATAACTATTACTATCACACACACATATATATATATTATATATATTATATAATATATATATGTGTGTGTGATATTAATAGTTATAGTTTAATTGATATTACAGGTGAATATGTAAAGATAAGATAACATATATATTATATATATATATATATATATATATATATATATATATATAATACATATATATATATATATATATATATATATATATATATATATAATGATTAGAGTAGTATTGTATACTTTAGTTATCTTATTTAACTTGTTAGTACTATATTCCTGCAGGAAACTCATGTGTTATATATATATTAATGAACATAACAAATAGTATAAATGTATACATTTATTTATTTATAAACATATATGTATTTTACATATTATACATATTTCATACATATTATATATATATATATATATATATATATATATATATATATATAAATAATAATAAATCAGATTTATTATTTCATGTTGTAAAACAAAACAAAAAAGGAATATACTTTCCCCAATAGTATATACAATGGTAACATTTGGAGCAAGCAAATGCATCCATACTACCCGATATAAAATATGACAAATTTATGAATTTAGAGTCAACGAAATACAAAAAAAAACAAATTCCATCATTATTCTACTACCTCTTAATATAAATATATAAATGTAATAAAAGAAAAAATTAATTAAAAATAATACAATTATAATTGTATTACAATTATAATTTATATATAATCAGTAAATAATGTATAAGTTTATATTCTTTATAAAGAGTATAACATGATTTAGATAAAATAATAAACATACAATAATATTATTAAAAAACTCCTCGTAATCTAATCATCATTATAATAAAATATATAAATATATATAAACATATAAATAAAAAAATAATCAAAATATATTAAAAAGTTACAGTAAAACAAATAGGAAAAAACTATACAACTAAATTATAATAAATATTAAAACCTTAGATTACAAATAAAAATAAAAATAAAATACAAGTAAAAATTAGAATAATAATAATAGTATTATAAAAAATTAGTCAATTAAAATTTTCAATAAGTCATTTTAAAAGTAAAATATATTATAAGTCGGATAAAAGTTAAATAAAATTATGTCATGACTCACGAGTCAGCTAATAGTTAAAAGTCATAGTTTTATAAATTTATTTAAAAATTAATAATATTAATATTTTCATAAATCAAATTAAAAGTTACAAATATTAATTAAAAGGACAATTAAAAATGTAATGTTAACTATTCAATAAATATCTTTTTAAAGTTCTTTAACTAAATTGAAATTTAAAATATTTCTTATGGAATAATCTAAATTATTCCATAGTCTAGGACCTGTGATAGATAAACAGAAATATTTTCTATCTGTTCTAACTTTTAATCTATGAAATAAATAGGTATTATGTAATTTAATTGAATATAATTTTATTAATTCAAATTAATAG
Source organism: Osedax fenrisi (assembly GCA_964019155.1). Lineage (NCBI taxonomy): Eukaryota > Metazoa > Annelida > Polychaeta > Sabellida > Siboglinidae > Osedax > Osedax fenrisi. Next base: position 23,320,012 of record OZ025243.1, read on the forward strand.
GTAATAAATTATTCCTGGCCCTAAACATAAACTTTATGGTATTCATTTTGACGATATCATGGAATTGTAATGACTTATGAATAATATAAAAAGTTGAATAATTAGAATCATTATTTATAATTTTCAAAGCTCTTTTTTGTAGTAAGTTTTCCTATACATATTTTATTTAAATTTGAAAAAAATGTATTACCCCAAATATGACAACAGTATGTAAGGTGAGAATAAAAAAAATGAATTATATACCAATATACCTACTAAAGATTTCCTATTCAATTTAAATTTAACTTTATTTAAAATACCTATAGCTGTAGATAATTGCGTAGCTAGGTAATGTACATCTAATCTACATAGTTAATTTGTGACTTCCAATCTAATTTGTCATCAATTATTATTCCTAACAATTTTAAATTTGTTACTTGTTTGATTTTAATATCATTAATATTGACATTCAATTTAAAATTATTATGTCGAATATTAAACAGTAATAAACTAGATTTACTAACATTAAGAGACAATTTATTAATAGAGACAATTTATTAATACTCAACCAATCAAAGAGTTTATTTAAGTTACGTTGTATATTAGTTTTTAGTTCAGTAATTGATTTATAAGAAAAATCAAATTAATGTCATCAGCAAATAATACAGGCTTAAATGAATTAGATATGTTTGGGAGATCATTATGTACAATACAAATAACAGTGGCCTCCAAACCGAATCTTGTGGTACACCACATGCAATTAATATTTTAAGTAGTATTCATAAAACTAACATACTGTTGCCTATATTTTAAATAGCTTTCTAATAATTTGAGAGATATCCCTCTTATACCATATATACTACGTTTTTTAATTAAAATATCATGATCTAAAGTATCGAAAGCCTTACACAGGTCAATGGATACGATAGCGAAATTGTTTAAATGTTCCAAATTTAAATTAACTATTTCAATAACATCGGAAAGTGCATCAGAAGTTGATACCTTTTTTCGAAACCCATATTGCGTATCACTGATTATATTAAACTTGTTTAAAAATGTCAAAATTCTTGCTTTTATTAATTTTTCCAATAATTTTAAGAATTGGGGTAATAATGAAATGGGTCTATACTTTTTTGGTTTAGATCTATCACCATCTTTAAATAATGGAATTACTTTAGCTTTATATATATATATATATATATATATATATATATATATGTGTATACATAATTATTAGAGTAGTATTGTATACTTTAGAAATCTTTGTTATCTTATTAGTATTATATTCCTCTGGTATATATATATATTAATGAAAATCAAAATAGTATAAATATATGTATTAAGCGAAATGCTATAGCATTTAGTAGCAGATATCATGCTTACATTTAAACTATAAGTTATATGCTCATGAATATATATATATATATATATATATATATATATATATATATGTATGTATGTATATATTCATGAGCATAGAACCTATAGGTATAGTTAAACTATATATATAGTTTAAATATAAGCATGATATCTGCTGCTGTGTTTACCCATCTTTATGACCGGCTATCGGTGTGGATCATTTCCCCTGCGACGGTGTCATCAACTTCGTAACCTTCTTGTAGCTGGGCTACCTGGGTGTTGCATGCCCACATCACTCCGACATTGACCTCCGACCTCGACCTATCATTACATATCTCATAGGAGATATCTAAGTTGATGTATATAGGAACGAAAGGGTTATCTGCCCCTCTATCTGAATAGTTTCCGTGGACCGTGGGAGTAACCTGGGTAGCTTGACCTTAAAGCATAGTTATCTGACCGTATCCTATCCGTAGCCCCATATAGACCTATATATATATATATATATATATATATATATATATATATATATATATATTATTATTATTATTATTATTATCAGATTTAGGTTTGCACCAGGGTTTTTGTAGAAGCTAAAGCTTATCGAGACAATTACCCTTAATTTTAAAGCAAGTTCAAAAAAAAACTAAATAAATAAAATATTATAAAATATTAGATGACTTCCTGTTTACATAGATACAATACAATGAATAAAATAGAAAAATAATATAAATTGTTTGAACTTGCCATAAAATTATGTAATCATCATTTAATTATTTATAAATAAATAACTAAAATAAATAATAAGTACTATAAAATAATACACTAAACAAAAATATAGATGTATTAGTATAAAAGAAGAAAAAAATGAAGTAAAATGAAGTAAAACTGAATAAAACTGAATAAAACATAACAAAAAGAATATCTAGAAAGATGGTAAGAACTGTATGTAACATTTTTTTTTTTTTTTTTTTTTTTTTTTTTTCAGTAAATAAGTTTTAGGAATTTTTTTGTAATACTTTATAATAATGTAAAGAATGTAAAATATTTGTTCAAACTGAAATGTTAGTTTTATTACTAATTTTTATATAAGTGTCAATAAAGAGAAATAAAACAAAGAAGTATAATCAAGTATACAAGAAAAAAGATTCAATACAAAATGTTTATGTAATTAAAAATAAAGTCAAATAATATTATTAGTCAGAGGGAAATAAAAAATACTAAAGAAAATACTAAAGAAAAAAGAAATACCTAACAGTTTTTTTTAATTTTATTATTTTTATATAAACGTCAATTAAAAAGAAAGAAAACATGAAAGTAAATTCAAATATAAAATGCAAAAATTCAGTAAAATAATATTATTAATGTCGGGGAAATAAAATATTGTAAAGTAAAACACTCAAAAGTATTAATTTTTTTTTAATTTTTACATAAACGTCAATAAATTAAAATAAGAATAAAATGTGGATCTTAGTATATAATACAATATTAGATAAAAGACATGATAAAAGATATAAAATTAGAAAAATGAGATTTAGATTATAAGTATAGTGAGTAAGAAGATAACAAATGTGTATACATACGTTTCCTGAATAATTTATAATTTGAAATATTTTTTAAAATATTATCAAGCTTATTCCAGGTAATTGGTCCAATGTATATTAATGTTCTTCTGCATAGTTCTTTTTTGAAATTAATAATTGAGAAATTATTTATGCTCCTAGTGTTGTGAGATGATGAAGTTACAGAAAAAAATGCATTTGTTATAACAGGATGAAGATCATTGAACATTTTAAACATAAATTCACATGTACTTATATATGTAATTTCATTTATTTTTAATAAAGAATTATCAATAAATAGTCCATTAGTATGATGTAAAAAATGTTGTTTACATATAATTCTTATCATTCGCTTTTGAAGAATATATATGCATGATACATTAGATTTATATGTATTTCGCCAAAATATGTTACAATACTTTATATGAGGCAAGAATATGGAATTATATATATGAAGTAATGCTTTTTTATTTATAAATTTGGAAATAATGTTGGTAATCCATATGATTTTTTTTAGTTTTGATTTTAAAAACAAGATATGTTGTTTCCAGTTTAATATATCGTCTATAATTACGCCTAAAAATTTATAAAATGTAACTCTTTCAATATTTCTGTTATTTAAATTTATATTTATAATAGTTCTTGAATTAATAGACATAAAGCAAGTTTTATTTAAATTTAATGATAACCTATTATATAATATATATATATATATATATTTTGATCCGAGGGGTAATGGCCCAGTACTACTGGGAGTGTTCTAGAAAATAATTATATACTATTTATGTGTTATACTTATTATACACTAGTGTATAAAGCATTATATATATACTATAGTATACTATAGTAAACTATAGTTTATTACGTATACATTTATATTTATAATGGAATATTATTAATCATATGTTATTTATTTGTGTATACTTTTTATATAAGTAAATCCTAAATATATATATATATATATATATATATATATATATATATATATATGATAACTATAGTTTAATACTTATATATATTATGATGATATGCCAAATATGGTATATTATAGAGTTAAGTGTTAGTATTTTATATTATGTTTTGTAAATAATGATAGTTATACCAACGCTTCGGTTATACATATTAATACCATAAACATTAGCATATCCTTGTTTAGTGGTGTATATTGATACACTTTAATGTATTTACAAATCTATATCAATTCCTTTGTTATTCAACCCGGCACGCGTGAATATATGAAGATATGGATGAAGTAAATAATAATTAAGTGAATTATGTCAATAAATATTAAATACGTTCCATTTATTGTTTATTAATTTGTATATTTCTTTCATTAATATAATAGCTATATAATTATAAATATATACAAATATAATACTCTTCATTTCGGTATTAATTAATACTATTAATAATATATAAAGTAACTATTTACTATCTCCACACCTTCCATTGATATTTGATTGACTACAATCCATGACATCCTGATTCAAGACCTACTTGATGTTAGTTTTAATTAAAACTGCGCCGTTACATTTAATACATTTAAAACACTATTGAAACTAACATCAACCTGGGATATGTACACAAATGCCAGCTTCCAATATAAGTATCATAGGTATCAATATAAGTATCATACTTCAGTATATCTTCTTATAACTACACAACATAATTATCACCACAACCCTTACATCTCATAATCATAAACTCTGCTGATAGTCCCCGGCTTGTTCGCGTGTTGATATTGTACTAGTTTATTGTACAATCAATATTTAGGCTGCGTTTATGTAACGTATACATATAAGTATACGTAATGGTATACCACAGTACCAAGTTAGAAAGCGTTTTTCGTAACGTACCACAGTACCACATTTGTATGCTTATACACGTAAATGCGGATTTTACTATGGTATGTTAGTATGTTACAAAAAACGCAACATCCCAATGTACCAATGTCCCAACGTAGCCAAGTACCATACTATAGTCCCAACGTCCCATCTGCATTTACATGTATACTTAAATATATGGGATGTTGGTGCATTTTTTGTAACATACCATAGTACCACAGTCCCAACGTCCCAACGTCCCATCTGCATTTACATGTATAATAATGCATGAATAAGCCCTCTATATATCGATTGATGGTACGTTAGTACTGTGGTATGTTGGGACTATGGTACTGTAGTAGGGTTCGTTACCTACGTTGATATGGACGTCGAAAAGTTAGTATCAACTGAGTTTACATGTATAAGCATACGGGTGGAACTGTGGTACTGTGCATGGAACGTTACAAAAAACGTGCCCTTAGTTTTGTATGCCTTAAATATAATGGAATACATGATGTATTATACATCCATATTCATATTAAATACTATTTAAGAGTGCATACCGGTGATATGATAATGTGGGGTAAGCTATCAGGTTTAGATTATAGGTATGTATCAGTATTTCTTGACACTAGTGTTAATAGACAATCGTTAACTCATGCTATTAATATACTTCTATATACAAATCAAAATAATTTTAACTGTTTATTTTATATTTTAATATTCACGAATCGTAATATAATTAATATACGCATGAATACTATCGATAGTATGATATGTATACTCCAATATAACTTACCGCTACTTGCCATTTCGCTATCGGTATCTAACATGCTATAAATTGCATAAAGATTACTTGAAATATATGCATATATTCCATTATAATTCTATAACTGACGATCTGAATGGTCCGACTATTTTGATACTTTAACAACCTTGTTACAACACTAGATGCTATATTGTATATTTCCGTAATACAATTAAGTATACAATTAATATTCTTGGAGTGTTATTAACGATGATTTTTAAATAGTAATAATAATAGTAATAAGGTAATAACAATAATAGTAGTCATAACCGTTATAACAATACACATTTTAACGCTAAATATAGCTAATAGGAACTACAAATTATGATCATAATTGAGGTTATATATTTGGATTTGATAGTAATAAATAATAAGGAAATTAGTTTAGTACACATTAATTTGTACACTTAAGTGTTAGGTTTATAAGAAGTTGTATATGCAGAGAGATTGAGAAATTCTCAAAAGAAACTTAGTCAGTTTATTTTAGTTTCCTATTCAATATTAGTTGAGGAGTTTGGGTTATGGTGGGGATTTTAAGTTTTTCAGATATAGCGTAATGGTAAGGTGTAAAAACAGTAGAGGGGATTACTTGGGAGAATAGTGGTAAGGTGATGCCAAGTTTTTCATATAAGATGGAAATTATAGTGTTTATTTGTTATAGAATAGTAGGGAAAACTATGGTGGCCTAATATCAATATTAATAAGTTTTTATAAAAATAATTGTGGTACACCGTTTAATATGCTGGTACGTATGATCAATATGTCATAGTCATTACCAGTTGTACATTCCTTATCCGATATTCAGTTAATACTATACACGATAGTATAAGCAGCGTTCGTTAACTCTTAGATGTTATCTACAATTGAACCTTCAATAGCTCTCTATGTGTTATATACATAGTTTTAATAGCATTTAAATGTTAAATAAACTATAAATTCAATTCAATATATATTGTATATATTATATATCTATTCGTATGTAGGGGAAAGTCTCCGATTACCGACCCCTAAATGATTAGTTGTAATAACTTATTCAATATTAAATATATTTATTTGAAATTTTGTAATTTGAGTAATATTATGGCAATGAATATTTGGCTATTTTAAATTTTTGATATAATTATATTTACAAGAATAAACAGGGGGATCGGTAATCGGATACATATGACAATACCGATCCCCTTCCCTTATTACCGACCCCCTTATCGTGGTACAAATAATTGTAGTATTATAATATCCAATAAATCTACTATAATTAATTATATAACATGACGTAATTTATTTTGTATTGAATTTATGTTTTAATAGTAATATTAAATTTAAATTTAAACTTTATAGTAATTATATTAAAATATTGTATATTATTATTTAATATTTATTTATTAATCAATATGTATATAAATAACTGGAATCATGAATCCTAAATCTATGTCAATGTTACACAAACAAGTTATAACATAATTTAAAGTAAAATACATATCTATTTTGATTGGTTATTATAAATCATATGGGGTCGGTATTAGGGTAATTTAGGGGGTCGGTAATAGGAGAACCATATGGGTTGCTATCATTAAGATATATTGGTTAATAGTTTTTAAATTAAATTATTTTTATAATATTTATAAACATTTTATTGATCTACAATATTATGCGGAGTATTAAGTTTTCTTTTAATTAATAAAGTATTTACAATGATTTAAAAAAAGTTATTATTCAAATATTTAAAAAGTAAAAACAGAATATTACATTTTATCAAATAACAATTGTATACTTATACCTATAGGATTAAATATCTTTTTAAACAAAATACTTATTAATATTTATCATTAAATTACTAACAGTTCATGTATATATAATTTGTTGATAACTCTTAATAAAGTATTTACAATGATTTAAAAAAAGTTATTATTCAAATATTTAAAAAGTAAAAACAGAATATTACATTTTATCAAATAACAATTGTATACTTATACCTATAGGATTAAATATCTTTTTAAACAAAATACTTATTAATATTTATCATTAAATTACTAACAGTTCATGTATATATAATTTGTTGATAACTCTTATATTTACTGAGATACGAGAGGGGGTCGGTAATCCGGGACTTTCCCCTATATACAATGAGTGTATACACCTATTTCTATAGCTGCTAATATCGATAGAATTATATATATATATATATATATATATATATATATATATATATATATATTAACACATTAGTAATAAGATTTCATTATAACCGATAATTCATTTCTAAATTTTATGTCAATCCGATATAACTATTATAATAACGATTAAAAAAATATTAATAAAATATTAAATGAAATGAAATAATATATATTATAAATACTATATTATTATAAGATCAGTAAATGATATACTTTACTAATTATTGTTAATTTATTATATTAATTAATCAAACAATATAAACATATAAATGATACTATATTATATAATACGAGTTAAAATTATCGACTTAACTTTAAATAAATATGCTAGACATTATAAGTAGTTACTATTTGTTTCTATATACCTATAGGTATATTTCTAATTACTATCTATATAGCCTATCTCTTCTTTATAGCAATTTTATATTTAATATTGAGTTAACTTAATGCCAAAGAGAGATATATATATATATAAATATATATATATATATATATATATATATATTAATATAAATGTAATTATACATTTCTTAGTACATGACTATATAGATGCGTATTATTTAAAAATAAATACACATGTTTAGAATTCGACATAAATGTACATGTGTTATTATTTCAGTAAAAAATAAACCTGTAGAACTACATAAAACTGAAATAATGTCTGGTGAACCCTGTAATTCCCCGTCGTGTTTTTTAAACTTAGCATATGACTTTACATGATATTATATTGTTAAACTTGATATATATATATATGATATTAGTATATACACACATAATTATACAAAATAGCATACAACTTAATTACCCGATGAAAAGTGATTGTTTTTAACAAATATTTAGATATGTTAATATATAGTAATTTATATAATTTAAACATATTGTGATAACTTCTAGAAGTAGTATATATTTACATATATATAGACATATATATATATATTAATTTAGTTGTCATGGTTAAGTAACATTTCCTAAAATATGGGCCATAATTATCAAGGAGGTAATAGTTTAAAGGTAGGCTACATATTATATAAATTATATTATTCGTAATTAATTATTAGTGTATACATAGATATATCTCCTAATACATTCTGTTATTTTATTTTGTTATTATTTCCAACTTAATAGTATAAATGACTATATGAATATTTGTTATCACTTATAACTTTAAGGTTAAAGCTGTAAGGCTACACTTATCATAATTCTGAGACTAAATATGTTGTTTGTAAGCATATGCTATAGCATATATATATATAGAGCTAGAGAAAAATAGAGTGGCAATACGTAATGCCTCATAACGTAAGCCAATGCGGAAAGCTGAAATACAAAACCAGCCATTTTTAGGTGACCAAATATTATTTAGATTATTCTTATGATCACTACTTTTTTATTATTAATTATATCAACAAATTAAAATATGAAACTTATATTACTTTTTTATCCTATTTCCAGTGGTATTATTAATTTTATTCTGGCTACAAAATAAAAAATAAAATAGGTCAAATCCACCATTTTTAGGTGACAAAATTAGATTGACGCTTTCCGCATGTCAGATACCCTGTTTACTACTCTATTTCTCTCTAGCTCTATGTTTGTAAGTATGGTTGTGTAAACTCAATTACTGTTTTCATACTATTTGAATACATAATACAAAACAATACATTTTAGTATAATTATACCATTTATTGCAGAGTTTGATAATGTCTTATACGGCTCTAACTAGTTTTTGTGTTCTTCCTTTATTATTATTCTCTGTGTTATAATCATATAATTATAATTATAATTATATAATAATAAAACGTTTCTTATACTATCCTATTAGATAAATTAAGTTCAAAAGTAATGCATTTTACAAAATTTTAAATCATAGTTATAAGAATTTAAACCTATATATATATATATATATATATGTAGATTACATTATTTTAATATATATATATATATATATATATATATATATATATATATATATATATTAAAGTGAATTAAGTGAATATATCCTTTTATCTTCGGAAAATCGTTGACAATATCAACACAATGAACTCGGCGAGTATACTGTGCATATTTATATTTATTAATAAGTATAACAGATATTATTTTTCATTTATTGAAATGCCAACGACACTGGCCAATCATTGAAGATAATTTTAAAATGTAATTATAATAATATTGATGACGCTTATGAACGTTAATACGATAAGAGATAAGTTTGATTATTCTCATTTAGACGATATTCGATTACCAGCTTTGTTTTCCGTATATTATACAAATAATGTAAACATTTCTTTTACACGTTATTTCAAAGGTGATAGTATTATTCCATACTAATATATTAAACTATAGTTTATCGCGATATCGCACATTGTTTCTAATATAAAGACTGCGAATGTGATGATGACATTATAAGAGTACAATAGTATACAATTTATAACCGATATTCTTGATATGCCAACTTATGTATAATATTATATATCTATTAATAGCATCGATAAGACCCAATTTATATCCTAGCAGTTGTCCAATATTTAGTAACGTGTTTACATTGTCACGTATAAAGGTTACATCTAATTACTAAACAAACACCTAGATTTCTAATTAGTTTACTGAATAATCAACAACAAAAATAAAATATATATTATATTCATATATTTATTTTGTTTAATAACTTATATGAAATACATAAATCCATTTAATTTATATTATTGTAATAGGTAATACAAATTCATAGCGATATGGTCCAATTAGATCAAGAATAGGTTAGTAGGTTAGTAGGTTAGTAGGTTCCTATATAAGTTATCGTTGATAATAGAACTATAAATTTTGGTTTAGCACTACATATAAGTGGGCGTAACTTTGTATTAGCCACTCCCTTATCGTACGTAACAACATACGGCTATATCGACATATTTTAGAATGCTCCATGGATGTCGATACAGGTGGATTCTACTGTATATATATATTAATTAGTATTCAATATATTTAATATCAATTAAATAATTACTTTTGATGTTAAATGAGATAAAACAATAATATATTCTAACAAATATCATATCGTTTTCTACTCAGTTATATTTTTTATTGAATTCAAGACGAAAATAATTTATATAATACATATTGGCGTTGTAATAAATATTATGTAATATAATTCACACTGAACAAAGATGTGACGTAACAAGTCGGAGGGCCGATCTGTATACAACAACGGACGAATATAGAATAGTAATAGTTATAGTTGTAATAGTAAACAATATATAAGTATTGGTAAAGTTAAGTGAAGGTAAGTGATTGATTAACACAACTAATATATATTTGAATAAACAAATATTCCACTATATTTTAAGATTGATTACTCACGAAATATATATATATATATATATATGCGTGTGTATGTGTGTATATGTTAGCGAAATAGATACGTAGAGAATTATCAATAACGACTACCGATGTAGCGTAGATGACCTTGACTTTGTTCTTGTTGACCTTGAGTGCTGGCGAAAGGGTACGGCGCGCCGGGTAATTGAACTTGTGGTTTAGGAGCCGGATGCGACTGCATCCTGTCGGCCGTATGTTGCATAACCGGGGACTGGGAATATTGCATAACCGGGGGCTGGTTATGTTGCATAACCGGGGGCTGGGTATGTTGCATAACCGGGGGCTGGTTGTATTTGGGCGGCGTTGGGATCTTATTGTTTACGACCGGATTCTGAGCGGAAACGAATGTCTTTTGGTTAATTACGTTCGGCTGTTGAACGACTACGAATGGTTTCTGGTTACGGTAGGTCTTCTGCTGTAACATAGGCGGTTGGAAACGCATGGCCTTCACCTGGGAAGGTCGCGCCGTAGTGACCTCTATCGGTTGACCTCCGAACCCGGGGTCGTACGCGGCGGCTACTTTATCCACGCAAATCGACCTATCGATGACGTCATATCGAGGGGGCGTGGCAACCTTACCTCGAGTGACGGACGAGCTGTCGAACTTCTTACGTAACTCTTGCAGAAGGTGGCCGACGTCTATAGCCTTGTCCAGCGCACCGGTCAAAACGCCACTCATCTCCGAGATAGGTACGTTGTACTGCCTAGTGGTCAAGTGTATCTGACCCCCTACCCCGCTACGGTAAGCGATGAGGGCGAAACCCGCGGCGTACAACATCCGCTGACAGTATAGCTGGTCCACCTCGCGCATGTCGGCCGCGAGTAGAGAACACGCCCCTTCCGGTGACACGAACCTATCGCACCACCTAGCGGCAGGTCGGTACACTACATCGTACGGAGAGTAGTCGTAGTACGGGCAATCGATCGATAACCGGATGTTGATAACGGTTTTCGGTCTGTTCGGGTGACCTCTGAGCTCATTAGCATCGCTGCGAAGGTCGTCGGTGTCGTCGGAGTGTTCCGATGTTATATTTAGATGCGCCGCTAAGTCTTGGGAGTCGACGCTGACGTGAGAAGATTCGGAGTGTATATCTATTATGGGGTGGCGTCGGGGAGGGGATAGCGACGGAGACTGGGAAGCCGGAGGGCTGGTCACGTGGTAGGTTACGTCATCCGTCAGTTCCGCCGAGAACTCCAGCTGAGGACACGATTCCACGACCACGTTGCTGGTGAACGTCGGAGGGGGCGTGTACGCGTTAGACTGGCCCGCCCCCCGCGCGCCGTCAACCGTAACGTAGGATTCGACGACTAGCGGCGACTCGTCTACTTCGTAGCCGACTTCCTCGCCGCTGCATTCTGGGATATCGGGTTGCGACGGAGTGGTCGCCGCGTGATTCCTATTGGCCGACAGCAGGCTTTGGATGTCCGGCGAAGCGACTTCGGCGCTGCGTAACGCTAGTTCTACGCAGGCGTCGGTGTCGAGGTCGCTCTGGGTAGTGACGCCTGGCGGGGAGAGTAAACAGCCACCGTGTCCGTTAGATGGCGATAGTAGTAACGTTGCCGATGACTGCGTTGCGGCTAGATCTAGGTTTAGAGGTGCTAAACTCATCTCGGCAATTATTTATATCTGTATATCAGTATAATTAAAGATATTATATGAATATATATATATATATATATATATATATATATATATTATAATATATATTATAATATAATTAATATTTGTATCCGATGTATACTATAAAATACTCAATTAATTAGTTAAATTCACGATTAAAATAAATACACGTATAATTGCTATATCAGTTAGTTTAAATGTATATTTAATATTATATTGGTGAAATTCGGTTATTAATACCTTAGTAATTATATAAATTATATACTCATATATATATATATATATATATTTATACATATATACATAAATCTAAAATAGATATACACATATTTATCTATTATTTTAACATTCTTTAAAGTATATATTTAATAGTTAATAGGTTAATACCTATTTGATATAAGTTCGACTCTATATTACATCCAACTTTTAACTAACCGTGTGAAGATTATTCAATAATTCATAATCAATCTAATAGACACTTTTATCTGCGCTGAAATCTGCGGGAATAACGGTAATACGCATTAAAGTAGGTATTGCGCGTGCGCGTGTTCTGTAATCTATTTATAGAATGCTAAATATAGATGCGTGTGTGTGCGCGAGAGTGGAATGCGACCTGAAACATCCAACGATATGATTCATCTCAATGATATGTTACGTAATAGATGAGTCATTACTGACCGGTGACTAACACGCAAGAGATGAATGTGTGCTGTGTATTGGTCACCGGTCACCATATATCCTATAGGATATATCCTACTATAGTATCGATACTCGGTGATTGTAGATATTGTAATTGTACAATTATTATATTATACTATATACTATAATATTTATAAATTATAATATATATATATATATATATATATATATATATATATATATATATTATATTTATATTATAATACTACAGTAGTATCAAATATTTTGCGACGAAATATCGTTGGTATTATATTATTATATAGTATCAATAATATATCGATTATATATTATATTATGATAGAAAAACTATCCTAACTAATTACATTAACTATTGGTTATACTCTTATAGCTTCGGTTAATGTTGACAAATATAACAGCTATAGCTACTATAAAACTTTATAAAACTACAAATGTTATAAAATATATCTAAATAATTAATATTTAGATAGTAATTTAAAGTATATCGTTTAAATTATAACAAATTATATATATATTTATAAATAAAAGTTGATATATAAATACAAATTGTATATTTATTATTATATCAATTACATAGCAAGATAACAAATGTGGTTAACTCATACAATTAGCGCACACATGTTAAGCTTTCCCAAGTAATACTCTATATATATATCGCTGTAGCGTTACCGTTTACATTTTCGAAATCTTTTCGCGATATTATAATAATCACACACACACAGACAGACAACATCTCAATAGTAATGATATATATATATATTTTGTTATTTTTTTTTTATTTTTATTTGGTGGAGTCCTTTCATCCCATCCAGGAACTTAGATGAAGTGTTCACTTATAACCATATATGGCACTAATGTCCCTTCGAAACCATATACATATATATATATATATATATATATGTTTATACTTGAATGTATTAGCGAAAGGTGAATGTACCCTCATGTATCTTATAAGTATACTTATAATATATTATATGTATACATGCATTATTATTATCAAATAATAAATAATATATTTTATATCATTTATTTATAGCATATAACTAATATAAGTAATTGTAGTATTCATAACAATAACTGATTTATTTATACGGTGCAATGACTTATGCGTATTATCAAATATACTTATCAACCATTACAATAATATAATATGTTCAATATATTGAATATATTATAAAAATTATAAAAATTATAAATTATAAATATATAATATAGTATATATAAAATCATATTTAATAATTAAATTATTAATAGTAAATATAGTATTATAATATTGTATATATATATATATATATTATACTATAGTATACTCTAGTATATATTCAAATACCATAATTAATCTCGGTTTTACTATTAATAATGCACTAGATTATTCAGTATACTGATTATTTGATATATGTATACATATATCAAAAATTGTCCGAACTGCTAATTATTTCCTGTATAACATAGGCAAGCTCGTTCTAAGCTAACATTTTATTTAACTAAATCATTATTACTTTCATTAGTATTTATTAGACTAAAGGGGGTATCCCACTACAAGATTTTCCGGAAACTTACAGGAAATATTGTAACTTTAAAACCATTTTCTATCAAATTGTAATGTGTAATTTTGGTTATATAATACATTACAAACAATAATCTAATTGTAATTACATATATCAACACATACACTGTTAAACATTAGGGTACAGCGAGTGCCTTTTTAAGGTATAAATTGTATCCCAATAGCCGTACCCTAATTAGGGTACAATTTTAATAAATGCAATCAGTACCCTAAATATGATCAAACTGTGCCCTAAAGAATATTAGCTGGTTTTACCATAATGCAATTGTATGATATGTACCATAATTGAATTGCATGATATGTAAATGTAATAGTAACATAGCCTAATATTTAACATAGCTGTACCCTAATAAATATATAGAGTATACCCTAGTGCAATTAACAGTCAGATACCCTAATATTTAACATATATATATATGTACCCTAATAAATATGTATATTGTACCCTATGAGTTTAAAAGTCGTGTACCATATTTAGGGTACATAGCAAATGTTGCTGATATTTTAACGATCTGTACCCTATAAATTGAATTCGATGTACCCTAATTTTTAACAGTATATGTCTTAATGAATGTTATAGTATAATACTAATTCACATCGGTAGGAGTATGTATATTATATATTCATTAGTTACGCAAAGGTATAGGTAATATAACATTACGCAATATAGGCGTATACACGTCAATAATGAACTCTTAGCATTAGTATTACGTCATTATATAATAAGATTATCTCAATATAAACACGCCATGTACCTATAGGTATCGTATACGAGACCACACCAACTGTTCAATAAATATCTTTCTTTCCTAGAACCGATACAACGTTGTTTTCGAGATAATAATTCCCAACCTCCCTCGTACTTGATTTATCGTCTGCATTATTATTAACCTATACTTTACGTTTGTTGTTATTTATAAACGAATAACCTGTGGAGGTTAGTACAGGTCAACAACGCCAGTGCCATTATGCAGCACCAGTATACAGTACCACAGTGCACGGCCTATATATATACCTACCTCGTATCTATAGTATTTCACGTAATATTTGTAACCATATACTTTAGTATATATACTAATGGATATATGCATAATATACTAATGTATATAAACATTATAATGTGTATATAATAATACAATATAATTCCATACACATATGTAAATTGACTGGTATTCGTTATGTATTATCGTAATCATTAGTATCATTGTTATTGTTATCGTAATGTAGGCCGCCGGCATTTATATCGGGAAGTAATTCAATGCACGAGTAACGCTTTCTCCCGATACTGTAATGATTAAATAAAGGGGTATACCCACAGTTATGCGTGTATGCGTGTACATTTGTATGTGTTTATGTTTATCCTATAGAAAATATATTTTTACACAATAGTCGTGAAATTGCAATCATACATAATATATATAAATTAAAATACTAATTAATATATATATATATATATATATATATATATTATAATATCAGTATACAATAGGTTATTGAGAACAGCTTATAGGAGGTATACAACCCAGATTGTAGTATGCATTGCTTATAGCGGGACGTGATATATATTTCCGTGTTATAGTATGCTGACCTAAGTTTAGTACGTCTGTTAGCAACGTTAAATGGCTATTGCGAATAAAGTAAATTACTATTTTATAATCTCCATTCAGATAAATCACTTAATTCACTCAATTCACCCCTCATACTTAATTCACTCAAACCCCCCACGTAATTCACCTTAAATTAAGTAACTATCACTTGAATAACACAGTTAAATCACGTGACCTTTATTTCGAGTTCAGTTACTATCAAACGAGTTACACATCATTATATTGAAGCAACATTCCTAACATTTGTAATTCAATAATCAAAGACCGAGTTAAGATTACATAATAATTAATATTATCATATCTATATTATAAATATTAAATATTTTGTAAAATGATGTATAAATCTAGTATATATATATAATTATTATAGAATTTAAATATTACTATTGTATATATCTAGTTATAAATCTATAGATTTAGAAAGTATTCTTTGTATACAAATAATACACATATATCAACACACATATATGTATGTACGTATCATAATTAGATATATATATACATGTATACATATTTACTTGTATATAATATATACTATATATGTATATAATATATACTATATATGTATATAATATATACTATATATGTATATAATATATACTATATATGTATATAATATATACTATATATGTATATAATATATACTATATATGTATATAATATATACTATATATGTATATAATATATACTATATATGTATATATGATATATTATACACTCATGTGTATACTGCAGTATATATAGCATTTTCTTTTGCATATTTGTTTTTATTATTATTTCTTTTTTTTGTTATAATTATAATTACAACAAATAACATATATTTATAAATTGTAAAGATATGATTATTTAGATCTTGATTTATACGTAACTTATACAATTAAATATATGGATCGGGTGGTAGATTCGACGGTAACTACATGACTGGTTGTTATAGTTAGTGTGTTATTTGATTTAAGGGAGAGATCGCGATGACTTTGGTTGCCCCTCTAAAGAAATCATAATATATGTTATTTATATATTTACTCTTTACACATACACACACATGTACAGTGTACATGTACATGTACATGTACATTGTACACACACACACATATATATATATATATTGATATTTTTATTTTATTTGGTTTAGTGTTTCTATTTTTACAGCTGCATGCATTACACCAAGAGGTAAGTCTATACAAGCTTGTTTTAATCATAAAATATAAAGATATTTTACGTGTATATATATATATATACCATATATAATAATAATAAATAATAATAATACAAAGGTTTATTCACTCAAATAAAACGATAGACGTTTATAGGCGTTATGTTGATATAATAAAACAAATAAATAAATACACGAATAATAATAAATGTTAAAAGAATACATGATAACACATGTGAATATAGTCGAAATTTGAAAGTAACACAAAATGATATGGTCCGTAAGTCATCAGGAAGACTTTTGCAGTACTTCGGAGCAGCAACAGTGAAAGCAGCATCCGAATACATAGATGAAACAAACGGCACAGCGAGTTTAATCAGCTTTTACATTTCTTGAATTCTGACTCTCTTTGATATAAATGGTGCATTCAATCTCCCACCTTCTTCAACATTCACATAAAACCCTAATCTCTCATCTAACTTATTTCCTAATATTATTATATTAGTATTCACCTTTTTCTATATTATTTTACATCATACTATAGTACATATATGTGTATATAATTGCCCCAACTAGCTTTTTTCGTTAATTTTTTAATTTTTTATTTGTTTATTATTAATTTTGCGCACCTACGAGATGTGTTATCATTTTGTAATTGTATATAATAAACATTACTTCATTACCAGTATCTTAATAATATATATATATATATATATATATATATACATATATGTATAATTTAGAGGTGTATCCATACCGCACTATGGCAATAAGTTATTACTAATATATTAATTATAATTCAATAAAGAGAATTTTAACATTTTCTATAGCAATATATAGGTATACTCGTTTTAGCCAACATATTTCTAAAATGTCATTTCCTTCCCGTCAAAAGCACCACCTTATCCAATCGTATAAGTTGTATAACATAGTAACACAGCGTTATTATGACCTACGATCGTGAAAGACATTACGTAATGTATTATGATATGCACAGTGTACACATTGAATACGTAATACAATTAAAATAAATAATAAACAATACACGCGAACAACACATTGTTGTCGACAGTTACCCCGTACACTATGTAAGTCGTAGGGGTGTACAGGGGTATATAGTGTATACTATACACTGTATAGTGATATCATTAATATTTAGATATACTGGCATTAATTGTATTAACTATTAACTATTAAACTATAATTTAATCTATAGATAAGATGTAACCAATTTTACATAATCTTACTTTTAATTGAAAATAAACTTGATCAATCGATAGATATGTGTGACGATAATACGATGCCAAGCAAAACTACATTAACATATAATGGGCGAAGCCTATAGGCTAATATCTATAGATATTAATGTATTACGTATTTGACTACACGGATAAATATTATATTGTAGTTCTAATTATAATGACGATTAACAAGGGGTCGGTAATCGGATACATGTGCCTATTACCGACCCCCTTCTCCTATTACCGACCCCCTAAAATAATCGTGGTATATATAAGTTTAGTATTATAATATCTAACCAAAATGGTAGATATACATAAATACAATTACTTATAACATGCACGCAATTTATTTATTATTGAATTTATTTTTTAATATTAACATTCCATCTAAATTCAAACTTTATAGTTATTATTTTAACATAATGTATATTATTATTTAATATTTAATTATTAATCAGTATGCACATAATCAACTGGAATCATTAATACTAAATCTATATCAATGATGCACAGACAACTTATGAAATGTTTTAAAGTAAAATACGGATCTATTTATATTGGATATTATAATTCACATGGGGTCGTTATTAGGGTAATTTAGGGGGTCGGTAATGGGAAAATCATATGGGTTTCTATTAAGTTATATTTGAAATTAATTTTATAATTTTTATAAAAATGTAATTGATTTTCAATATTATGCATAATTACGTTTTTTTTAATTAATATTGTATTTACAATGATTTAAAAAAAAATTATTATTCAAATATTTAAAAATTTAAACCAGAATATTACATTTTATCAAATAACAATTGTATAATTGAATATTTTGATAATCCAAATACGTATTCATATTTACTTTTAAATTACTAATATTGTATGTATATATATAATCAGTATATCTCTTATATAGTAGTAACTATAGTTACTGAAATACGAAGGGGTCGGTATTAGGAGGGAGTCGGCAATAGGGACTTCCCATATATGTAGTCCTATATTATACTGTAGTTACTATAGTATATTATAGTTACATATATGGGTATATATGTACCTATATTACGCTACAAATGTGTACTGCCTTTATAATAACACGGGTGATTAATTCAAACTCTGCAGATACCATGGTATAAGTGCGTTCATGCTCTCGTGTCAATTTAGAATGTCGGTATATATTTATACAGGGAAAACTATATATATATATATATATATATATATATATATATGTGGAGAAGTATAGTATACTATTACATATGAAACTAATGATGTAAATGATGTCGAGCTTTTTAATACCGAGACGATATTTTTGGACTCTATTCAAACGAGCTCGAGCCGAGTTGAGACTTTAGGTAACTGAGACTGAGACTTCATCGGTACTTTATATTTAAGCATCCTTTATATTACCAGTGTAATGTAAATGTAAACATATATATATATACATCTATAGATGAATATTTACATATATATATATATATATATATATATATATATATATATATACATGTAGGTATAGTATATGTATACATTGTATACTTATAAGTATATAGCTATTAATATATTTTAAATCAACTGTACACATACATAAATAAATGGACCCATCTGCAGACTCAATTCCTACACTCACAGGTGATACTAGAGAATATTATAATTATTAATATACATATAGGTCAGCTATAGTATATCTATAGTATACTAATAGTATACTAATAGTATACTAATAGTATATTAATAGTATACCTAATAGTCTACATCGATAGATTAAGATTCACGATGCATTAATCAGTTTAATTGAACGATTACTGTGCCATCTATAAATAGAATATCGCTAAATAGTTTATTGCGTAATGGTATGTCTGCGACGGCGAGTTATAATTACGTAATCTACACGAATGAAAGTGTTATGTAATAGTTACGGCGATATTATGTAATACACGCGATGATGTAATAGAGGTGTTATATCAGACATCGCATTTCTTTATAAACGGAGGATTAGTATACACATGTACAATGTACGTACATATATAAATACATATAGTTATATATATATATATATATATATATATATATATAATATTGTATATAGTGTATGATTTAATTATGATGATTGTTATCTTCATGATATTCGTAATAAAATGTACACACATGTATACGTATGTGTGTGTGTGTGTGTGTGTGTGTGTATGTGTGTGTGTGTGTGTGTGCATTTATTATATAACTATGCGATATTATAACAGTGAATATCGGTGTATAGTTTCACATACAATTATAATATGTAATCTGTGTAGTAGATATCCGCGCATGCGTTAATCTCATCGTGTGAACACACGTGGGTTATACGTCGTAGATTTATTTGTTATATATAATATTATATCATATTTTATATATATATATATATATATATATATATATATATATACAATTATAGTACTTATTACATTTATAGTATTTATTACATTTATAGTATTTATTACTTAAACTACTAAATATAAAATATATGTTTAATTATCATATATATATATATATTATAAAATATATTACATATTAAAGAAACTTGTATATTAAATATTAATTACAAATAATATTAAAGTTTTAGTATAAAATATATATTAAATATTAAATATTAAAGCGTTAATAATACAAATATAGGCAACATTTAAATAGTATATCATACATTCTATGCGATACCTATACAACTACATGTACACACATGTTCACACATACACATGCAAACACATACGTACACATGCATACGAGATATTGGTGTTTTATAGGGTATGCAGGGGCACGTGAAATAACATTTTAAAAACCAATATAATTAGTAGGAAAAAAAAAATATAAATTATATTCGATAAAATAACATAAATAAAGGTGAATAATAATTATTATTTATTATAAAAAATACTCCGAGGAGAATAGGTATAACTATAGGTACATCTATAGATGAGATAGAGTTTAGTGTGAGGAAGTGGGAGATGTAATTGATCTAATAGATGAATGGAGTGAATTGCATAGTGATAGAATGATATTTATATATATATATATACATGTATATACATTATTCTGGAATTTAAGGGAAGATGGCAGAAGGGAAACGAGAGATATACTGGAAGTCGATCTAGAAATAGGGGAAAGTAAACGAATACGGACAGTTCCCGAATACGGACACTCTCGGTATCTCAGAAACCATACATCCTACAAAAATGTTTAATGAATAGCATATTCGTAATTATATAAATAATCTAAATAAGTATTTTTTATTTTTAAATTATTCAAAATATTTCTGATATAACAAATAAGCTGATTTTTTTATTACGTTTTTAAATTTATGAAAAAAAATGTCAACTTAAAACCTTCTCAAGAATATATAAATGTACTGATATATAATATAACACTATATTATTAAAAAATAAAGCATTCTAAAATTATATATATAATTTCTATATTTGTTATCAAATATTCATTAAGTTATAAGCATATATCTAGAGGTCATATACGTCCCTAATACGGACACTTTAGATGTCTTAATACAGACACCGGTATATAACCAATCAGTGAGCAGCGTATGATATATTCTGATTTTCATAAAAATCGCGTGCGTTATAATATTATTACCACCAATAAAGTTAAATCTAAATTTGTTATTATTTATATACTTAAATTGTATTAATTAAAAAAATAATAAAAATAAATTAAATTAGATTACTTTTTTCATAAAATTAATTATAAATAATGTAATTGTAATTTGTCTGATTGATTCATAAATAATATATAGTTTATATGGCATATAGGGTGTTCGTATTATAATACAGGGTGTCTGTTCGGACGTGGGTACCGAATACGGACAGTGTCCGTCGGACACCCCCGTTATATATGGAACTAAAAGATTAAATAAAATTTTAAAATCTCAATAATATCTATAATCTTAAAATATTAATATACTGTAATTTTTCAATATGTCCATATATAACGGACACCCCCGTTATATATGGAACTAAAAGATTAAATAAAATTTTAAAATCTCAATAATATCTATAATCTTAAAATATTAATATACTGTAATTTTTGAATACAAATATTGAGTCATAAAATGTTAAGACCATTTATTGTTAAAGTTTCAGTATTAGGTTACTTTCCCCTATAGGTGAATCGAGTGATTAAGTCAAATATATAATAAGGGTGGAGAATATATATATATATATATATATTTTATGGGTGAGAGTAAGGAATCGAATATAGCTCAGATAGTTTAATATTGAAAATAGATATTATGGATGATCTGATGATTATGTTTAACGGGGCGATGCAAGAATATACAATATTGATATAAAAAATGAAAAGTGAATTGCACAGGGGATGATAATATGTGCCTCGGGTTCTAATTAACGATAGTTAGCTAGTTCAGTAATGTTATCAATATGGCTAGGGAGAGATCGACATTGATTGTTATCAAAGCGATTAAGAACTGATTTTGAAGGGGATGTTATTTATCTAAGCTCGGGAATATATAGGTATGTTGAGAAGTGCAGTTTTATAGGTATGTATCATGAGTCTATTAGAGAGAGGCTATTGTGTACTAGATGATACATACACTTAGTTAACAATTATCTGGGTAGGATGTAGACCCTATAGGGTATATAATGTGGGCCCTACATTTGAGGGTCAAAGTAGTATAGTTCGTTAACGTCAGAATATATATATATATATATATATATATATTTGTATCCGCTATTTGTATTGTATTCAATATATATATATATATATGATTGTGTGTGTGTATGCATATGTGTGTGTATATTTATGTGGCTATGTGTATGTATATGAGTGTATGAATAATATATTATTTACTCATGATTAATCATTATTTAAGGTAAACTATATATATAGGTAATTCTACTATAGTATCCTACTATAGTATCCTAGAATTTAAAGAATTCTATCCCTGCGTGCATCATGATGCAATAACTATATGTATACCTATATATATATATATATATATATATATACACATATATATACCTATAGGTATTTAGTTTAGTTGCATACATATACGTTTTCGTTTTACCTCTAACACGTAATACCTAATAAATGATAATTGTTATTATTTTGTTACGCCTATAAATAACTGTTGGCTGTTTTCCCATGCTGCTAGGGGTCTCTCGCTGCAGCGGTATTACCTATTCTATAAAGGACATACGCCCTTGCTATTAGTACACGATAGAACGTGTGTACACATACTTATTACTAAACGATATAGGCGACAAATGTCTACATTGAGGGTCGCTATAATGTACTTGTATACACGACAAGTTTATTATGTTTTACTGTTACCACTAATAATCACAATATATGTTTGATAACATTTTATATATATATATATATGTATCTTTTGTATGTGTATATATATATATATATATATATATATATATATATATATATATATATATATATATATATATATATATATATATATATATATATATATATATATATATATATATATATATATTTATAAATATATATTTATAAATATGTATCCAAAAGTAAAGTATGTTTTAATAAGTATGCAGATATTATTGTTCTAGAAACATCTATAGAATAGCATAATGTATACGTTATAGCTATTACATAATATTGCATAACTATCCACTCATTATTTACATAGAGTGTAATACAGAAAACATTTGTTCAATTAACTTTTTATATTATGCAATATCTTTACAGGAAAATAATTGAATTTTTGAAATTCTAAGGATGTGTTTACAAATTATGTAGAAATATTTGTATACATTATGTATATATAAATATTAATATTATATTAATTGTTACAATGCATTACAAAATAAAATACAAATTATTGTATTCAAAAAATATATATTTTAATACTAGGAATATTCAATTCAATTTTCAAAAATATATATTTTAATAATACAAATATTCAATTCAATTTTAAAATAACTTATTAACAATTTATATTTAATAACCCTCAACTTTTAATAACATTTTATCTTACTTTCTTCATGTATACATACAGTACTATAGTACTTTTAATATTAATTATCATATTTTAGATTATATTTTAAATGTTATAAATTCACATATATGCTTATCTATAGATTATATATAATATGTTAATAATAATATTATTTGATCTTGACAATATATACATTTATAGGTATAATTTATGAATTTAATTATGAAATAAATAAATTATTAATTTTTTAAATAGTAGTAAAATAATATAAAACATAATTTTTCGTTACATTAAAATAAATTTTTATATTATAAATAATATGACAATTAAATATGATTCACATACATATATTTAATGCATATATAATATAACAGAGTTTAATTTGAATAATTATATTAATTCATATATTATAGTATATATGAATAGTATACTATACTATTTGTAATACTACTTAACAATACCTAATAATAGAATTATATTATGTAGGGTAAAGTTTTTTATTCTATGACATCACATTTAATTATATATTAATAATCACATTAATAATTAGTAATAATTAGTATAGGTATACCTATATTTATATAACTATATAGTTAACGCGCATTGGCTGGCAAACTCACCTGAAAGGTAAATAATGGTAAGGTGATGGTGCAATGCAGTGGTGATTCCGTGTGTCCTTAAAAAATAACTCTCTCCGCTTGCCTATCTATCCTCTCTGGCTCTACGCTAACATTAATAATAAGCAACGCGAAATCTCGCGGTTTATCGCTCGCGTTATTCGAATTGCAACCAGAATACTCAGACGATAAAAAGGGGAGGAGGCGAACGGGGTAGGGGAGGGTAAGGGAGACGGGTGAGTAGCGGCGCGAGAGAGATCGATTCGCGGCGGTCTATTTATAGATCGGGGGAGGAGGTAGTTCCCGTTCCGTCCACCGGGCGGCGGCCTACCTATCGATTTAGGTAGTAACGAAATAATAACAAATAACAGTGGCGACTGTAGGCTATACTGTGCGGTGTGCTGTGCGGTGTGCTGTGCGGTGTACTGTGCGGTGTACTGTGCGGTGTGCTGTGCGGTGTACTGTGGTTATGTGTATACGGTGTACTGTACTGCTATGTATTTGTTTACTGAGGTTCCCCATATGCAGCAGCCGAGTGACAGAAACGTGTTCTCTATTTTTTATTAACTAGGTACACAAATTATAATATATACTATAATATATATTATAATATATATATATATATATATATATATATATATTTATATATATATATATATTTATATGTATATAAAATATCGTATGAATTATAAATACATATAAATAGGATATCTTTATGCATTATATAATCTAGATATAATATATAATCTAGATATAATATATAATTATATATATATATATATATATATATATATATATATATTTATATAATATTACATCATACAAGTGATGATATTAATAGAATAATCACGATATCTCTATGCACATGATGACGTGCATACAATTAATTAAGAAAACTGACAATGCACGTTTATATATGTATACATATATGTGGTAACTATCCAACGGTGTATATATAGCGCGTATAGGTGTATACTATATTATATAGTCTATATATATATATATGGTATAGTATATATAGGACTAGGTATGACGTAGTAACGAGTTTACCCATTGTTATAGTACTACATCACGTGGTAATTACGTAACCATGGTAACAATGGTGAGGTGAACACGAGATAACGCGAGGTAACGCGATATCTATCGGTTAATTAACACTTAATTAATGACAATACCTCCTACATCATCTTATTGTATACAATCCTATAGGATTTCTTGTAAAGTAGGTCAATGACGTATTACATTATAGGCGATTTCATGCAATTTCAGTGAACTTCTATATATATATATATATATATATATACACCTGCAAGTGAACCCATGGGTTCACTTTCGTTTATTACGAGAAAATAATCTGATTATTATTATTATTATAAGTTTTAAATAATGTATCATAAATGTTTTAAAGAATTAATAATACATACTAACATATCTACATATTATGTATACGTTATTCCGGGTATATATATTGTTGTGAAGACTTTTAGGATAAATGAGAATACAAAATTGTATTAACATTTTCTTAATTTATAATATAAATCAAAAAAAATATACAATAAATAATAATAATAATTATTATTATTATATAGATATACATTATATAATATATATGTATGTAATTTTTGTATTTTTTTTATATATAATTTGTGTATATACTTATTGTATATACTTTTATATATATATATATATATATATATATATATATATATATATATATATCTACATGCATGTTATTACAGGTATATACACGTATACAGGTATACAGGTATACAGGTATATATGCCTAATAGTGATATAAATAGCATTCCTTATCTCATACAACTAACAGGTGAAATCATTCTACTCTATATATATATTCTATATTTCATCATCGCCAATGATTCAGTGGAAATAAAACATTATCAATGAAGTATTACATAACCATACTCGTTAACACATATACGCCCTTCTATATATATATATATATATATATATATATATATATATATATATATATATATATATATATATATATATTTATATATATGTGTGATCAGTGTACGCATTAAATATGACAATAAATATATATTAATAAATAAACCTTCTTACCATTTTCAAAAGCATGACAAGTTGTCATTGACAACTAATAAATAGTATTCTAATTGGTATTTTATTCAAAATAATAAAAATCCATATACAACAAAATACAAAATATACTCATATATATATATATATATATATATATATATATATATATTAGTGATGCAATCGAATTTAGAACTGATACTCGAGCATTTCGAACTGATACTAAACCGATACTCTGATAGTAGGGTTAGATTGCATCACTAATATATATATATATATATATATATATATATATATATATATATATATATATATTTATATATATATATATATATATATATATATATATATATATATATATATATATATATGTATATATATACACATATATGTGTGTGTGTGTATTCTATAGAAATGTTTATTCATTTTAACTAAATCTAAAAGTTTAATTATAGGTTTAATTATATCCTAACTGTATTTTATAATAACTATAGATAATAAATAGATAAATATATTGGTTTCCTTTGCTATAGCCTATATATAGTATATATATTATGTAACCTATGTTATGTAATAGTTTGTGCGCTTTAGATTCATGATATTTTATCTTCATGTTTGATTATTCTAGTCCCCTAGTGCCGATGTTTCTTATCAATAAGTAGTAGGGATATAAATGATGCCGAGCTTTTGATGCCGAGCCGAGACTATTGGTTTTGATGCCGAGCCGAGACTTTCATTTTCGGAAAAAAAAAAACGAGCTCTGGCCGAGCCGAGACTCTAGTCAAACGAGCCCAACCGAACCGAGACTCTAGTCAAACGAGCCCGAGCCGAGTTGAGACTTTTACAAAACTTTACCGAGTCGAAATGATGCATTTTTGAAATTACATTTAAATACTAATTTTTATATATTTCACATTTACACCAATTTAAAAAAAATTATATGCGCCAAATTCATGATTCAGTGAATAATAATGTAAATTTCATCTAGTGGTGTAAATAATACCGAGACTTTTGGTTATTGATACCGAGCCGAGACTTTCATTTTCGGAAAAAAAATGAGCCCGAACCGAGACTCTAGCCAAGCGAGCCCGAGCCGAGCCGAGACTCTAACAAAACGAGCCCCAGCCGAGTCTTGAGACTTTAGGTAACTGAGACTGAGACTGCATCATGCTTTAGATTTGAGCATCATTTACATCACTAGTAAGTAGTGTGGAGAAAACTAGTGAGTTGTAGAGTTCGAATTTTCAGAGTTTTAATCTACTTCTCAAAATCAACTAGGTCTATAACCTAGTTGTATTACAAGTTGTAATACAACTTATACGTAATTTACAACTTATAGTTTTATTACAACCGACGTTTCCGTAGACATTCGAAATGTAATTTATGTCACACTCTTTAAATTATTAGTTAATATTACGCCTAAAAATGTTTAATAATTATTAATATTAGTATAATCGTTGAATATATTATAAGGGTAATTTATGAGGAACTTACATATTTCCATGACTTATTTACATCATTTATTTGATTAGATTTTCTGATGTGCATCTGTTTTTAATGATATTTTAATTAATTCGTTGAACTTACTAACGTAACGGGTAAATAACCTAATACAGATATTTACACAATAAATGGTCGCAACATTTTAATATCTCAATAATTTAAAAAAATTACAATATATTTATATTATATTATTAGAGATATTATTGTGATTTTATTTAACATTTATATTCAATAGATAATAGGGGTGTCCATATTCGCTGCCCATGTTCGAATACGGATAGTGTACGTCGAAATCCGGAATCCCAAGGTCGGATACCCTATGATATAGTGTAGGCTACTATGGACACTAAGGATGATTAATTTGACATGTTGGCGATGGATTTTGCTTGGTCGATGAAACTAAATAAATTATAGTAGGTATATATACTATAATAACTACTCAACAATTTGTTTATACATTTTGGATAACCATAAATAGTAGTAGTAGTAGTAGTAGTAGTAGTAGTAGTAGTAGTAGTAGTAGTAGTAGTAGTAGTAGTAGTGGTAGTAGTAGTAGTAGTAGTAGTAGTAGTAGTAGTAGTAGTAGTAGTAGTAGTAGTAGTAGTAGTAGTAGTAGTAGTAGTAGTAGTAGTAGTAGTAGTAGTAGTAGTAGTAGTAGTAGTAGTAGTAGTAGTAGTAGTAGTAGTAGTAGTAGTAGTAGTAGTAGTAGTAGTAGTAGTAGTAGTAGTAGTAGTAGTAGTAGTAGTAGTAGTAGTAGTAGTAGTAGTAGTAGTAGTAGTAGTAGTAGTAGTAGTAGTAGTAGTAGTAGTAGTAGTGGTAGTGGTAGTGGTAGTGGTAGTGGTAGTGGTAGTGGTAGTGGTAGTGGTAGTGGTAGTGGTAGTGGTAGTGGTAGTGGTAGTGGTAGTGGTAGTGGTAGTGGTAGTGGTAGTGGTAGTAGTAGTAATAGTAGTAGTAGTAGTAGTAGTAGTAGTAGTAGTAGTAGTAGTAGTAGTAGTAGTAGTAGTAGTAGTAGTAGTAGTAGTAGTAGTAGTAGTAGTAGTAGTAGTAGTAGTAGTAGTAGTAGTAGTAGTAGTAGTAGTAGTAGTAGTAGTAGTAGTAGTAGTAGTAATAGTAGTAGTAGTAGTAGTAGTAGTAGTAGTAGTAGTAGTAGTAGTAGTAGTAGTAGTAGTAGTAGTAGTAGTAGTAGTAGTAGTAGTAGTAGTAGTAGTAGTAGTAGTAGTAGTAGTAGTAGTAGTAGTAGTAGTAGTAGTAGTAGTAGTAGTAGTAGTAGTAGTAGTAGTAGTAGTAGTAGTAGTAGTAGTAGTAGTAGTAGTAGTAGTAGTAGTAGTAGTAGTAGTAGTAGTAGTAGTAGTAGTAGTAGTAGTAGTAGTAGTAGTAGTAGTAGTAGTAGTAGTAGTAGTAGTAGTAGTAGTAGTAGTAGTAGTAGTAGTAGTAGTAGTAGTAGTAGTAGTAGTAGTAGTAGTAGTAGTAGTAGTAGTAGTAGTAGTAGTAGTAGTAGTAGTAGTAGTAGTAGTAGTAGTAGTAGTAGTAGTAGTAGTAGTAGTAGTAGTAGTAGTAGTAGTAGTAGTAGTAGTAGTAGTAGTAGTAGTAGTAGTAGTAGTAGTAGTAGTAGTAGTAGTAGTAGTAGTAGTAGTAGTAGTAGTAGTAGTAGTAGTAGTAGTAGTAGTAGTAGTAGTAGTTGTAGTAGTAGTAG
Source organism: Osedax fenrisi (assembly GCA_964019155.1). Lineage (NCBI taxonomy): Eukaryota > Metazoa > Annelida > Polychaeta > Sabellida > Siboglinidae > Osedax > Osedax fenrisi. Next base: position 23,350,795 of record OZ025243.1, read on the forward strand.
TAGTAGTAGTAGTAGTAGTAGTAGTAGTAGTAGTAGTAGTAGTAGTAGTAGTAGTAGTAGTAGTAGTAGTAGTAGTAGTAGTAGTAGTAGTAGTAGTAGTAGTAGTAGTAGTAGTAGTAGTATAATTGAATGTATAGTATTTGTAGTTTATATATTTAAAATACGAGCGTGATATATTTAAGTAGTATTAGGTTATTATTTAAAAACATTATTTGATCTAAACCTAAAATATATACAAGTAACTAATCTTAAAATTAATTATATTTATTGTATTGTATTTATTATAATTAATGTGTGTCATTAATTTATTTTAATTTAAATTCATTTTTTGACCACAAAATATGATAATTAATATATTTGTTATATATTTAATACGGAAATATAATTATTAAATGATCTTATTATCGATTACTAATATGTATTATTATTAATATATTGTGAGGGTATACCTTTAAGTATATACACTTAATAGATAAGTGATTATATATACTACTTATATACCTAATACCATCTAGGAACTGTTTAGCGTTCCTAGATGGTATTTGGTGTAGACGTATTCGGTGAACATGTTTCATTAAAAGTTTCAAATAAAGTTATATTTATAATAAATATATTAATATGAATATCAATGTAATGTTAAAATATACGATACATGTAAAATTTATTTATAAAAAAATATCGATTTCTATAGAAATCAAATGAATCAAAATGTATTGCATAATAAGATGTTGAATTGTATGGCGAATTTTAATTGTATTATTGATTATTAATAGAATAATATTTATAATTGTAAATATAAAATAAAACTTTTCACTGAACGATATGTTATAATCCTTGGGTTATAATGTGTGACTGTATATCGAACGGCGTTAGGCACACATAATATATAAGTATATATATATATATATATATATATATATATATATATATATATATATATATATATATATAATATCTATACATTAATAATATTACGATGCATTATATATGTCTATATATTGTACAGTATGCAGGATATAGCGAATTTAATAATACTAAAATATAATTAAAAAATATAAACTAAATTTAATAATTAATTATATATGTTTTGTATTAGTGAATATTATTCACTGAATACATTTGAAAATGGTGTATAAAATATAAAATAAATAATAAAAGAAAATGTCGATAAATAAATATAACAATAATTTATATGAATAAACAAAAATGTTGTTAAAAAATTGAGCAATATATAAATATTATAATCTAATTACATTTAGTTAGATGAAATAAATAAAATTAATGGAAATTAATGTAACGGTGAAAATATATACAACCTATATGTAGAATAATATGATATAAAATCATATAATAATGAATGGAAATTAGGAATAAGATAAAATTCATTATTTATTGACAAATATATATATATATATATATATATATATAATTATTATAAATTATGTATTATAAATAATATCATATAATCATAAACATATAATTGTTAACATAAACTATTTACCAAACATATGGTTTATAATATTAATAACATATAAACAATAATACATTGTATACATTATATATTATTAATAAACACATTAATAAATCAGTAATTCATATTATAATTACTTCAAATGAAATACATTGTACCATCTATAGATCTACGTATACGACTTTCTTTCACAATTATATTATAAACAAACAATGCACATAAATATAATTGCTGCCTCGCTAGATATATAGTATATGCCATCTCGATGAGCTAACAATAATTTCCGATCTCACTAATTTTATATAATATTAATTATACTGTATATTAAAATGTAATTATGCTTTAATACTTATTATATTACTTATTAAATACTATTATATTATATTATATCATTATATATACCTATTATATTATATCAATTATATTTCAATATAATATTTATCGATTATAATCGATAATTATAGATACCTATAGGTATCTATATATAGATACAAATTATGATTTTATTATTAAATATTAAAATTGATACACTGACATAATTATAAATAATATCACATTTACAAAAGTTATATATATATATATATATATATATATTTATATGAACATGTATCTATGCGTATACATATTTGGTTATATATATATAATACAATCGTACATATACGATTACACATATACCCTCTCATATATTCAAATATATGTACAATATTATAAATGCATATATATTTAAACATATAATATGCCTTTATATATCAATACATATGTATATTCGTATAAGTATATGCGTATACAGTGTATATGTGTATGTATATATTAACATATATGTATACCGTATACAGTATAAGTGAATACGCATACATACAGTGTAATAATCATATATATTAGAATACCTAATTGTAATTTCTATGATAATAATGTACACATTCATTATAACCACTCTCATAATAGTTCGATCTATAAATAAACGCCTATATGAATATTCGATATAATTCGCCCGTATTGCTAACATTAGGTGGCCCGTATTGCAAACATTTGATACACCTGTTAAATGATCCCCATGATCCCCCATGCACTTAATATTGAATATAAAGTCGATTATATATATTTATATTCTTCGTATTTAATTAATCTTTCCAATCTTGCTTTGAATTATTTAATTAATGTTAGATTTATTAACGACATTGGTGGATAAATACATAATTATTTAGTAAATTTTCATTTGTAAACTATTTTTTGATATAATTATCAATATTAGAAATATAAATGCAAATTTAAAAAAAAAAATATCTAAAATAGAAATATGATACTGAATAAATCTTGTATATATTTTTTTTTGATTTGAACAATAGTTACTGAGATATCGCAGTGGCCCGTATTACACACTGGCCCGTATTAGATATAATTCCCCTATCTAGATTAGATAGAAGAAATTTGTATACAACAAATTTTAATTCCAAAGAATTTCATAATTATTGTCATTTTACCATATATTTTGATAACAAAATATAATATTCGACATTCGCAAAAAACATGAATGGTAACAAAAAACTAAAATGTTTATATTATTTTCTCTAGACTAAAATACTATATCTGACAGATGTTGAGCTAGCGACAAATATTATATTCTTTTAAGCCCACATAAAGTAGTTTACCTTTATAATGATGAACTTAGTGATTGTATGAAGAGATGGGAACTAGAACTTGCTCCTACTAAATGTGTTATGCGAATTGAAAAAAAGATCCTGTTCATTCATATTTCATAAATGATTTTAAACTGCATATGCCCAACTTAAAATATTTAAGCATAACATTTAATGATAATATGAATTTTAATACTCATATTAATACTATATGTACTAAAACTCACTTAATTATTAATAGATTATTTAGATGTTCTATCACCAATAATTATATATACTTTATTAATGCCTATTTATCATATATTCGCCCTATTGTGGAATCGGATTCATCTGTTTGAATTCCAGAAAATTGTATATGCAATTCTAACAACATAGAAAATATTAAAATCTATTTCACTAAAATACTTTTTTATATATGTAACCTATAGGTTATAACTAAACGTTATTATGAAGATAGAATTATTTTTCTCAATAATAAAACTTTATTTCATCGCATGTTATTAGCTGATCTTATCCTGGCTTACAACATATTGAACGGACTTGTCGATGTGGATGCAACTGATATCTTTGATATATATATATATATAATAACAATTGCAGATGGCATAAATTGAAGATACGAAAGAAAATGTGTAGAACAAACGCCCATCTTAATTATTTTAGAAATAGAGTTTGCTCTTCCTGGAACACGTAACCTATCACAATTACATCTTGAATAACCTTAACACTTTTCCGTGAAAAATGAATTCACACCAAATGTATCAATCATGTTATTGTTATTCCGTATTAATTGTACCAATATATAGTATATGATATTATGCTTGCTGTCATCAGTTTACGGTAGCTTAACGCCAGGAGACGTTAACCAAATTACATACTAGGGACTCATACACCCTTGGAAATTGATCCATCCCATATGGGCCTTGCCAACCTGAGACCTTCGGTTTTGTTACTTCTCCTGTTTGACAATTTGCACTATCGGATCCTATTGTTTCATAATAATCCCATGTTTTTTATTATTTTACTTCTCCATTTATTTCTTGTTTTATTATATCGTGTCGTTTAGTCTTACTGTTATCACATTTATATATATTATGTTTATATATGTTATATCATATGGTATTTTTGTCTTTTTTTAGAAATACATGTTCATGAAATATTAATTTATATAGTAGAACCTGAATATATATACTCTTTTGTATACAATTAAGTTAATAAAAATGTAATCGCAATATATATTATGAGTACATTTTATTATAGATTTTATTAAAATAAAATAAATAATTTATCTATAGTTAACTTGAAGATGGGATATATTTGATATGCTTAGGATAGTTGAGTCAGTTTAATAGCAAGGTAAATTAATTTAAATACGAATCCATTATGAAGTTCATAAATGTATTTAAAGATATAATATAGGTTATATAGCTTATAGCTCTATGATATAGCATATACATTTATGATTAGAGTTTAGAGGAAAAGAAGATACAATTTGTAGATCATCTATGATTGATATGATATGGGATATTTATATATGATTGTTAATAGGTAAAATATAGATTAAGAATAATATTGAACCTGATACACAACTTGAGGGAATATCACAAGTAATGTAAGTAAATGTATATTAAATTATCATAACAGAAAAGTATTGTGATGTAATACATTATGCATGTAAGCTGTTATACCATGAATGATAATTCCGTAGAATCTGCGGAAAAGAATATTATGTTGTGTGATAGGTAAAGAATAATTCGATAACAAAGAGTTTTAGAAAAGATAAACCGGATTTATGTTAGGATTGGGATCAGTTTCAATTTTTAAAAATATTTATTGAGCATTTAAGGACTTCTTATATTTCTTGAGAAAACAGATGTTCATATTTAAAGGTGTGAAGATATTTAAAAATAACATAAAAGTAAACATTGAATGAGAAGTGGATCAATTAAAGCATGATGAAGATTGAACAGTGATGAATTTATGGCAATAGTGTTACAAAGATGATAAAATTAAGAGAAGCTGGTATATTATTAATAAGTGCCTGCATATCTAAGTTGTCTAAGGCAACAGACACAAATGTGTGATATTTAATCTCTGTCCGGACCAATAACATATATTTAGAGGTATTCTTATATAATTCTCTAAAAATGATTAGCTCTCGATAAATTTATAGATGCCTTAACATGAGAGCGACTCAGAAGGGAAATCGTAGTCATTAGTTTATAAGTAAATGGGTTGAAAGTACTCCACCAAAATAACAATTTATTTCGTTTGAAGAATGATATAGGATAGTTAATTGTATAGATAACTTGTTATAATCTCGCAAGTCTTTAACACAATATTTCATTATCAGTCTGAAAGATAGATCTTAGTCTATATAGAAGTTGTTGTACGTATGGAGAGCATGTTAATGTGATAGGTAGATTTAAATTAGTGAAGATAATAAAGCTTGAATTAGTGATTTATAGGGTATCAGAATGTGATTTAAAAATAGATAAATATGTTGACATTTTCTAAGCAAAATGATATTTAAATAAGCATTAAATCATGGAGATTTTCTAGTAGTAATTAAAGAAACACATGAGAAGATAGATAGAGATAATTCAATATTGCATGATTCATATCAGATTTGTTTTATCGAAAGTAAAGGAATTAATATTATACTCGATTAAGTCATTTAATGTATACCCGCACTTTAATATGTATACTTTGTATATACTTTATGTATACTTAATGTATACTATATCTACTTAATGTTCACTTTAATATGTTTACATCAATGTTGACTTTAGCATATCTACTTTAGGATTAGTGAATACATTTCTAATCAATATATTAAAATGTATTATAGTGACATTTATTCAAATAACAAAGCTATAAATAAATAATTATGTCGTCCGAATAGTATATTAGATTATATAATTTACAAAAATAAATACGTTATATGCGATAAATATACGGATCACATCAGTTATCAATACCAGTTGGGAATGACGCATTAAGGGTGGAGGTGATACTTGCGGCTTAATGTAATGTAATACTATGCTTCTATATAAGTATTATTAATATCAATTAGAAATATTTATCATAATACAATATAATATAATACACTTATAAAATAATAAACTTAGAATATATTAAATTTATATGAATATAGAGTGCGTAATATATATAAATTGTAATCAGAATAATAATGAATGATATCACTATATATATGTGTATAAGATGCTATACATGTCGATAGAGTAATACGTGGTGATATGAAATGCGTGCGTTGAGGCAGAGAAAGAGTTGCGCGTGATGATCTACTTGGCGTTATTCTGGTATCTTTTGATGGCGATGAGCAGGTTGATGTTAGATATCAGCGTGTTACTGGTCAGTTGACCACCCGTCATAGGACTAGTGGCGCCGCCGCGTGTACTGTCCGGACAGTTGTCCAGCCAGCGGGTGATCTCGGTACGCTCGTAACTATATCCGTCTGCGTGGTTGGTTAGGTGAGACGGGTTAACGGGGGGGTCTGTGGTTAATTATAGTTTGTAAGTTATCATTATATTTAATACTTTATAATCGTTTATCGATGATTATTAAATTATAATTTATTATTTTAATCGATAAGTTATAATTTGTTGTCGATACTTTATCGTTATACTCGATAATATATCGTTTTTTAATATACTTTTTAACATTTTGTATTAAACGAATTTGAATATGAAAATGAGGTAGAACAATAAACTTGAAATAAAATAATATAATGTGTTCTATTAGAAATTTGAGTGATTCGGAAAACAATCAATTGAATTAAATAGAAATTGTTTGAATAACATTAACATAATATAAAATTAACTATATAACAAAATATTAAACTGTTCACTCTAAAAATTAATATAATTTATTAATTTGCTTATGTACTCATTATTTTCGCATCCAATATACTAAAAATAATTAGTTCAATAATGATCATATCGTGAAAACTTGAAATAGAATGATAAAATGGTATGAAAGATATTGAACAATGGCCTACTAACCACTAGCTACGACTGGATCCGTCATGATATCATGTGATATGGGACATACGTATTCGTGAGGGGTGTTCACATCTGTCAATCAAAAAGTATTAATTAGTATCGCTTTCTTACATGTAAGGGACTGATAATCTAGTTCTGAAATACATGCATTGATTATATAATTATTATGATAACAATAATGAATGATTCATCTAAAATGGAATATCTGCACTTTACAAACATACACTATACTAACACTACACTATTTAGATTTATTTTCAGTGGATATATTTTTGAAAAACAAACATATTATTCAAATGCGAAATTATGACTTTAAGAAAGGTCAAAATATCTAAATAATTTATAATTAATGGTTAATTAGAAAACGTTACTTTTTATAGATTAAAAAATAATATTTTAATATATCCGTTTTTTAATAAACACATTGATTATATTTAGAAAACAGCATATATTACTAATGCATTCAAGTTTCATATTCATTACTATAACATTTCATAATAGGGGTCTCATATCAATACAGTTTTTCTTGTTGAATTGCCGTTCTTCTATTATCATTCTCCAGACTGATGAAACCAAGGATAAACTAACAGATCTTTATTTCGATTGATGAAAATAGAAATGATTCTATTTTTGACTGACAATTACATCGAAGGATGAAAATGATTGATTTTTGTAATAATATGTGCCAAAACATTATATTATATAATTTATATATTTAAATAACGTTAATGTATTCATTATATGAATGACAGTTTATTTAAATACAGGTAGTGATATAATATATAATATATATTAATATATATTAAAAACGTAGATGTGTCAATATAAAAATTGATGATATCAATGTGAGAGGGTATATATTTTAATACTTCGATTTAATCAGTCTATAGGATGAAAATCAAAGAACGGCAATTCGATGTATGACAAATTTAAATAGTATTGATATGAGAGCCACATAAGTTGTAGCAAGCATTATAAAATGGATATACAATTTATTGTAGACAAATGTATGCTATATATCCTCAATATGCATGAAAAATATGCATCAAAAATTTGTCACCTTTTTCAAATATTAGTAAATTATAATAAATTTTGTAGTATCAAAGATCAAATTGAAAATGTGTAGAGATTATTTACTAAAAGATTAATAACAATGCATTATGTGTTAATGATAAATCATATAGAGAGAGATTGCAATATTTAAATTAATTGAATCATTTGAATATAGAAAATTTAAAATAAAAGTAACCAACATTTTTACAATTAATAATATAAATATAATTATGGTTACTGACAACCTTGATTATAGATACAGATTTAATTTTAAATATTAAATGTAATACATTATTATGATAATACAATTAATAATATATAAGTTAATATATGAAATACATTATATAATGACAAATAAAATCTTTTAAACTCAATTTTTAATATATTTTTGTTGACATATAATATTTTATTATTTTAATTTATTTTAAATGTTTAATTTGTTATTGCATATTTATTATAGGTTTCCTTTATTTAATATTTAGTTTATAAAATATTTTTTACAAATTTATTATATAAATATTAAAATATTTAAGTTAAAGTTAATAAATGTACTCTATTTACAAATAATAAATAAATGAGTATTACATTATTATTTATTTGTTTTGTATTCATATTAGTTTGTACTGAGTTTTAAAATGTATTACATACATATTACAATATATAATATATTATGCATTACTATTACAGATTACAAAGATAAAAAGTGTTACATTTATTTAAAGTTATTAGCAAATTTTCCAAAATTAGATATCATTTATCAACAATTTATTTTATTTATTATATATTTTTCATTATTACATTGCATACTATTTTCAAGGTAAATCATTTTATATAATTCAATATTTTTAAATTTAACTGTATTCCTTGTTTATTTCAACGTAATTGTTAATAAATATTAAAACTTTAAAATTTTGAATAAATATATTTAAATAAAAAACTAATAAATCAATAATTAAAAATAATAATAAATATTAAATATATATACATTACATTTTCAAACCAAATATTATGAAAAATAAGAAATTATTATTAAATATATATATATATTAATTACATAAGTTTATGTTGGCTTAGAATATATGCTCGACTCATTCATATAAATATTATAAAATAATGTCATTGATTAATTTAAAATAGATTATTTATGAAAATTAGTTAGATGTAAGATCATTTGATAATAATGGATAATGTTAATAAATGTGTTTTGTTATTTATATATAATCATAACCAATACTGTAATTTATTTAACCTGCTTCATTGTTTACCATTCTTAAGTGGCAGAATAATTCCTTTTTAGCATTTAAAAATCTTTTCAAATCTTCTTTCTTTTCTAATATATATATATGTATACATTTATTAGTGAAATTAATGTAATTTATAATTAAAATGATATATTATATTATTAAATAAAATGGATAAATATTATTAATAAATATATAAATATTAAATATTATATATAAATTAATAAATATGATAAAATATTAATGTTAATGGAATTTATTATGTTAAACATTTTTATAATATTAATATATTAGTAATACATACTATTTATAATATTGATGTTTAAATTATAGTTTATGATATTACTTTATGATTTATTATATAATATAATTACAAGGTTTAAAATTCAATATTGAAAATTAAATATATATTTCCAAAACATCAGATAAGCTATATTATAATAACACAATAGATGTATGATGTTGAAATAGTAATTCTATATTAACCATTAGTAAATATTCCATATATTTTTGCATCCGATAAACATTCAAATTTCAAACCATCGATACTGTTCTGCTTAAATTTAGTTATAAATATCTCAAGATTTTCTTTCCTCAGCCAATCGGATATATCTTTGACCGTCCAATAGGTAAGAGGTAACTCGCTTCTCAGATTATTGAATTCTTTGTAACCTCCATCTGAATGTAAAGATTTATACGACTGAATGATAATGTACTAACAATTTTATTACTTTGTATAGTGATTATATTAAACATAAATCATTAGAATCAAAGACCATTAATTACTATATTACATTAATTAATTTAGAAAAATAAACTAAACAATTACACTATTAATACTTAATATACAAAATTCATTATTCTTAAAAATAGAATGGATATATATATATCATAAATTAATAATATGTATTATTAAAACTAGTTTAAATAACATATACTTCTTTCACAAACATATTAAATATAACATATCATAGTTAATTGAGTATTCTATAATAACATAATAGCATACACATAATCAATTGTAAACTATTCTATTGACAGATTAATAACAAACATGTAGCAATGTGTGGCAAGATATAGATGATGCATTGTAGGTATGATAAGGTATGGATGATTCAGCTATACATGTAGTATGAAAACACATTATATTTTAAGAGACCATATTATCTATGTTTAATTATTAAACGACAATCGATCTATTGATATTACATATGATCCTTTCATATGCAATGTTTTACAATTTATACTGGCTAAGTATTTTTTAAATTATTGACATATGAAGTGTTGATATTTCTAATATTGACACTATCAATGTTTAATGGTATTAATCGCTGTATATGTCAGGCTATAGTTTACATATGTAATCAACAATAACATAATAATATCTATATATATATATATATATATATATATATATATATATATATATAGTTTACACGCATTCATAAAGTATTGTTTACATGTGATCTCAAAGAATACATAATATTTTGCAGAGTAAAATAAGTAAAATGGAATTTTTAAAGTTTAATATTCAATTACGATTACAATTGAGAATAAAAGATAGTGATATATAACAAATAATGTTTTAACTCGCAATAGGTTGCGTGGATAATGTATTATTCGAAGGTGATGATTCACTACAACATTCGGATGTGTTGTTTGTTTCAGATATTCGATGAACACAGGCATACGAATAGATAACAGGTGTATACTAGTTAGAACTAGCGAATATTCACTTGATTAAATGCATTTTAGAATATATCTAATATGTTTTATCATTATCACAACTGTGAAAACTATTATATAAAAATAGTGGCGGATATTCGTGATTCTTGCTAATATTCGTATTCAAGATTTACAAAAATAAAAACTAAATAAAGTTTTCACAAGGAAACTATAAAGCTAGCACAGATATAAGCCCAGATAGCTATAGTCACAACTACTTGTTGACACTCTACCGACCTCAGTTCAGTTCGTAATATTTAAACCTATTAATGCTACTAACATATTAACGCTGGATTGAACTAACACACTTGTTATCACTACTAATACCCTAGTATTCTGAATGAGTAGGGCATGATAGGGTAATATCATTAAATCTATTCATATACATCATTTCATTACAAATATAGTGTTATAAGGTGACTACACCATCAATAGAATAGTACTAGGATTGGATACTATAGCTACTGGTATGTAAGGGGCGTGTACATTACCAATAGTGCGATGTAAAGGGGCGTGTGCACTGTAAAGGGGCGTGTGCACTGTAAAGGGGCATGTACACAGTAAAGGGGTGTATACACAGTAAAGGGGCGTGTGCACTGTAAAGGGGCGTGTACACTGTAAAGGGGCGTGTACACAGTAAAGGGGCGTTTGCACTGTAAAGGGGCGTGTGCACTGTAAAGGGGCGTGTGCTAACTAGACAAGAGATTGGAGCACACTTTCCACACGATTACAGTCTTGTCTCCGGAGGAAGACGCCACAAACTGATCATCTTTAGAGAAACAGCAGCAAGTCACGTACCTATAGGTGTAGTACATAGCATGTTGTGTTACTTGTTGCGGGCATTGGTGTTATGTGTGCAATACATATTAAACTTCACCTGATATGTATGGGACTAATTATAAATATAAACAGTTTGTTTGTTTTAACAAATATGTTGATACATTATGTAAATATTAATTTTTAATATTTCATAATGTATCGACAGGGGCCAAAAGATTGTAAACAATATTTGAAAGTCTGTACATTAAGGTGGTTTTGTTGTGGATATATTAAATATTTTTTGATCGGGCGAATGCTCATCATATTATTTGTAATGCAAATTATAATTAAAAAAAAAAAATATTTTTGACAATTTTTAGTACTGCCGTATTGCCCTTGAAATTTAACATGGAGAACATAGGAATTTTAACATGGAGAGATAGGAATAGTAATTAACTTCACTAATTAACATACTAATACTGGTTTAATAATAATCAAACTTTACACGCATATTAATATATTATAATTATATAATAATTTCCTATCACTATATTTAAAAAAAAATTATTCCTGGAATTCCTGGAATTTTTGGAATTTAAACAAAAACAAATTTAAATTCAAATTTATTTTACTATTATTCAATAATATTAAAAAATAATATATACATAGTATTATATAGATATATAGTAATTACCATATCATAAGAATTGAACATAACTATCTTATTATAGAAAATATGCCATTTTAATTGAATTTTTCATGAAAAAAAAGTATAAAAGATTAATGTAAAATTTCACTAAAAATAATTTGCATAATAAAATTTTTTTTTCTTTCTTATGTTCAAAATCATTTAAATCAACTAAAAAAAAAGTTTGAAAAAATTCGAAACATAGGCAAATAAATTATCAATGAAATATGAAAAAAAAAATTACAATTTATTTATTAACTTGGTATATACTTTATTATAATAATATTCCTAGTTGATTACATTATTATTATACTACTACTAGAATAAATGTGTTACAAATTAATTTAACATTTTTTATTAGTTTGGTTTAGTTATACATAAATATATAATTTAAGACTACATTATATATTAGTTATACCTAACTATATAATAAATAAAACATTTATTTATGTTTTGTAAAATAATTTATTAAAATAATTCATTTAAAATACGTATATAAAGTTATGATACATGAGTAAAATTTTTTTTAGAGTTGAATGTTTTGGGCATTATTTTTTTTGCTGCTAAATAATTCCTAATTCGGGCATCACGATCATCGGGGTCTGAAAACATTGTTGCAGTTTGTGATATTAGCCTAATACTTCGTTCCACGGCTTGTGTATGCGATGGGTAATCTTTGAAAGTAAAACATGGAGTTGAACATAGAGTATACCCTTCTAGTATATCGGTCGAAATATGTTTTGTTAGTATCGGCTCCAACCATCGCTGCTCAACTGGATTATACTTGGTTAGCTGGTAATAATCATCAGCATTAAAGTCATACGTGAACAAAGACATGTTGCGATCACGAATTACATCTTCGTGTTCCTTTCGTGCTTCGAGGATACGTTTAACTGCGGTGAAGCGTATATTTGGTCGGCTATCAACTAACATGCTGGCGAGCAAATTTTCAGGATAGAGGCAATATGCATTCCGTCGTATTATTTTTAAAGTTTCATCTTCGATTTGTTTATCAGATAACTTTTTAACTGCAGTGATCATGTTGAATAGATGGATTGGTGCATTTGTGAATAAAGGTTTTGCTCTTATTCCAAACCAGCATGCAGCGTAAACATTTGAATTGAACTATCCGTTTGAAGTTGACGGTTGGTAATTCAGTTGATACATATAATCGCAAGATACGGTTAGCAGTTGTCAACCATCTTGCATAGCCTAATTTTCCCGGAGAGCGTCGTTTCATTTGATCTGAGACGTAACCCATATCAATGGCAAGTATTATGTCTCTTAAATATCGTTGATAAGAACTGATGTCAGTGACCAATGAAAGTCGTTCCTTAAAAATATGATCAATCGGCAGGGGTTCAAAGCATGAAATTTCCAGATTTTCACACCCTTCGAGTTGATTTCCTATGTCCCCATCATGCAAATTCGGCCCTTTTGTTTCTCCATCCAATATTGAGAACATTTTTCTTAACGGCAACTCATTGAGATGAAGAAGACAAATCTATAGAGAGGATACAAAATATTATATATATACTATATTAATATATATATATATATATATATATATATATATATATATATATATATATATATATATATATATATATATACTAACAATCCAATGACACTTGTGGCCAAGATACCGTTCAAGGCGAGCAATCGTTCCTCTGAGATGACCAGTGTTAGATGGAGTTCCATCACCAGATATGACTCGTAAGTTGCTGACGTCGACACCTTCTAGACCCTTAATAATGGCTGCCTCACTATCTTCTGCATTTTTGCTTGATGCCACAGCATGTGCAATAAAGATGTGCCCGGGTTCGGATAACATAGCTATATGATCTTGTTTTTCGAATTTGCCACTTTTCATCATCGTTTTGTTTTCTTTTCCGTCAAAGTATAAACTATCGATGTGGATTACTTTGGGATTTTCGAGACGTGCTTTTTTTCTCTGTCGGATTATCACATTGCGGTCGACCACCTTAGATTTATCATGTTTAGATACTCGTCCTTCATCGACAGCAGAAGCAGAGATAACTGACGCGAGACATCGACTTGACATAGCGTAGACATCTCCCATTGCGATTGCACACCGGTAGTATGTATGCTGAGCTCTGAAATCATAAATGTTGTGTAAATTAATAAAATAAGATATAAATAATAACAATATTTCTATAAATCTACATACCGTGGTTCATTTTCTGGTATATATTCTGGATCTTCATCATCATCAATAGAGTTATAATCAGATGAATATATTGGTTCTGTTTCGACTTCATCATCCAAATCAGAGAATACCAGGCTAAAAGGGATAAACAAATGTAATACAAAATACTAATTTTATAACAATAAAGTAACTAGCTATATATATATTAGATCTATATTATAATAACATAATATATTTAATATGTTATGATAGTAATAGTAAGTATATATTTTATATACCAATGAATATATTGGTTCTGTTTCGACTTCATCATCCAAATCAGAGAATACCAGGCTAAAAGGGATAAACAAATGTAATACAAAATACTAATTTTATAACAATAAAGTAACTAGCTATATATATATTAGATCTATATTATAATAACATAATATATTTAATATGTTATGATAGTAATAGTAAGTATATATTTTATATACCAATACTAGTAGCTATATACTATGAGTATAACATTATCATAGTATAACACTATGACTCTAGACTCAATAGTATAATATAGTATAGAATATAATATATAGTCAAATCCATAGATTATATATTATATTATATATATATATATATATATATATATATATATATATATAAATATCTAATATAAGTTCTATAATATAATTAGATGAAATTATCTGTGATAAAACTAGTATTCAAATATATACAATAATAACAAATCTCTATCTAAAAGATTACAAATAATAAGCAATAGAATACACAATTATAAATAAGTAATATATTTGTTATATATAAACTATTTTTAATAGTATTTCCTATATATTACTAACTCTGACTCTTCACCTTGCATCGCGTCATCCGTTCGTGACCTTTTACTAGGTCCCTGTTCACACACATCAGTAGATCGAATCCTGCTTCGCATTGTGGTGGCTGTCATCGAGCATATATCTATTGACATTAAACGTACCGTTCTTTGGTCTTCTAAGAAATATCTCTCTGCAACAGGTACAATATTATTTCGAATGCAATTGCATCGAGTTTCATGGCTACATTTACACGAGCAAATATCGAATAAAATAGTATATTTTTCTTTATGCTTGGTAGCCGTTAATTTGAAGTATCTTGATTTTTCTGATTTCCTCATAGTCCTTACAATGCTGAGGTAGCTAGAGAGTTTAGAAAATATCGATCTTGATTCTATTGTTGGTAGAGAAGCTGACTTCCAAATTTCTTCAATTTTTAAAACTGTTTCATAAATGACTTCCTTTTTGTTATTATTTGTATCATTTAGATACATATAATGAGAGAGAACATCAATAAATGTTGGCAATTTAGTTGATAACATTAACATGGATTTAAATTCAGTATTAAATGGTGTTTTTTTACGTAGATTCATAATTGTATATATTTATAACTGTATTTATTTAAATATTTGTTATTGAATTATATTACTTATTCACGCGTCGCGCGATGCGCGATGCGTGCGTTTGCGTGCGCCGACAATTATAGGAAGGACTGGTAAATATATTCTAGACACGGAGTAATTATTTCAATTATACCAAACTTCAAAGCCGAAACGGCAGCCTTTAATTAACAGATATAATAAAAATTCTTTCACAGAAGTTATTTATATTACCCATAGATATAATGGTTAATGTGCAAGCTTAATCCCAGAAAGTCGAACCACCTTACTGTACATAATCTGTATAGTATATAACTAATATATATATGTAGATAACTAAGTATTAATTGGCACAATGGTTTGTTATTATGAGTAATTGTTCTTACTGGAAAAGTGCAATACTGACTTTAATACATTTATAATAATATATTTAGATTGATCGATTGATTTATATATATATATATATATATATATATATATATATATATATATATGTATGTATATATTAACATACATATATGTATACATGAATACACATACATACAATGTAATTATAATAGACATTAGCATTATATAATTGTAATTTCTATGATAATGATGTATATATACATATACATATATATATATATATATATATAAACTATGCCATAATAGATATAATGACACACCTGGTATGCTGGTAAGCACAGTATATCATCTCTCCTGTGTTCTGTAAACATGTTAATATTTAATGAACTATCATTTATAATATATCTATATATATAAAACTAACACCTTTACTACCACTACCGCTACCACTACCACTCCCACGGCCACTACCACTACCACTACCACTACCGCTACCGCAACTACTACCGCTACCGCAACTACTACCGCTACCGCTACTACTACTACTACTACTAATACTACTACTACTACTACTACTACTACTACTACTACTACTACTACTACTACTACTACTACTACTACTACTACTACTACTACTACTACTACTACTACTACTACTACTACTACTACTACTACTACTACTACTACTACTACTACTACTACTACTACTACTACTACTACTACTACTACTACTACTACTACTACTACTACTACTACTACTACTACTACTACTACTACTACTACTACTACTACTACTACTACTACTACTACTACTACTACTACTACTACTACTACTACTACTACTACTACTACTACTACTACTACTACTACTACTACTACTACTACTACTACTACTACTACTACTACTACTACTACTACTACTACTACTACTACTACTACTACTACTACTACTACTACTACTACTACTACTACTACTACTACTACTACTACTACTACTACTACTACTACTACTACTACTACTACTACTACTACTACTACTACTACTACTACTACTACTACTACTACTACTACTACTACTACTACTACTACTACTACTACTACTACTACTACTACTACTACTACTACTACTACTACTACTACTACTACTACTACTACTACTACTACTACTACTACTACTACTACTACTACTACTACTACTACTACTACTACTACTACTACTACTACTACTACTACTACTACTACTACTACTACTACTACTACTACTACTACTACTACTACTACTACTACTACTACTACTACTACTACTACTACTACTACTACTACTACTACTACTACTACTACTACTACTACTACTACTACTACTACTACTACTACTACTACTACTACTACTACTACTACTACTACTACTACTACTACTACTACTACTACTACTACTACTACTACTACTACTACTACTACTACTACTACTACTACTACTACTACTACTACTACTACTACTACTACTACTACTACTACTACTACTACTACTACTACTACTACTACTACTACTACTACTACTACTACTACTACTACTACTACTACTACTACTACTACTACTACTACTACTACTACTACTACTACTACTACTACTACTACTACTACTACTACTACTACTACTACTACTACTACTACTACTACTACTACTACTACTACTACTACTACTACTACTACTACTAGTGACACCTATACCATTACTAACACTGCTCCATAGTCTCACTGTCATATCCAAAGATCTGTGTAAAATAGTTAACTTATGATTCATTCAGATGTATGATATATATATATATATTAGTATTTAAATATGAGTTTTATATATACACAAATACATATATATATATAATAATATCAGAATTTAAAATATCAGAATTTAAGCATGACCATGGTAAATGAAGAAGTATGTGGAGTATGGTAAGATGTATATATATAATATATCACGAGATCCTTGCATATATTATTGATGTATTATAATGATGTAAAGACAGGTGTATTATCAATAATAATAAAAGTGGAAACTAAAGATGGTCAATAAATAGAATAATGCAAACATAATTAAATCACATATATATATATATATATATATATATATATATATATATTACTATATATATTCTTGATTCATATCTCATATAGATCATAAACATACACACAAACACACACACACATACACACACATACGCATAGCTATGCAAACCCCGACACCACGAGACTGCCGTCATGACTGAATGAACTGCTAGTGATCACGGCCCCATGCCCCGATAGGTCGGACTTTAGCTTCAGTTTCATAGCTGTTCAATAAATGTCACACAATTACCAGAAGCCATAATTTCGATATACTAATAATTGTCGTTTATTCAACGTTTTTTGTTTACAATGAATATTAATGAAAATGATTTCTAATATTAGTATAATTATTCTTATATACATAATAATTATTTAAAATAAAGTAACTTATAATCATTGATAATGTAGATTTATAGAAGAGTTAGGATAAATATGATAATTTATTATGGAATAAAATCAATATTATATTAAAAACGTCATTATATTAAATCACAATAATTTATCCCAGTAACAAATTTATAAATATGAAATCTTTTTAGTAGAAATTATTTGTAATAATGATAATATTAAATAATTTTGATATTATAATATATAATTATTTTAAATACATATAATATAATAGTATAACTTAGATGAGATCAGGAGAGGAATACACATTTGCAGATTAAATAGATCGTTATAATGATCGGAAAGGTAAGTTTAATATATATGATTACTTAATAAAGATGTTTTAAACAGAATATAAAATCTCGGTAATAAAATATTTATGTAAATTGTTTTAAAAATATGTTTAAAGAATACATATTTTTTTATTTCAAAATTTAATATTTAAATATTTTTATAAATCTCATCGTAGAGAAATGTATAACACCTATATACAAATGAATAAAAAGTCAGCCACTTTCGGATATTATTGGACACTTTTACAGTTTAAATATATTAGAAAATTTTAATATGGAGTACACTTTTTACAGATAAATAGCTATACTATCAAAGAATAAAAATCATAATGTACCACCAAAAGGTATACAATCATATGTACATTTTATATAATATAATAGATATAGGATAGCTGTTCTAGAGAGTTATAGAGGTCATGTACTTGATAATATATCTTCATATAGTATACAAACCAATATAATCAATAATGATAAATTGGGTATGATTCTAGATCATATCTGGAACATAGATATCCCTATACATAGAATACTCTTTAGGTATAAATAATCTTCTATCTCTATATATGTATGTATGTATGTATATATATATATATATATATATATATATATATATATATATCTGACTAGTATTATACCATAGATATAAAGAAAGTGGAAAAGCAATTGACGCACGCAATATATGTACACGATAGATATGCGAATAGCACTTTTATTGATAACTTAACATAATGGAATAGGTGATTTATATTGGATATTAGTAATCTTACATAGGTCAATATTAAAATAGTAGGAGTTTCGTCGAAATAAATAGAAGTGATTTCTATCTATATCTATAGATTTATGTTATATATTTCAATAAAATAGTTGATATATTTAATTAAAATACATTTAAATACCACAATTAGAGGAATGTTGATATGTTATATTTAATATATATAAATATTATTATTAGTAGATATTACATTAATATTAATCGAAATTATCAATATATATATATGTTATCGCGCATGAAAATAAATTATCCGCGGAGAATGATAGTTCTCGTCAGGTTGTATTTATTTATAGGAAGAACACAGATATTTTTTGTATAACTATATAATGTTTATATAAATTATTAATTTAACAGAAGTTATTATACAATGTATCAAGTGTTCTTGGGTACTGGCCAATATTTCTTTATTTGGAGTTAGTCTTGGAATGAGATTGATTTATGGTTAATGGTTAAATTAATGGCATATAAATACATAAGTGTATATATATCAATTTCTATAGAGAGAGTTGACAATAACAAGTTTATGGAATAAACCATATATGTATATATAAGGTATATAATACCGACGAGTATGCAATATTTCATGGTATCAACAGGCTTTGATTGTATCGTATATAATGATACGAATATATATATTTTAGTTAATTCAGTTACAAACCACGACAACTCTTTACAATTACAATAACATTATATCACATATTCCATATCATATTTATACTACATAGTTACCATTAGTGATGTAAATGATAATCAAATCTAAAGCATGATGCAGTCTCAGTCTCAGTTATCTAAAGTCTCAACTCGGCTCGGGTTCATTTTATTAGAATCTCAGCTTGGCTCAGGCTCGTTTGACTAGGTCTCATCTCGGCTCGATCTCGTTTTTTTCCAAAAAAGTCTCGGCATCAAAAAGATCGGTATTATTTACATCACTTGATGAAATTTACATTATTATTCACTGAATCGCAAAGTTGGCACAGATAATTTTTTTTAAATTGATAGAAATGTGAAATATATAAAAATTAGTATTAAAATGTAACTTCAAAAAAGTAAGTTTTCGGTTCGGCTATGTTTTTTAAAAGTCTCAACTCGACTCGGGCTCATTTAGCTAGAGTCTCGGTTCGGGTTCGTTTTTATTCCGAAAATCAAAGTCTCGGATCGGCATCAATAACCAAAAGTCTCGGTTCTGCATCATTTACATCATAGGTTACCATACTACATATCTATAAATAAATAATAATAATTAAAAATTGAGTAGGTATTTAGTAGTATATTTAAACTGTAGTGCCTCTATCGCTAAGTGTCATACACTATATTCAATTGCTCATCCTCTTTCTTTACATTGATGATACACACTCACTATTTTAGATATATATTTAGATGAAAAAGTAATAAGATAAATATAAATACATTAACATTAATTATATATATAAAAATATATTATATATTAAATAAATGTTCACTTCTATTATTAATGATAATATACAAAGGTTCCATAGATGTTTACCACCTATTATACAAATCTGTAATAACCTGTTCGATAAAAACAAATTTTTTCTGTTTTAGAAACTTATTTTTGTATATATAATAATACCTAATATTTTCTACAAAAATTAAACTTAATGCCTATATAATTTAAATTTAATTATTGACTTAAATCAAATTATGTAATTTTTGTATTTATATTATTCACTAATTTTGGAAATAATGTAAGAATTTTAGAAATATGATTTAAATTATTGATTAGATTTCTACAACTATTATTAAAATCCTAATGTATTATTTCACTTGAATACAATTTATTTTCACAAGTTCAATAATTAAATACACTCCTGTGTATTGTATACATATTTCTTGCACTATATGTCTTGTATTATATATTTAGAATGATTAAATGCAAGAAGTTTGCTACATATGGAACAATAATCTATTCAAAATAAAATATGCATGTAGTTAATATTTATTTTATATATATATATATATTTATATATATATAATAATTAAATACCAATACAAACACTTATTCGATGCATAATACGTAAGGATCCATAGTTTTAGTAGCGAATCGAATCCCCCAGATATCATCGTGTATACACTTCTACAAGAATCACCACCTTCGTAGTGATAACATGAGGACAAGATTAAAGTTTGTACACATTATGGAGTTGTTTCTATCAAGCTTTTACCCGAAATTATAAACTGCCTTATAAATAACAACAACTGATTATGAATTGTAATCTACGTATCACATTCATTGTTAATCATACATGTAAATAATGATATATATTAATATGATTAATGCGACGTAGAAAAGTTCACCTAATCAATGTTATAATCATTTGAGCGTAGAAATTCACTTTACTAAAATGACTAAATTACTACTTGATAAGCACTACAATATTTATATTTACGATGACCTAGTAAATAAATAGTTACGATGATCGTGAATACATTAGATACCATATACATTCATAAATTATTAAAGTGCGATAATAATCGCTAGAGTTACTAGGAATATTCACTTTCATACAGCGTAGTAACGGACTAGCGAGCACGCAGTAATGTTATAAATTCAAATGTTGCGACTGAACAACCACCATTCGAGAGTTTCTTATGGCCGAATACCGATAGTTTGAATAGTATCGCGCCTGAAATGGGCGCTCGGTTGGCTCACCGTTAACGAACACGGACGATATATCGAGGCAAGCGGTGCCGAGGTCGTGACCTTCACCGCGAACCAGCAACGGAGACGACGAGTATGCGAAGGAGGAAGCTGCGGAAGTAGGCCTATCGGAGGGGTTACCTCCGTCTAGGTCCCCGTAGACGTTCAGGTGTCCGTTAGACGTACCCACCGCTAGGAAACGGTTGCAAGGCGTGAACCGGCACACCTTGATCGACGTGTCCATGATGGTTATCACACTGGGCGGAATTGAGGGGTTACGTGGGGGAAAATGGGCTAATAGAGGGAGTTATAATGCTGAGTTGGTGAGGAATAGCGGGATGTTATCACACTTGGCGGAATTGAGGGATTAGTAGAGGTTAACATACTAATCATTACATAGATGGCTAATAGAGGGGGTTATTATATATGATTTCATCTAATCATATCACCCATTCAAGCGGTATCATTAAAAGTAGTATATATTTATCGTTATTCAAATTTTATATATATTACGATGATTTTATAGTAAAAGCGTTATTATCGTATCTATTTCTATGAAACACTTACTATTTCTACTACTATTACTCCTACTACTACTAGTATGACTAATATCACTACCTCTACTACTACTACTACTACTACTACTACTACTACTACTACTACTACTACTACTACTACTACTACTACTACTACTACTACTACTACTACTACTACTACTACTACTACTACTACTAAAACTACAACTACTACTACTACTACTACTACTACTATCGCTGCTACTAACTTGATGTATTTCATAGTGTTCACATCCCAGATATACACCGTAGAATCCGATGACCCGGTGACTAGCCTCTTGCCGTCAGGAGAGAAAGCGCACGTCCGTATCGGGTTATTACCGCAGTGCTGAAGCCGGGCGATACATCTCCACCCACCGCCTCCTCCTCCCCCCCTCACGACGCATACTCCGTCCATGGAACACGACGCCAGTAGAGCTCCGTCGGCGCTGAACTCGCAGCACTGGACCGGGTATCCGTGATCGGTGAACGGGGAGGCGGAGAGTTCGCTGAACGTGGCCGCGTCGTACAGGTGCACCCGGTTCTTAGCCGTACCGAACGCCATCACGTTGTCGCTGAACGCTATGTGGTTTATCTCGACGTTGTGGTGTTTGATCGTGGCGTGCACGCGCAGCGAAGAATCCATTTCGGTGACGATTTTAGGTGTCGGCCAGGTTTATAGAATTTATATTTAAAATATACGTCACGTATGAATTTTTCGTTAACTATATGGATGAATTAAATCTACCATTTAATAATATCAATAATATAATAAATGCTCATATACTATTAGTTAATAATATTCTTAGTATATTAAATTATTCATTTATTTAGGCTACTAATTATGCTATATTAATTATATTATTATGAATAACATATATTTTTATTTATATATATCAATATTCATCTCACCTCGAAATGGTAAATATAATATAAATGGGTATATTTTTAATTAATAGAAGAATATGATATTCAATATCTTTTATAGCGATTTAATTATTATACATTTAATGTAACATTATTATTAATTATCTTATTAAAATGTAATATTTTCAATAATAATTATGTTCAGTATTTCAATATAGTATAATATTTCAATAGTATTTCTTATATAATTATTATAATAAATAATTATAACTAATTATTTAATAATTTATTTAATAATAATGTATTATTTAATAAGTAAATAATTACTATAATTATTATAGGGAATATACGTCGTATAATACAATCGTAATGAAACGAAAATGTAATACTTCAAACATTTGGTTATGATGAGCAATATATTATATTATATATCAATTATTATGAGTTATTTATTACAATTATAATTATCAATTTAATTGTATATAAATATTCAAATTATGAATATATTTAAAAAATACTTATTTTAAGATAAATTCAGCAATTTTTCATAATATCCTTTCATATAACAATTTAAAGGTATGATTTTATAATATATATATCTATTATTAAATATATGAAATGAATAAAAGTGTAATATATAGTTATTATAATTAATAAATATAATATTTAATAATGTTTGAAATAATATTAAGTTATTTTTAAATATAAATCAATGTAAATAAAATTATGTCAAATTTGATAGCCAATAATATTTGATCAACGACTAAACGTATGCAATAATTATACAAGAAGTATTCTATGGGCCAATATAAGAGTGAGTCATGTATTCCTATTATATTATTGATGAGTCATATGTGTTGAAGTGTGATAACTATAGATATTGGCAATTGGCAATTGGCATGATATTGACATTGGTATACACTAATGTGTTTACTAATAACAAAGCCTTAACAATCGCTCTTCTGATAAATAAGTATTATGTATTGTAGATTAAGTAGATACGTTCCAAAGGAAATAATATATGAAACTTATTTTAATTTTCTTAGAATATTTAAAAATATATATATATATATATATAGAATATCATAAATATACCTAATATATAATACATGAGAAATGTGTATACTAATATTTGTATATACGTATATATATATATATATATATATATATATATATATATATATATGTGTGTGTGTGTGTGTGTGTGTGTGTGTATGTGTGTGTGTGTGTGTGTGTGTGTGTGTGTGTGTGTGTGTGTGTGTGTGTGTGTGTATGTATATGTGTGATGTGTGTATGTGTGGATGTGGGACACACATTGTGGGTGCCCAGCTAACAATAATAGCATCAAATGTTTACATTGTGCTATTATGCTGCTATTATATTGCCATTAAATGTCTATTATGATGCAAAATATTTTAGGCTATTAAATATGCTGTTATGCTGCTATTATGAGGCCATTACTGTTTTATGGGTGTATGTAAAAGTGTATTATGTAGGATGTAAATGTCACATGGTATCTTATTATATATAATATATGTCTATAGACATGATTGTTCTCTTGAAATAATAGCTGATTCCCTTGAAGGAAAGTATACAAATATTGACACTGTAGGGACACTGAGAGAATTTTAATTACTTAAGATTAATTACCAGTATTTCCGGAAATAATGAAATGAAATGTTTGCTAGAAAGCGATTTTCTAGCAAGTTGTAGTGGGATACCCCCTTACTTTCCGTCAACTTGCCGGAAATAAGTAACTTGAAAGTGGGTATCCCACTACAACATGCTAGAAATCGCTTTCAATTAAAAATGTAAATAAATAATTCAACGAAGAGCTTATTTTACTATATAAAATAAATGACTTATAAATTAACCGATGAATTAACTTATGAATTAAATTAACCTATGAATATTTATAGTTTTAAATATTGACATGTTAGTAGGTTACCTATTTTAAGTTTAAATTTATAAGTTAAATTATGAAACATCGAAAGAAACTAATACAACTTAAACATATAACAACATATAATCTGCAATACCATTAATAACACAATTATTACTGTTAAACTTGTTAACAATAAAATTTTCCTTAATAAGTAGGCATAAGTAGGCCTATTTTCTTTGAATACAACAATTATTGAATTAAAATGTACCAATTCTCTAATATAATCTATAAATATAAAAATAAATCTATAAATATATTTAAATTATTAATATGTATATATATATATATATATATATTTACTACAATTTAGCTGGATTTAAGTAATTTTATGGTAGCATGTATTCCAAATAACAGAGAATTTTAAGTTTTAATTAATATTACATTTTCTATTATATTTATCATATGTAGGCGTATACGCCTACATATATACATATACGCCGTATATATACGCCTAGAATATATCCTACCACTTAATCATGTATAATTAGCTTCGATTTTGAAATTGAATTTAAGGTTAACCTTTTCTATAATACTTCCTACATACATATATTCCTACCTATTATCTATTTCCTACATACCTATTATCTATTTCCTACATAGGGGAAAGTAACCTAATACGGACACTTTAACAATATAAATATAAATGGTCTTAATTTTTATGACTCATTATTTTTATTAAAAATTACAACATATTAATATTATATGATTATAGATATTATTGTGATTTTAAAATTTTATTTAATATTTTAATTCCATAGATAACGGGGGTGTCCGTATTCGGTACCCATGTCCGAATACTGACATCCTGTGTTATAATACGGACACCTAATATACCTCTAGATAAACTATATATTATTGATGAATCAATCACACAAATTACAATTACGTTATTTAAAATTAATTTTATACAAAATATATTGTAATTTAATTAGTTAATAATTTATTTATTTTTATTATATTTTAATTAATAATACAATTTAAGTATCTAAATAATAATTTTATACAAAATATATTGTAATTTAATTAGTTAATAATATATTTATTTTTATTATATTTTAATTAATAATACAATTTATCTAAATAATAATTTTTTTTAAATTAGCTTTATTGGTGGTATTAATATTATAACGCACGCAATTTTTATGAAAATCAGAATTGTTCATATATGAGTATATATGCGTATACGCTGCGCGCTGATTGGTTATAGGGTGTCCGTATTAAGACATTTAGAGTGTCCGTATTAGGAACTTATATGACCTCTAGATATATGCATATAACTTAATTAATATTTGATAAAAAATATAGAAATTAAAAATACAATTTTTAGAATGCTTTATTTGTTGATAATATAGTGTTATATTTTATATCGATACATTTGTATAATCTTGAGAAGGTTTTAAGTTGACATTTTTTTTCATAAATTTAAAAACGTAATAAAAAAATAAGTTTATTGGATATATTAGCAATATTTTGTATAATTCAAAAATAAAAATACTTTTTTAGACTATTTTTATAATTATGAATACTTTATTCATTAAACATGTTTATGTAGGATTTATGGTTTCTGAGATATCGAGAGTGTCCGTATTCGGGTACTGTCCGTATTCGGTTACTTTCCCCTATTATCTATATCCTACATATTATCTATTTCCTACATAATATTATTTCCTACATATTATTATTTCCTACATATTTCCTACCCAAAGACTTTGATAATACTATAATTGATAAGATAGTAGGCTACCTATCTTACTAACTAAATTTATATAATACATACTATATATAGTGATATAGTAGTACTATGTAGGTAGGTGACCACATAATAGTTTACAGTCCCGTTTACATATAAGCCAAGTTAAGTTTGTACAGTAAAGGGGGTATCCCACTACAAGATTTTCCGGTAACTTGTCAAAAATATTGTAACTTTAAAACCATTTTCTATCAAATTGTAATGGTTACCCCTATAAAGCTATTATATTTCAGGCAAGTTGCCGGAAATTATGGGGGTTTCCCAATAAAATTGTAGCTAACTTGATAGAAAATCGTTTTAAAGTTAAAATATTGCCGACAAGTTGCCGGAAATACCTTTAGTGGGATACCCCCTTAACGAAGCAACTATGTTTCAATAGTTATGTATTTTAAAATTCAATAGATGTAGGTTTGTTCATAGCACCTATCACATATGTTCATACGTGCGTGTTTAAGGAGGAGAAGGAGGAGGTTAGTATTATAACACATATATATATATATATATATATATATATATATATATATTGCATGTGTATATGTACATTTTGCATACGACATAAACGACATATGTATTAATATATTATATCATTATTTGTATGCAATGCATACTATCTATCTATATAAATATTTGTATCATTAATCAATATGTATGTATACAAGAATGATTCATATTAATATTGTAATTACTATTTATTAATTAATTAACGTGTGATATTAATCACATGTATAACCTTATGATTAGGTAACCTATAAATATATATATATATATATATATATATATATAGTTATATGTAGTTAAAACCAATAATAATACAATTAAAACATGAAATGAAAAATAAATGAATATCAATATATTTATTTCTATCAAAACATTGAGTATTATATTTGTATTAGACTAAATAGTTAAATAGTGTATGCATTCATTATCTAATCATTATATTATAATGTAGAGTATAATTTATTATTTATATTTTAATTATATTATCATAATAATGGTGTTGTATTTAATTGTAGGATTAATTATATAATAGTTTACTAATTAGTAACTATAGTTATACTTTTTATCTTAATTATATTATATTTCTCTAAAATTAAAATTATTTAAGGATTATATTATAATATCAATAGTGTATATTTGACAAATAGTATTTTAGCGTTCAAACCTCATACATTATTGGCTCCTCTCCGATAAACTGCTAACAAATGCCTAAAAGCCATAGTGTCAAATATAATGTGAAACTACGTGACATATCTACTCATTCTTTTATTTCCAAATTTACTCTAAACAACACAATTATATATCTGTCCCATTCTTCCATTACACATGCTTTGTCTTTAATGACAAATTATCGTTTAAGAGTCGGATATCATCCATTACAAAATCATCTAATTTTCATCTATTCATAATTATGGAATCCACATTCCAGAAACCTTACGGAAAATATACTAATTAATGCGCATTTCCTCTACCGAGTGGACTACTATACTTTCCAATGAACATACTTCCTTATATAAATACTTCATAACTAATCGTATTATCCCTTATTCAATATATTATATATTACGTATTACCTACGCATTACTTTTTGTATAAATCGCATGAACCACAACTTATCGAAAATTATATCGTATGTTACTCACACATCTCCCTCACTATAATCTGTTTTAGCTTCCTAATCCATAAATCAATATATTATTTTTAAATTAATTGTAGGACCTATAGGTATATATATAATCTATATCTACCTACTTAAAAAGCGTGCCATATTTCAAACGTTATTTTTCTACTTGATCAAAATGCTCCTATCCTATAGTATTATAATATTCCAGTAGGAAATACAAATATCCTTAGGTAAATACTAGAGATACTAAATACTAGAGATTTTATCATTTCTGGACCAACACTATGCAATTACCGATTCATATTTGCATGTTTCTTCTTTTATCTCCTTCTATAATTTATAAACCACTTAAATTATTATTTTTACAATCTGTATTTGTTATATTATTTAACTCCAAAATATCCTAAGTATTTACTTTATAAGATCAACTGTTTTCCGTCAATATATTTTTATTTTATTATTATTTAACACCACACGAGCTAAGAAGAATATAAAGAGTGATTAATAAACTATATCATCATCATCAGCATCATCATCATCATCATCATCATCATCATCATCATATATGTTTAATTATATATAATGTTAGCAACAATTGGAAGATATAATTATTATGCTAAATTATAAATAAACTCAAATAGATATTGATTATTTTATAATTTGTTAATCTTTTTTATCCTACGGGCAGTGTGTAGTATAGCATTTTACTTGGTCAGTGATAAAGATCATTGTATACTGATTCTAAGTTTCTATCTACCACGCCACTTTACTATGTTCTGATACGTTAATATCACATCCACTAGACTCATGTGTAACTCGATATATCATGACCTAGCTCTTAGTAAGGGTTGCCTCCGGATATACCCAGAATGCCATTTGGTTTTATACGTATCAGCTTCTCATATATTATGTATTAATATAACGTACATAATATGTATAGCCTATATATGTATAATATACACTCCATATCTACTTTTTAATTTAATTTACATACATTCTTAGTTTTTTTTACGACATTTACTAAAGTGTGGACAAAATATAACCACAGAAATGATAGACGTATACGGTATAGGATACAACATATCATTTATAAAATTGATTGTAAATTAATTTAAATTTAATTTAATAATCATTTAGAATGTTTTGTTATTATCAGATAATAGTACTAATAAAATAAATATATCTATATTTATCAAATTCTCAATAATGTTCCTTAATTAGTTATTAATTAATATATACGATAATTAATTTCCTATTTAAATATTATGTATACATTATTTTGATGAACACAATGTTATTATATTGTAAAATTTATATTTCATTCTCAAATATATAATATATAAATTATGTTGTTAATGATGACTTATTAATTATAATTAATCAAAATTAATGTATAAAATAATATAAATAAAGTTAATGATATTATTATTATTATTATAAATTATTTTGATTATAAATATTAATCAACATCGGTATAGGCTAATTCATTTATTAAACAATGCGCATATATTTCAGAGTCAGAGATACCCTCTTGCTCCCTATTACATCAACGGCGGTGTCCTATTTTCCGGACGACGCGACTGATTACTCATCCGTTCCGAGGATCGGTCGATGAGTCAGCATACGTGGTGATCACGTTGCTGACCACCGCGACCACGAAGCTGGTCAAGGTCAAGGTCACGTACCAGTGGTACCAGTAGTGGTAGTAGTTGTAGTCACGTGTTCTGTAGTAGTGTCGATAGTATACGTACACGAGTAATACAATCATTTATAGGTACATATTACAAATCTTATGCAATAGGTACATTATATATATATATATAATACTATATAAATTATATAGTATGATTGTATTTGTAATATTAATAATGTTAATAAGTGTTACATGATAATGGGTTTTACATTATATATCTAAATAATTGTGAATATACATATATATAATATATATATTATATATATATATATATATATATATATATATATATATATATATATATATATATATATATATATATGAAAGTAAAATTATACCCATTAATAATATTATACCCATAGTACATTTTATATATACGAAGTATACATTCCATGATGATTATGACAAGAACGCTATATACTATATATATATATATATATATAGTATATAGTATATATTATTATTTTAGATATCACAATATACTGCTTTCTATTATATAATACATATATATATATAGATTTTTAAATGAAATATATGTTTAAAAAATCATTCATATATGAATGATATTTTAATTATAATTAACGAATTTATTTTCTAAGATTTTTGATTTTTTATATAATGTAGCTTATCCATAACTACTTCTGTTATTCTAAATAAGTGGTACCTTGTGTTAGGTCCATACATAGTGGCGTTACATTTGACTGACATACATTCGCATCTGTATTCCTTTAACCTGGTGACGTACAGACATTCTCCACCTCCGTCACACTTCAACAGCTAAAGTTATTATAACTATAGTTATAATGTCAGTCATATAAGTATTAATTACTATTAAAATTAGTTATATATATATACATATTATATAATAGTTTAAAAATTTAACATATAGGATATTGCCTGATGAATATCGAATATATATTTATTATACTTATATAAAATATAATATAATACTTATCGTGATTTAGTTATATTTTTATAATAAAGTAATTGAATAATATCTATACAAATAAATATAATTGTGAAATAAACATGATATGCTTACGTGATGCGAATGCGTACCTGTTTGCAATGCGAACTAGAAGGAGTTGTCACGTGATGCGGTCTAAACAACATCCGGGTAGTCCATATGGCGGCCGTGTTGTGCCAGAAGACACGTGACTCCCTCTGGCGGGACCACAGCTTCGAGTTTAGGTCGGAACTCATCTTAGAGTGGATAGTCGGTAACCACCAACCTAGCGGGGATATATAGAACATATGCTTTTACACGTGTGTCATGTAGTAGGACAGCGTATATAGAATATAGTACACGATTACATATATGTAGTAATAGTATAGGTATATGTAATAGTAATAAGTAATAGTATATGTATCATACTCTTTCTACGTATGATTAATATAAATCCCTTGTCTGGGTATAGTGATGATAATACAATCGTGATTAGAATAATTATAATGAATCATGATAAACATGCTAATACATATCTATGTTATATAGATAATTTAAATAATTAAAACTTTGAAACTAATTATTTGTTAAGTGATAATATACCCTTATACTATCGTATACTATCCTCTATATAGGGTGTAAGATTAATAGGGTTATATGTATTATCATTAGTAATATATAAATTCATATGCATATATAATATATATATATATATATATATATATATATATATATAAACACCTGTATGAAATACTTTAGCCATATCCTGACACCATTTCATAGGTGAATCATGCGTGCAGAATATCTGACCGCTGTGGTTTTTAAGTCCGTTGTAAAGTGTGGAACCTTCAGAAGGGTCACCCACATGTAGTCTGTAGTTGTCTTCTTCGCTAGATATCTATATATAATGTATTGTTTAGTTTAATATATATATATATAATTTAGTGGATTATCATATAAACTATAGTTTAAGGTGTATATACACCATATATATATAACCAATTCATTACTTATATGTACTTTTATTAATATATCAATTTTAATTTAATTATTTCCTTCTTAGGGTTTTATCTTAAATATTTGCTTACAATTTATTTATATATATATATGTAATTTTTGTTCTTCTATATAGTATAATAGATTAATTTCTAATATTAAGCGGGTTTCACATTACCGATTTGCGAGCCATGAATTTTTGGACTGATGTCAGTTAAATATATATTCAGTCATTATAAATAGCAGAATAGTATTTCTAATACTACTTTAATGTATGCTATAGCACTAATATATGCTATATAATATATATATATATATATATATTAGAATATATTCTATATCCTGTAATTTATAAAATAATATAAAATAATACTACCTAATACCTGAAGGTACCTATATATAGGTACCTATAGGTACTATAGTACATATATTATAATATATTACTATTACTACTATATTACTATAGTAACATACCGGTACTACCTAATTTAGTAACAAGATGTAGATGAGAGATTACTCGGTAATCTATTTATGTAATGAATAGTTTTCTTATTATATATAGTAATATTACTCGATTATTCAATTTATAATTTTAAAATTCCTCTAACATTAAATATTTAAATTATTATTTAAAAAATATATAGAATAATATACAATTTACCTATATACAATTTACATAATATATTTACTTAACTATAATTTAATCGGTAATAGTTAAAAGAGTATATATTATATTAATATCAATATATTGAAATATACATATAGGTAGGTATATCTAAGTGTATTAATACAATTGGTTATCAAAATCAAGAATAATCATTTTTAAAAGGTTACATAAATATATAGGTAATATAAACGTAAATATAAGAAATAATTAGGTATTTATTTATAAATTATAATTTATATATAGTATATAAATATATCTACAATTATACCTAATAGTAATATGTTTTTTGATAATTAAATATGATAACATAAGTTCATATATTTATCCATAAGGTTAAAGTTAATAATGTATAACATGTGTCATATATATATAATTTGAAGAGAGATAATTTGAATAATACCTTGAAATCATCGTATTCGATAAAAGAAGATTTCCTCGCCAGACCGTGAACTATTTCTATGCGTAGGGTATAGTTTTGTTTGCGGGTGGTCTTGTGCAATAACTCCAGACCTGCGGGTGTATACGGTGTTCACGTAAGGTACGTTACGTTTAGTTACGTAACTATGTGTGACGTCATAACAACGTACGTTACTCAATGACAGCCGTATCGATATCATAATGATTAGCGTTAACTCATTACTTACCACGTTACATCGTTACCTACAGTGTCGGTTTCATAAGAAAACTACTTCACTTCGTGTATTGTTAATTACGATAATATATATGTATATATGGATATATAAATTTATTTCAATTAATAATATAATATTAATAAATGTTTCCACGTAATTTAAAACTAATTTCTATAAAGTATTATTATAACGCCTATATATATATAACATATACTGATATATCATTAACTTTAATATATGTATACTTATAAGTATATATACGTATACGTATTTTATCCGTTTTTTTAAGTATTGTTTTTATTATTATATTGTTGAAAACAAAATAGTTTATATCTAATCTATAGAATAGATTATAATATTTGTAGTTAATATATCGTTACTCTAAATTATATAATACATTAATAATACATAATGAATAAAAATAATTAAATAGATTTGTTCTTAAATACTATTATAATAGTATACTTATATTCAATAAACTATAATTACTTATAAACCTACTTATTAACACAACATTTTAATACAAATACACTAGCACACGTTCGTATATCATTACCTATCCACATATCATTCTGTTCAGAAAATCCATTTCTATAATCTTTCCAAGACTTGAAGAACGACAAATGAGAAGACCGCCGTTCTTGTATTGTAGTCCAGCCCCCTCCAGTTGTCTCGTGATCACATCGTAATCTGTACTTAATGTCTGTACCATTCTGTTTGGGATATGTTGGGTAGGTTCGTACTTATATACAAAAGTATATTTAGTATACATATTCGATTGTATAGAATATATATCCTATATCTATATCAATAGAATATATATCCTATACCATAACTATATTTATATATATATATATAACTATATATAAGATATGAATTTAATATCATGGAATATCCTATACATTAAATAACAGGATAATATACAATACTATTATATTAGTGAATAGGCTGTTTACCTACACGGTTTTAAAATTGTAATTCATCTTTACGATTTTATAATTATGTGAAGTATGTAAACATATTACTTACATATTACCTACATATACTTAATTTTTAACATATATATATAATAATAACATATAATACTGATAGTGCATATTATGACACTCTATTATACTAGCACCTGGTACTAGCATATAGGCTATATATACTAATATAAACTATATGTATATACAAAGATTTTAGGAAACAAAGATATAACACACCCTATGTATGCAACGTAATTTAGTAATACCCGATTCCAATTTCGCGTAAGTGTTATATCTTTCCTTAGAAAAACCGTTGGTATATACATATACTAGTATACTAGTATACTAGTCGTATGCAAAAAATTGATGATATTATAATAACATTTATATATATAACTGCCTTTGTGACTCAATTGTTTAAGACACACAATCAGTAGGGTATTGATTTAAGCCTACCAGGACCATTACAATAGGTCTTAAAATAATATTTAGAAGTTATCTTATATAGGTTATAATTATAGTTATATACATTGTGTATAATATAAGAATAATTGAATCGCTATATGAAAATTCGAATAGTGCTGTAATACTAAATAACAAGACAGGAGACTTCTTCCACACTACAGTTGGAGTAAGACAGGGTTGTCTGCTATCCCCAGTGTTATTCAATATTTTCTTAGAACAAATCATGCAGGAAACATTCCATAACCACAAGTCAACTATATCTGTTGGTGGTAGGATTATAAATAACCTTAGATTTGCTGACGATATCGATCTAATCGCTGGAACCAATTCCGAATTACAAGAGCTTACTAATAGACTTTCTGAAGCTTCTAAATATTATGGGATGGAAGTAATCAAAGAGAAAAGCAAGACTATGGTAAATATTAAAAATGAAAGTGCAAACATAATGATGGACGGAACCCTACTCGAAAATATCAAAACATTTAAGTATATTGGATCGACATTGAAATCAGATGGATCATCAGATAACGAATTACGAATACGATTAGCAACAGCAACCTCAGCAATGGTAAAACTTGGAACAATATGGAAAAGCAAAAAAATTGCGTTCCATGTAAAATACAACCTCTATAAATCACTTATATTATTAATACTTCTCTACGGCTGCGAAACTTGGACCTTAATGGAAAAAGAGGAAAAAAGGATACAAGCATTCCAAAATAAATCGCATAGAAGATTACTGTGTATTACATATCGCCAAAGAAAAAAAAAATGACTATATCCATGAAAAAATGATAAATCTAATAGGCAAATATGAACCACTCTTAAGCACTATAAAACGAAGAAAGCTTAAGTATTATGGTCATATTTGTCGACACGATGGACTGGCCAAAACCATTCTACAAGGAAAAGTAGAAGGCAAGAGGAAAAAAGGCCGGCCACGAAATAATTGGATGCACAACATAAATAAATGGACAGATAGAAGTACTAGCGAACTAACACGGATGACGGAAGATCGCGGAAAATGGAAGAAATGTGTTGTTAAAAATTGTCTGATGATTCCCCCTACCATTCAAGAGTCAAGGGAGTAAAAGTAAAAGTAAGTATAATATACTATGTGTATACAATGATTATCAGATATCGTTAAAACCATGGATGCATCAACATTAGAACGCCTTCGAAGGGACATTATAGTCATATGATTATATGTTAACTTACAACGTCATCAAAGTTTCTGGATTTGATGAAATGACTCCACCAAAATAAAAAAATGTCAAACAATTTTAAACAATATATATATATATATATATATATATATATATATATATGTATTTATATATATTACATATACTTATGTTATTTAATTCACGAAAATACTCAATTGAGTTACTTAAACAATAGGCATACACGCATCATCTGCAGGTTACGTAAGAAGTAGTTCTCGCGTTATAGAAACCATGGAAGAGATGGTTTCGGACAAGCGGTCGGCGTACTTGAAACATACGTGATCCTCGCAAAGTATCGGACCGCATACCGGTCTCGACGACAGCGGTATTACGTCCTGTTGACCGTTGACCTTTGTAGATAGGCCGTCCGCAGTGGTTGAGACATTTTCCCAGGCACCGATGCATCTATCAGCGATAATATATTTTTTGTGAATAATTTAGTGAATTGAATAAACTAATTTAATATATATATATATATATATATATATATATATATATATTTATATATATATATATATACATACATACAATATATAAATGTATGTAAATATAAGTTAAATATTTAACCTTGCTATATAAAATAGGTGCAAATGTACTATGATATTTATAAACAACATTATTATAATTATTTTAGGTAAGATTTAAAATCAAAACAATAATTCCGTAAATGATTTATAATTGTAATTTATTTATCGAATTTTATATGTTAATTTAATCGTATATTATTTTACTTTACATCGCCTCACTAGATCAAGCTTATTCGGTACGTGTTTTTACAATGATCTCTATCGCTAATCGCATTTGATAGTTCATCAGACATCCAGTCTGTATCATCAATCATATATTGTATTTAGGTATTCATTGGTAGCCATTGCGATGACATCCGGAGAATGAACAAGATAATAGTTCCTCTTTACTGTGTTAACGGTGTTTTAAAACCGAATATTTGCCGTGACCATACAAGTATTTAATTGTCGGTTTAATCTAGTCGTGTTCTTTTAGAATGGAATGTAGAATTCTAGTATATTCTCCATCTATAGACCCTAGCGAAGTCCATTGTAGCTATTCTAAATCCCGCTCTGTCTCTAGCATCTAGTCGATATTTATGATATATTTCATGACATCTTTTTAGTATATTGTCGAGCCAAGTGCAACGTGGTCTGCATCTTCCTCATCGACCTTCCATTTTCCCAGCATCAAAAATGATAGGGCATACTTAACAATTTTAGATTCGAGCGTACTTTTAGGTTTTATTATACCAATTATTTATTATACCAATTTCTCTTCCTATCTAAGTAGGTAACTAGGAGCAGTTTCCTCCAGCACCATATTTCCAAATCATCACTTTTCTATACATTTTTAATAGTCCAGGTTTCTGCTCCATACAGGATAATCGTAAATAAGTACCAGTGTTTTAACAATAACTATTTTTATTGATGGTCTGGTGTATCTTTCTTTGAATATATATGGGTATATATACCCTATAGGGTATACCCTACAAAATTCCCATGGCAAATTTTCCCATTACGAGTCTTCTTCGTATCTCCTTATCAGTGACTCTATAATTTATAATTAGATCTCCCAGGAAGATACATTTATCAACGATATCAATATTATTATCATCTACTATGATATAGTCCAATGTCCACCTGTAGTAATCACCTTTGTTTTCTCGAAGTTTAAATGTAATCCGGCTTCTTCGCTTACTCTTTTGACTTTTGTAATTAGCTCTTTTAGATCATCTTTTGTTCCCGCTATCAATGTTGTGTCGTCAGCATATCTAAGGTTTGTAACTTTCCTTCCACCTATAGCAATGCCTTTATCCCACTTTTCCAGGACATATCGCATTATTCTTTCTCCATAAATAATGAACCACAATGGATATAGAATGCATCATTGACGTACTCCATTACACATCGGGATGTTGATTGTCTCACCATACTCTGTCATTATAAGGTTAAACTGTATACAATCGATTCTTGATTTGTATATAGATTTCTCAGCACTACTATGCTCTGGTACTCCCATATCTTTGTGAATGCACATTTGTCTTATATTATATAGAGTCAAATGACTTTTTGTAGTCAATTAAGCACATGAAGAGTTCTCTTTGATGATCTCTAGCTTTTTCTATCATCCATCTCAAATTAGCAATTTGATCTCTAGTTCCTTTACCTCTTAAAAACCCGGCTTGTTCTATTGATAGTTCAGGGATGAGGAATGCATCAAGTCTTTTCTGCAATACTCTCAGATGTATTTTACTATATTATGATATTAAAGCGATTGTTCTGTAGTTTCCACATTCTTTTTATCGCTCTTTTTTGTAAATAAGAACATATATAGATTTCTTCCAATCCTTTGGCCATATCTTTGTTATCCATATACTATTACACAGACTCGTCATGAATGTTATAGCCTCATCACCTCCTGCTTTTAAGAATTCTA
Organism: Osedax fenrisi; assembly: GCA_964019155.1. Taxonomy (NCBI): domain Eukaryota; kingdom Metazoa; phylum Annelida; class Polychaeta; order Sabellida; family Siboglinidae; genus Osedax; species Osedax fenrisi. The sequence continues at coordinate 23,390,306 of OZ025243.1, forward strand.
TAGGTATTCCGTCACAACCTGGAGTTTTCTGTTAGATATATATATATATATATATATATATATATATATATATATAGAATTGCTTCTTTACTTCTAATGCTAATACATCAGGTACGTCCTAATATAAATTATAATTAAAAATATAATTTATATTGGTATATTTTTTGTATAGAGATTCTGTTTATTGATGATCTATTTTTTATATAATTTCCTTCTGGGACCACTCTTCCAGTACTTAGTTTCACATCACCACATATTGAGATGCGTTGTCTTGTCATCTCTTTTATTTCTTTAAACGGATCTCTTTTTTTTACCTATTTTATTATTCTCTTCAATTTATTTACATTTATTTATGATGCTTTGCTCTTTATCCTGCCTTGCTTTCTTCTGGAACGCTTTGTTAAGCTTTCTATATTCTTCATAGTTTCATTTACTGCGCATTTTCTTTCGCTCTTGTGCAATTTTTAAAGCCTCCTCTAATAGCAATTTCGAAACTTTCTTTCTTTTGACTTTCGGGACCTTTTTATGCGCTATATCTTTTAGTATATTTCGAATATCATTCCAATGTTCTTCAGGTTTTCTATATTATGTTGTAAGCTCGTTACACATATTTTTGTATCTCTACACCTTAGTCGAGTCTGATTTTTTCAACATAGTATATTAGATTTTGCTTTGATCGTTGTATTCGTTTGAGCTTAATCTTGATGTCTGCTATTAGTAAATTATGGTCAGTGCTGCAATCAGCTCCAGAACATTTTGTAACCTGCTTTATACTACTTTTAATATTGTCTTGCATACAATATAATCAATTTATTTCTAGTAATTTTATCCGGCAATATCCACGTATAAAGCCTCCGTAGATGTAACTTGAAAAATGTTTTCAATATTCGAAAGTATTTCTACTACAAAATTCTACAAGTTGATCACCTCGCTTGTTTCTCTCACCCATACCAAAGTTACCAGTAATATCATTTGATATATATTTTCAACCTTGGTATTCCAGTCTCCTATAATATAAATAACATATCCACTAGGTTTATGGTCTATTACAGATAGTACTTTCTTATAAAAAAATTCTATATCCTCTTCCCCTGATCTTGATGTCGGGGCGTATACTTGAACTACAGTTATGTTTATGGTTTACACTGTATGCGTATTGTGGCAATTCTGTCATTTACTTGGTTTAAAACAAATCATACATCTTTGAGTTTATTATTACATATAAATGCCACTCAATTACGTTTTAAGGTATCATGTCCACAATAATAGATTTCATGTCCAACTGACGTAAAGTGTCCCATTACTGTCCAGTTTTCTCACTAATTCCTAGCAGATCCACATCAGTCTTTTCCATTTCTCTCTTGACTACTTCCAAATTACCATTAAATAATATTACATATATTCTTACGTTCATGGTACCAATTCTCACTCTTTCTTTTGCTCTTATATAGATTTCCACTGCTTTTTTCGATGCACCATTCTCGATTAATTGATTCACCATTCTCCCTTACCAAGTAGTACAATTAAAGTAGTCAAACTTGGTGGACTCATTTTTCGACTTTATAGCGTTTTGTGTGTAGGTCCTATATAGCTGTAATGGCTGTTTTCTTGGGATGATACTATAGTATACTATATAGAGTGGTTTCCCGTTGCCTACTCTAGCCAGTATCCGAGCTATATATAGGTTTCAAAATATTCTCTGAGTTTGGATTGATTGTAGACCATTTAATAGGTTCTTTCGCCTCTTCCAATAATTGTCCTGCTGCTGATCAGGATACTCCACCGCTTACAACCGGTCAAGTTGTTTTATTTGGGTGTATACACCCAAATACCCCACTAGGAATATACTCCCATAGACTTTGTCTCTCCCGAATTGACTAAAAGTCAGTAGCGGCGACTTAATTCCTGGTTTGACTAGATGAACGATACGCTTTCCTCCTCCCCCGTATGTTTAAACATGATCTACCGCATGAGTGTGGAGATAGAACTTGGATGTGAATTTAGCTTATGGTCATTTTTGGTAAAATATACCTACAGGTAAAATATACCCCCACTCTTTGTATCTGACAGATTGTATCACATCCCATTAAAACCCAGATTATTTACAATAACATTATTAAATGCATGATTCCCATACCGGGATTCAGAGTTATAGCTATAGCTATATAATTTGGTTTATTTTATTAAATTTTATTATCTGTGTATTATTTGATTATTTTTTATCCTTGCGAGTATATTTTGTATTATATTTAATATGGCCTATATAATATATTTATTTACGTAAATAAAAATTTATTGGAGTTGTTTATATCGAGTTTATTTAAAATTAATATAGTGATAAATAACTTATCAATTACAATATTAAAGTAATATTAAATAATTAAAATTAATTAAAATATATATATATATATATATATATATATTGTTAAAAGGATAAATGGATAAAATAATTATTATCATAATTTAATTTAATTATAATTACCATAATTATTATGTTTGTATGTCTACAAAAGGCAACATTTGTAAACAATAATATGTCTTAATTTAACTATATCAGGCTCCTATATAGAAGGCGCAAATTATTTTGAAATAATATCGGAATATATAGTACATTATTATATTTTAATATATATATATATATATATATATATTGTTAAAAGGTTACATGGATAAAATAATTATTATCATAATTTAATTATGATAATATCACACATATATATATATATATATATATATATATATATATATATATATATATATATATATATATATATATATATATATATATATATCTAGATGTATATATATATATTATAGATGTATATCCAGTATAACACATGCTTGTTTATATTATATAATACATGATTTTATATATAACGTAATTAAGTAAATATTAGGATTATAGTATTATAATAATTTGATACCGAATAGGATGTTAACATGAAATCAACTCTGAATTTATAAATTTGTAAACAATAGAAAATACACAACGGGTCTTTTATAATAGTGAAATACATTAATATTACATATATTCACATATATATATATATATATATATGTGTGGAGGAAAAAAGTTTTTTCAGGAAAGCTGTGTAATTACCTGTTTCATTAGCTCCAATATTTGTGTGGGAGATAGTTGGTAATTTACCGACAAGAAAGTTAATAAGTAGAATTTGGGAGGGGGGGTTATTGATTCTTTTCCATGCAATTTTATCAGATTTGGGGAGGGGTATGCATGTACGGTGAGGTTATTAAACGAGGGGGGATTAGCTATGGAAGTGATAGATTATTATCGTTTAGTGGTAACAGGGGATAAGAAAGTGGGGATAGTAGGGATGGTAGGAACAGTAGGTGAGTGGGGTACGGTTTGGGATGATGGGTTGGTTGGTGGGGTGTGCGCCGACTGTGCGGTGAAGGTGTAGAATAAGTGGGTTGTGGAGATAGGAGGTGTGTAAGTGCATGGGAATGATTGTTATATATGGGAGCTGATCTAGTGGGAGAGGTTTGGGAGGAGCTATTGGAGAGTATCTTACGTTGGGACGATCTATGGTTATATCTACAGTTGGTGCAAAACCAGTAGAAACCAGATTTTTGGAGGGCATTAATTTTATTAAGGGTACATTTGGGGAGTTTGGAACAGGATTGTCAAATCCACAAGTAAGCTTATGGCAATGGTCACATTCAGTGAGTGACATGGCGATATTATTACATGTGGAGAAAGTGGAGTCATTGTGGGTAGAGTCATTCATGATTTAGGGTATACTTAAACTATAGTTTAGTTGGAGTAAGTGGAAGTAATTATGAATTTTATAATAAAATTATAAACATTTTTGAAAAAAAAACTAAGATGCTGTCGGGAAGCGTAATACATTATTAATTGTTGAAAGTAAATAACGGGAAATGAGGATGATATAGAGAGGTGGTCAGATGTGGGTCAATAACTGGCGATGTTTATGAAAGGTATTATGGGCAATATTATATACTATATATTATATATATATTACTATGAACTGTTATATTTAATATCAATAATTATAATTGATAATACTTAATTATACAACATATTATTCTAATTGCATATGTATTAATTTCATATATAAAGACATTTATTTATATCGCGATGGTATATATATATATATATATATATATATATATATATATTGATATATATTTAATATAAAATGCATGTTTTGAAAAGTAGAACACCCGATAGGTATATATACCCTATCAGTATAATTGTTTACATATTTACATAGACAGATAAAGAGTTCAGACAGGCAGTAGTCACCTACACCTTCAACGCTAATGAACTGTTCTCCACTGTAACGCGTCGACAACAATAGTTCAACACCACCCACGTCGTGTGTCCCACGATCCCCGTTATCTATCCATCTCATTGTATATCGCTCTATCTCGTTCCTTCGTTACCATGGTATCACCGACAACAATAGTGCTGCTACTGCTGGTGGTATCGGTTTGCCTGATAAGTAGAGGTACCGCCACGTTAGACATCCCTCAGTATTGTCGGTTGGTGTGCGTTTACGGACGCGGCGGTAACCTGTGCAATTGCAACTCCGTTCATTTCGCGGGAAAAAGGGCGGCGGCGGTCAACAGTATAAAAGAAAAGGCCGAAAGGGGAGTTAGGATTTCCGGCAAGTGGCCCGGAGATAGTGCTTCCACGGCCAGGGGCGGATACAGGGGGGGCTAGGAGGGCTCTACCCCCCCTCGTGATTGTAAAATATATGATTTTAAAATAGATAATATGGTTAAATCAGTAAAACCTTCAATATCAATTATAGGTAGGTTTATACATATTTTATTTTAAGTATATTCATTAATTTTAATCTAATCTTAAAGAAATTGGCATTATTTATAATGAATTAACAATAAAATACACGAAGAAGGGTATCTTCTGCTAAAGAAAATACTCGCACAACAATATATAAAAGATTATGTTTATAAATCACATTAAGAAAATGGAAATACTCGTACATTTCAAATGAAGTGGTTACACACATATTATTGGTTATCCTACAGTGAATATTGAAATGGCAGATTGTATATACCATGTGTTTTTCATTTAAAAATTAATCACAATAAAGTTGGAAAATGTGTCACTTCGTCCAAGATTAAGTTTAAAGATGCGATTGCAGATTTAAGAAAACATGTTTTCTTAGCATGCATTTCATGCATGAATCAACTATTTATCACAATAACTCTTTGGTAGAAAATACTCGTTTTATTGCAGTGATAGAAAATAAGAAGAATGTTTCTGCAATCAGGTATAATGCAAGTCAACAATAACATATCTAAGCAAATGTAATGCAACAGAGCAAAATTGAAATCAATATTAAGGGGGTATCCCACTATACTTGTATATAAGATTTTCCGGAAACTTACCGGAAATATTGTAACTTTAAAATATTTTATATCAAGTTGTAATAACCTCCTATAAAGTTATTATATTTCAGGCAAGTTGCCGGAAATACTTGTAATGGGATACTCCCTTTAGAAATAATTATTTTTTATAAAAGACAAAATATGTCATTACATGGTTATAATGAGTATTCTACTGATCCACATTTTAATCTAGGAAATGTCAATGCACTTCTAAAACTATGTATAAACTCTGGAAATGATATATTAAAAGAAAACTTATTAATGTGTAGTAAAAATGCTAAATACACCTCAAAAACAACACAGAATGAATTGATATTTGAATGTGGTGAATATATTAAAGAAAGAATAATTATTCTTCAATTATAATAGATGATATAAAAAAATCTAACTATTTTAGTGTACTATCTGATGAAACCACAGATGTACCTATATAATACTGAACACATGGCTTTAGAAATTAGATATTATAATGGTAAATGTATCACTGAAAAGGGTAATTCTTTCATAGGATGTGAAAATCTTAGTGGAGAAAGTAAAGCTAACTTGATTATGGATATACTAACTAAAGCTGAATTAAATATTGAAAATTGAAGAGGGTAAGTATACTATGGAGCAAGAAATATGTCTGGCAAAGTAAAAGGAGCGTGAACTATAATTCTGAATAAGAACACTAACTCTACATATGTACACTATAGATCACATGTATTAAATCTATCAATAGTAAATGAATGCAAAATACCATTAATTCAAAATATGATGGGCATATTATTAAAAATCTGCATATATTTTAAATATTCTGCTAAGAGGCAAGGTTTATTAGAAGAAAATATTACACAAATGTGTGTTGAATCTTCTAAAAAGAAATTAGTTAAAGTAAAACGAGATGGGTTGCCAGACATGATGCTTTGCGAGTATGTATCGAACTGTATTAAGAAATAACCTACTTGAAAAAATGTTAGACATATATTAAGATAAAACATGGAATTAAGAAAGTATAACAAAAGCTAACGATCTTTACAATTCTATGATTAATACACAATTTAGTATGCCATTAATTATATGTAATATTTCAATTAATTTCATAGAAAATTTAACAAATGCTCTCCAGAATAGGTCAATAAACGCATATAAGGCAAATAATGATATCCAAAGTGTAATTAAAGGGATACAAGTTTGTAGAGATACTATTGATGAAGTACAATTAGAATAGTATGATTAGTATAGTATCTTAAGAGGCATCATATTTATTATCATATTCAAATGAAGGAATTTATTTACCAAGGTTAAATAAAAGACATATGCTTCATCATCTAAAGAGTATTTAAAAAAAGTAATATATATTACATACTTGGATCATTTGATAATGGAGATGAAAGAAAATTCAATAAATACATATTGTATATATCTCTTGGAGCATTATTAATTCCAAGAGTAATGAATGAAAACAAGGATTCATGGAAAAAAAATATATTAAAGTTTTATGAATTATTAAAAGATGATTTACCAAAGATACATTTAATAAAAACCGAATTGATTTGCTGGGAAGTTAAATGGACAGATAATAAAGATACCTATATAGATATAGGTATACCTAATACAATAACAATTGTTAAGTACTTAATCAATATTTCGACACCGACCCAAAATCATAATTCAATATTTCAAATCACTTACATTTATTAGATGAGATGTTTCGAAACCGTTTACAAATAAATGATATATAAAGACCTAGATTACAAGTATATATTAATTAGTGGTGTAAACGAATAGTAACATTAAAATTACATTCGATACATTTGACAATTTGATAATTCGTATCATATTCAATTTGAAAAAGCAAAGATCGATTCGAATTATAACAATTGCGTTAGTTCGAAAATAATGTTAACAATAAAATACTGAATGATATTATACGATAATCTAAATAATGATTAAATGTTTATTTTATGATAAATTCTCGAGAAGTAGGGGAAAGTAACCGAATACGGACACTCTCGGTATCTCAGAAACCATAAATCCTACAAAAAATTAGTAATGAATATTCATAATTATATATATAGTCTAAACAAATATTTTTTATTTTGTAATTAATCAAAATATTGCTGATATATCCAATAAACTGATTTCTTTATTATGATTTTAAATATATGAAAATATCAACTTAAAATCTTTCAAGAATATACAAATGTATCGATATAAAATATAGCACCCTCCAAATTGTAATGAAGTATCTCATGAACAGATATTGAAATTATTTGATATAACCAACAAAATTATAGTTCTTCTATAATTATAGGAGATTTTAATTTACCACATTTTAATTGGAAAGAATATACATTTCCTAGTTACCCAAAAAGTTATGCATTACTTTACGATTCGATTATTAAAAATTCATTTTCACAATTAATAAATAAACCAACTCGTAATAATAATATAATTGATTTACTTTTTAATAATGAAAGACAATTACTATCTAATATAAATATTGGAGACTATTTCGGATTATACAAAAATATAAGTGACCACTATTCTGTTTCATTTAATATAAATATTGAAAAATATCCATGTAAACAGATTTTAAAATCAAACAATTTTGATTTCAATAATGCTAATATAAAATTGATTAAATATCATCTTTCTAGATTTAATTGGTAATATCTAAATTCAAATTATTATAATATCGATCAAAAAGTAGAATATTTTAATAATGTTCTAAATAAATTATTTATATCACATATTCCTAATATAAATAATACAATAAAACAGGTACTTCCGAAGAATATATTGATATTGAAGAAGCAAGTAACAAATTTATTTCGAAAATCTAAAACTAATTTACAATATAAGTATAATTGGAAAGAAGCAAAAAAAAAAGTATCCAAAGAATTAGAATCTTTAAATTTTAAGAGAGAGAATATGCAATTAATTCAAAAAATAAATTAAAGTTTTATAAATTTATGAAAAAAAGACAAAATATAAAATCTGGAGTATCTCTTCTAATTGATATATCAAATAATACTATTTTATTTTCAGATCTCGATAAAGCAAATACTTTAAATTCATATTTTAGTTCAATTCAACAAAATGATAATGGAAATATACCCGAATTTTATAATTTAACTAAACAAAATATTGAATTAAATCTTGAAATAATTAAAATATTTTTAATAGATTAAAAATTACACATACTTTCGGAACTGATGGGATACCATATTCTATGTTAAAATTATTATCTAATGAAAAATGTGGGCCTTTATATATTATTTTTAATTCATCTTTATTATCGGGTAATATACAGAACATTTGGAAAAAATCTATAATCACACCACTTTTTAAAAAGGGTGAACCATCAGATTCAAATAACTATATGCCTATTTCAATAACATATATAATGTGTAGAATATTAGAACGTATTATTTATAAACAATTAATTTTTTATTTAAAATCTAATAATTTATTAACAAAATATCATTATGGTTTTATAAGTGGAAAAGACACAGAATTACAATTAACAAAATGTTTAAAATGTTGGTATAATGAATTGAATAATACAAAATGTGTAGATATAATATATATTGATTTTGCAAAAGCTTTTGATGTTGTTTCTCATGAAAAACTATTATTTAAATTAAAATCATACGGTATATCTAATAAAATAATAAAATGGTTTTATAATTTGTTATCGAATAGATCTTAAATTACACGGGTTAACATTTTTTTCAAATAGTTCTATTGTAAAATCTGGAGTACCACAAGGATCGGTTTTAGATCCAATTTTATTTGTATTATATATTAATGATCTTCCTAGTATATTCTCTTCAAAAATTCATATTGATTTATTTGCCGATGATACAAAAATATATTTTTCTTACGCATCTGAGAGTTAAAGATTTCTTTTACAAAATAATTTAAATTTATTTTCACAATGGGTAAATAAATGGCAATTAAATATTTCATTATAAAAATGTGCAGTTATGACTTTAGGGAAGGTTATTCCATCAACATATTTTATAAATAATATTCAATTAGAAAACGTTACTTTTTATAAAGATTTAGGAATAATATTTGAAAATAACCTTTTATTTAATAAACATATTGATTATATTTGTAAAAAAGCTTATTTTTCTTTTAATTAAATTTGTAGATGCATTACTACAAAATCCCTTAGATCATTATTAAATGCATATACAATTTATTGCAGACCAATTTTAGAATATGCATCCATAATTTGGTCACCTTTTTCAAAGGTTAGTACATTTCGTAGTCTCATAGACCAAATTGAAAGAGTGCAAAGATTATTTACTCGACGATTACTTACAAGATACGTAGGATTTAAATTCATCAAATATTAATTATAAATCATATATATATATAGAGAGATTGGTATATTTTAAATTTGAATCACTTGAACTTATAAGATTATAAATAGATCTAACCACAATTTTTAAAATTTCAAATAATTATACAGATATTATATATATATATCTGATATTCTTAACATTTCGAATAATTGTAGAACTAGAGGTACTTGTAAACAATTAGGTAATGTAAACCTAAATGTAATACATAATTATGATAATACAATTAAAATATAATTAATAATATATCAGTTAATATATGGAATTCATTAAATAATGATATAATACAATCTGTATCTGTTTCATCTTTTAAAAATGAAATAAATAAAATCTATTTTGACAAACAACTTTTTTTAACAGAAATTTATAATTTTATATTGATTAATATTTCATTTTGTATCTTAATTATTGCATTATCTCTTTGGGGTTTTTTATAAAAAAATTGTTTTTGTTATAGAAAATTTGAGTTTTTATATCTATATTTCAAATATATTATAATATAAAATTAATAATTCATTATTATTACAGATAAAGTGGGAAGTATTATTTTATTTTTGTTTGTTCTGTGTTAGATTTTGTTAACAATTTGTTTTTGTTATAGAAAATTCGGGTTTTTTATATCTATATTTCAAATATACTATAATATAAAATTAATAATTCATTATTATTACAGATAAATGTGTTATTGGTAAGTTAAAATATAGAAAATGTAGTTCTCGAGAAGTAACATTTTTGAAAATTTGGTTATCAAGAAATTAAAATATTTAAAATTAGGTTCTGCAGAAGTTAGAATATTATAAATATATCTATATATATATATATATATATATATATATATATATTGCTTATATTATTAAAATATATATCTAATATGCTATTAAAATTAATTAGTTGTCAATGTAAGAGTAACTAAATACTACGCATGCGTTGTAAATATTATTAAAAATAAGTATTTTTTCAATAAATTTAAATAAACACCAACTTGAATACTAAATTAACTTTATAATTGTATATGTATACACTACAGTTTATATATATATATATATATATATATATATATATATTATGTGTGTATAGTTCGTATTATACCACATATTTAATTACTGATGATAAACTATAATGCAAACTGTATTGGCAGTCCACATAACATGTCATGTATAACATACCCCTGCCTGGGTCACCCATGCTGGGTATGTCCTGCTATATAAAGGGCCTACCTACACATGTATGTATCACTATTAATAGAAAATAAATAGATAAAGCCTTCGCATTTCATTAACATATACTCACTATGTAACACAGCTTACACATACTGCAGTGTACACACATAATAAACCCCACTTAAATAATACAATATATAAACGCATCATAGAACCCTTATATAAATCACTATACACACATAACATACATTTTACAAATACAAATAATTCACCTTGCACAGCTAATAAACCTTACAAATATAATACAAATAATATTCTTAATACAGCTAATATTTCTAACATTAATAATTAAACTTATATACCCTTTACATAAATAAATCATTTAATTTACTTATCTTACACAATATAATTAAATGTTATATATATATTTATATATTTATATATATAAATGCAGGGAGATCTCAAAAAAATATCAAAATATCGCACTATAAGTCTTATCAGCCATACAAGCAAAATTCTCCTGATGATTATATTGACCAGATTAATTCCACAAGCCGAAGATATTCTATCGGAAGAACAAGCCGTTTTTAGAAAAAATCAAAGCACAACTGAACAAATTCTTAACTGCAGACTAATAATGGAAAAACACATCGATCAACAACGTCAAGTTTATCATAATTTCATTGACTACAAGAAAGCCTTTCATAGAGTATGGCATGGGGGTTTATGACACGTAATGTATTCTTTTGGAATAGGCAATGATATAATTTAATGTATTAAATCACTCTACAAGTATTCTAAAAGCAGCGTACTGCTAAATAATAATATTGGAACAAAGTTTAATACAACAGTAGGTGTGAGGCAAGGGTGCCTATTATCGTCTGTTTTGTTAAATTTATTCCTGGAAAAAATAATGTTGGACTTTGTAACAAACCTACCATCTAATATATCTATAAGATGCAGAAAACCAATAACCTGAGATTTGCAGATGATATTGATCTTATAGCAGGTTCCAAAAGTGAACTACAAACTATAACTAATGCATTGGAAAAAACATCGACAGCATATGACATGGAAATTAATCATGATTCATGCACAATTCTTGTCAATGGAGAAGGTCCAACACCAATGATTTATATGTACGATAAACATAATAAAAATGTGGAACATTATAAATAACTCGGAGAAATACTTACGAATTACGGCAACTCAAAAATTGAAATTCGTATAAGATTAGCTACAGCAGTCTCAGAACATATTTGTCAATAATTTAATAAATGAGAAAGTCTTCTCGTATGTACCTCTTCTTAAGAATCAATTGATATACTAATGCGAAGGAAAATGACCAAATTCGGATATATAACTCGACAAGATTCCATGTCCAAAACAATTCTTCAAGACTATGTCTAAGGTAATAGAAAAAGAGGAATACCAATGCAAAATTGGTTACATGATATTTTTGAATACTCTAATCTCCCTCTTCAGCAACTTTTACTATGCATGCATAATATCGTTATAAATGGAAAAATTGATTACAAAAATTGATATGTTCTCGCCCTATGATGATACGTCACGGGACTAAGTAACTAAGTAAGTATATATAAATTTATATATATATATATATATATAGAATGTAAAATATTATTATTAATAATATATATATATATATAATATTAATTTTAATACAAATTATAACTTAATACATAATAGACAATATAATTAACAACAACAAATCAAATTTACCCTAATACAATAATAGTTTATTAATTAGTGAATTAAGAAATGTAACACTCGGTAGGAAGATTTAAGAAGCTCAATATTGTTACATATTTACAAAAATAAAGTAATTCTATAAATTAAATATATGAGTGAAGAGAGGGAGATTCTGCTATTTAATTATCCCATAGAAGCAATTAAAAAGTGTATAGTAGCCAATTATTGAACACAAGAAGCAAAATAGTAAGAAAATAAATATTATTTTTTTATTACAATAATGAAATATATACTATCAATAAATATGTAACTATCTATCTATCTATTTATATAATAAATAAATATATATTTATATATATATATATATATATATATTATAATTATTATTTATATAATTATTTATTAATTACATAGAAATTCCCTCAGTTGGTACATTTTCATTATAAATTATCATTTGTGAACTTATATTATCATTATAAATATATATTTGCTTTACACATAACATTATTACAATAATACACATAGTAATATAGATTAATTGTAATAAATAATAATTTATCGACTTTTCGTCATTATCTTTAACTGTAAATTTAAATATGTATAAATAATTATTATTAATAACTAAATATAGTATATATTATTTATATATAAATATATATATATATATATATATATATATATAAATATTATAATACGTTTTGCAATGATAAATAATATAATGTAATATACATTTTATTAATACTTGATTCCTACCACTATTCTTACTGGTGACCTTAACTTACTGTTGACCATAGACTTTGTATTAAACTAAATCTATATCAATATAATTGCTTCCCAATATATACATATGGCAACCCTCTTGACATCATATTTACAATCCTCGACACGGTGCAGATTACTTCCCCTCCTAATAACTCTACATCACTTCTGACCATACGCCATTGACTTTATCATAAATATAAATAACACTAAAGTTATTAGAAAAATATATTCGATTCGTAATCTTAAAAACATTAATTTAACACATTAATTGTACACAATTACTTATCAGTAAATAGTAATTACTTTCCATATATCCTACCACTTCAATATTATCCTACAACAATGTAATAACCCCATTAATAAGAACGCACCATTAAATACTAAACTTCTACCTATAAACAAAACTATTCCATGGATTTCTAAATAACTCAGAATACAAAAATGAATTGTTAGAAAGAATAAAATAATCTACAATATATTTTTTACTGAAATTCCACAACCTTTCCCAATTATCTCTTTTAAAAATTGAAATGTCTATCTCAAATTTATATATAATTCCAAATCAAACTACTTTAATGACAAATTCAACAACTACAAACAGGACTACAAGCAGATATAAAATTACCAAAATTACCTCCACTGACTGTTTTACAAATAACATTAAAAATATATATGATAATCTAAACACTATGAACACATACCTTTCCTGTCATACAACTCTCTTATAATAAAGCCAATCTGTCACTCATATTTACTTGTAGTAACTACTGATATTTTGAATCTGACTGTAACCTCTAAATGTTATTCGCCCATGAATCCCTTACCCATATAAACTTTGAAAAAGCCCGTGTCGTCAATTGCACAAATATATAAACATGTCATTGGAATCTCAAAAACTGGTAGTAACCATTCGGATGTAAACATTCATTATCAGCATTTAAAAAAATAAAAACCAACGCGTCTGTAATACCATCTCAAACTATATAATAATCTCTAAACTTCCACAAATTTATAAACTTCTAATTTCCTGCCCTATTGCCAACAATATACTTGACCCTCAGTAAATCGTATTTAGATAACTCGATAGAACAGTAATTACAATATTATCCCTATTCGATAACCTACTGAAATCCTTAGATAATGACATCCAAATACAATTACTTACTTCATTTGATACCATTAACCTAGACTTATTTATCTATAGAATACATCTAATAGAACATTAACATATTGTACTACTCTGGTTTTCTAACTACATAACTAAAATAACATATATAACTAAAATTAATAAATACTATCACCTAAATGCAAAATCCTTTTTGAGTAACTCAAGGGTCATACCTTCCCCATATACTTATCTGTATTCACATACTCCACCTTAGAAAACGTATTCATTCCTTTCCTTCAAGTAGAACATTTATGCATATGACATTGAGATTTACGCCAATTATCATGAATCATTTAATGTCCACCTTCAATCCTGTCTCTGATATCTATGACTGTAACACCAATAACTATTTATTATTTAACCCTAATAATACGCTACTATGAATTTTCACCTACTAATTCTACCTCGGCTACATTCCTACAAATATATCAAGGTAATACCATAATCCCTCCATCCACTACTACCAAATATCTAGGTATCCATATTAACAATAAATTGAAATTTGATAAAACGAATCCAACTTAAAATCCTCCATATTCTTACATCTCTTCAATTTAAATAAAATACGTCCTTACTTCACAACATACTACACTAACTATAATCTAAACTTTAATTTTCATTACACTACAATACTGCATCCATATCCTATTTTCGTCTCAGAATAATTTCTTTACAACCATCGGCCGTTTAACTAAGGGATTTATTATACTAATATACTAATCTAAAGAAATCTGGCTATATTACAATAATCACTCACTTACGAACACAACATAAATGACCATCATCTAAAAAAAAGTTCTGAACTTAAACTACTGTATATTCTATATTTCTCTCTAACAGTTAATAATATCCTGATTAACTAATCTAGCTAATCAAACATGCTACACATGATCCTTTAACTATACGGTGATAACTTAACCCTTTTTCAGCAACAAAATATATAGAAGTGCAGCTACTCTGTGTTCGCCATCCTCCTATGTAACTAACTCTCTCCATTCCTCAAAACCATTAACATATTAACAACTACCTTCAAACACATCTAAAGAATTATCTCATTGTTCACGATATCTGAACCTCAAATATATTCATTTACTAAATTTCAGATCTAATTGAAAAAAGTACAGAATTACCTTATATTCATTACCAACATTCTCCTCTCCTTATCTCCCATAACTCTAGTAAAAGTTACCTAAATAAATACCGAAAGTATCTGACTTATTATTTTTGGTTTTTATTTTTGTCTCTTTTTATCTTCATCATATTATTATTATTTAATTGTTATATACACATATTGTTACATCAATACATTGTTATTTTATTATTTTCTTTTCAGACGAATATAATTGGCCTGAGAATAAGGTCATTTTTAGTGGAAATAAAACGTTATTTATCATCATCATTTCTTTATTTATAAATCATTCTGTTTATATTTAGTAGGGATCTAGCCTCATATTGCACGTCTCACTATAGATTGGCTGATTTTGTATTAATGATGTAACGTCAACATAGACCACATGTATACAATTACTTTGTAACCACTTCTGTAATTCACTTGTCTCCAATTATGTAATTCAAAAAATCAATACATCGATGTTTCTAATTATGTTTAGTATATATATTCTTTTTTTCTTTACTAATTTATATATTTATTTATTATTTTTATTCTTTTTTTTCAAATTAATAGTAATCTTGTATATGTATTGTTCATTTTTATATATATGTTTATTTTTATTTTTGAAATACAATTGAACTATTATTTTATTAAATTTAATTTGTATCCATATACATATGATAATGTATTGTACATATTGCCAGAATGTATCGTATCATATAAGCAAGAGTCTTAGATGGGATGGCTGAGGGAAGATTAATGAAGTAATGAATGTATATGAAATTTAGGAAGAATGGTTAATAGTCAAAGATAGTCAAGTAACTGTAATTAGTAAATTTTTCAAGAGAATAGAGAGGAATATATGATCTTAGGGTTGATATGTATATGATCTTATATGGATTGGCTAATTAAGATCTGAAAACCGGAAATGGAAGTACACTAAAGTGTGAATGTTATATCTTAAATGAAATAGAGAAAAATTGAATACAACTAAATTAACATATATTTATAGCAAGAGATATTCAGGGTAGGAACATCGAAAGCAGAGGGATAAATATACTAATATAATTGCCCCATTTGGCATACCTAATAGATAAGAACTAGCATAGTAGAAGAGAATTATACATAACAAATTATATTAAAAAAACTCCATATGTTTAAGATGTTATGTTTTCTAAGAGTACTGTGATGTTTTTGTGTATAACTATGTCAAGAATGTAACAACATGGATTGTGGTTATTTTTTTGTGATTAATCAAATCGAATTATATTACATTATTTAAGTATATATATTAATACACATATGCTATATATAAACACTAGAGAAAATTAACTCTAATTTATCGGAATCCGCATATTACTCTTTTCGTGAGAAACGCCCAACCTCGCGATAATGTATATCCACAAGAATCTTATGGAAATTACGAAATAGAAGCTTCTTTAGCCCCGATACACATTATTACACACACATATATATATATATATATATATATATATATATATATATATATATATATATATATATATATATATATATAATATAAATTAAATAATAACCATTATCACGTGTATCATTCATATACGGATTACTAATATTATGGTTTAGATATCGATCATCTTTAAATAATATACAAAGTATGTTTTAATATTTTATTATAATAAAATATAAATAATTATCAAAATTAACTTAATTTTTAAATTATAATAATAATAATATATATCTATATATTTAATTGAAATTATATACTGAAATAAAAATATAATCATAAATATTAAGTTATATATATATATATATAAATTAAATAATAACCATTAATATATATATTTGTTGCATTCATATTTGGATTACTACTATTCTGATTCTTATTTAGATTCCGATTATCTTTAGCTAATATACAAAGTATGTTTTAATATTTATTTCATAATACATTATAAATAATTAATGAATTTAGTATACTTTAAATGCATGTCATATTAATGTATTTATTTATAGTTTTTTTATGATAATAAATAATACTAATTAGTATTATTTATTATCATAAAAAACTGTATAATAATAGACGAAAGTAACCGAATACGGACAGTGCCCGAATACGAACACTAAGTTGGCTTTTAATATAGACAATTATATTAAAATTTAAATCCACAAAACTATATATATATATATATCTAAAAAATATCATAGTATATTTTTTTTTATGGGATAAGCCGCTTTCAACTTTAAGATTAACATGTATGAGATGAGAAATTTAACATGGTGGTATATAACACAAATTGAAATTATCCTAAATTCACATATATGCTTAAATTCTAAATGTTTGTCTTTTGTATTGATAAAACAACTTAATTACTTTATTAATTTATTCTTATTATGAAATTTAAATATAAAATTTAAAAGTTCTTGGAGATTTCGTGGAGAACTTTAACTTTTAGTAATTTTCATTAAAAACTTAATTATGAAAAAAATAATTTTGGTTTGTAAAAATGAATAATACAATATATTTAAAATACATTTATACATGTGTTTAGAAATTATTTTTACAAAAATTCTAGAAATTTGCTAATAAATTCAAATAAATGTATATTTCTAGGAAAAATTGCGAAATTAAAAAAAAAAAATATCGCTTATAATTTTCATTTTTTAATGTTTATTCCAATAAATATACACTATGTTACATATGTTGAACAATTTTTTTTCAAATCAGATAATTATTTATATTTTTCAAGTGAATTTTAATTTGAAAAAAAAATTATTTTTATCAATATTCTAAAAATTTATTTTTTTATATATTTAATTTTAATTTTAATAACACATTTAAATATATAATAAATTAACATATATATATATATATATATATATATATATATGTGTGTATGTATATAGACAGTTTATTGATTACAAAAATAATGGAATGATATAAAATAATTACTAATAAGTAAAGACAAAATTAGTAATAATGGTATGAAACAAGAAAAAAAGAGTAATTAAATAGGATTTAAATATAAAACTATATATCAAATATATTATGTATACATAATATTAAATTATAGTTATATGGAACATATTATATTTATAATGATTTGATTACAAATTAGTTAAATAATTGTAATATAGTTATTACAAATTTTATTTAAATAAAGACATTTTAAATTCATTTTAAGCTATTATAAAATAAAACTAAAAATAAATATCACATAGAAAATTAATATAAATATCTAACACATACTTATATTATACTATATTTTTCACATAAGCTATTTTTATATAATTATAATCTTTATTGGTGATTTATTTTATTATCATTTTATACTCATTACAGTATAATATTATAATTAATATTTGTAATTTAATATAAAATTATACAAAATAAATATAAAATAAATACAAAATGTATGCTATAATATTATATACAGAACAACCGTATAAGAAAACCCCTAAAATATACAAACCATGAATTACAAACCGACAAGAACAACTGTATAAGAAAAACCATGAAATATACAAACCGTATCAGAACAACAGTGAAATACAAACCTACAAGATCAACCGTGTAAGAAAAACCATGGAATATACAAAGTGTGAAATACAAACTGACAAGAAAAACAATGCAATATACAAACCGACAAGAAAAACTGTATAAGAAAAACCATGCAATATACTAACCGTAATAGAATAACAGTGAAATACAAACCGACAAGAATAACAGTATAAGATAAATCATGCAATATACTAACGTTAAAATACAATTCGACGAGAACAACCGTATAAGAAAAACCGTGAAATATATAAACCGTACAAGAACTACTGTAAAATATAAACCATACAATTTTATATTTCACTGTTGTTCTCATACAAAGCTACCTAACTGGTTTTAATTATACTAAATATATTGAAATAGAAACATATAATGATTTACAATATTTATAATATTTACCTATATATAATGTTTTTTTTATAATAATTGTATATATTGTATTTATATATAATATGTTTAATAAAAATTAATATAAATAATTAATAAAAATGTTATTACACCTTTGATTTTTAAGCTATACTAAATAAATATATTTATTAGTAGATTATTCAAATTGTAAAAGAAAAATATATTGCAGATTTATACTAATAACAGTCTACACAATTATAATTGTATGCCTCTTACCCATTCTTTGTATTTAAATTAAATAAATTACTAAAAAAATATTACATGGGCCAGAATAATATAAACGAGTATAAACTGTATTCTAAATTATAATTATTAAGTTTATATAGATCATATAATGCGCACTATGATTATAAATTATTCATTTTAGTTTTAGAAACTATTAGGTGAGAAGCTAGTTACTAAATTGGAAAAATAATAATAATACCAATAAGAAATCTAATTATATACACAATAACTATACAAATGCACTATTTATTAATATAATTGAAATAACTAATAGGCATCACCATTAAAAAAGTTAACCAAAAAATAGTTTTGATTCTCATTTAAACTATTAATCTAATTTAAACTAACAATTATTCAAATTATTCCTTCAATATGTAATATATTTTCATATATTTAACTAATCTTTGTATACATCAAGGTTTTTTTTTCTATTTGTCTATATATCTCTAAATCCTAACAACATATAAATAAGTAAATATTCATTATCATATGCCAATGTATCTATTATCATCATTATCATAATATATGAAGTATATATATATAAATATATATATATATATATATATATATATATATATATATATATATATATACTAATAAGTTTATTATACTAACTAAAATGATGTTGAATGGATAACATATGAAAACTATTACATGTATCAAACTCTGCCTTACACATCGTAATATGTACTGTATATATATATATATATATATATATATATAAATAAACTCTTTTATATTGATATTTAGGATATATATAGTATCTACCTAATTATATAGTAAGTAAATAAATTTATAATATTAAACTATTAAATATTATATTTCAATTGTATATAATTATTTATTATATATATAATATTTTGATTAATTTTATATTAGATTTTAAAAATCATTTTAATTTTGATTTTAATAATATCCAGTTTAACATAAGAATACACATTTTAAAATATAAAATATACCATTAAGATAATGTATACAAAATATTGGTATTTAGGATGATATATCTTAATCGATTACATTTATTAGTTTAACTATTAATATATATATACATATATATATATATATATATATATATATATATAGATTGACTTAAATAATTATAAAATATGCACCATATAAATATGTGTGTGTGAAAATAATTTGATGGTAGAAGCTCAGTTAAATAATAATGATGAAGATTATATATATATATATATATATATATATATATATATATTAGAGGACATTAGAGCCATATATGGTTATAAGTGATAACTTCATCTAAGTTCCTGGATGGGATGAAAGGACTCCACCAAATAAAAATAACAATAACAATATATATATATATATATATATATATATATAAGATTTAATAAGTAATTGAATTAAGTTTTAGAATGGTAACGTTATTTCATAGAACACTAATTTGTGATAAGTTAAAGGGAGTTAGTGGATGAACGGTATCATTCAGTATGGATGATTTAAATGAGAGTGAGATCCATTAATAAGATAGAACAATAAGTAGGAAGAGTAGTACATATGTGATCACGTAATATTTATCCTATTGCATTGCATTTTGAAATATGGACATTTACAGTTGTTGTTATAATAGTTATATATATATATATATAATTTAAGATAATTATTGAAATCAAGATTAAATAAAATATCAAAAATAGAGTTAGATGGTTTAATTTTGATACTAACAATGGCATTAGGAAATAATAGAATAGTTATAAGGAATGTTAAGAATAGCTATTTAAGAAATTTATGAGAATGATATTCGAAAGAAGCCATATTATTATTCTGGAAGAACACACATATAATTGATAGGTGTCATGTGGGATATTAATATTTAAGGAAAATAAAAAATAAAATTATATATATATATATATATCGTCAGCACTAAATATAAAGATAAACATTCGGTAATTGGCAAACGATAGTAGGCTATATAAGCCCACTATTATATTTTGAAAATAAAATATGTCTAAGAACATAATAAATATCAGATATTATCATACTAGAAAAAATAAATTTAAATAAAGAAAGTTTAAATTTCTAGAGAGATATTAATACAATATATTTAAAAAATAAATTAAAGTCTTATACATATATGAAAAAAGGCTACATTTAAAATGTGGAGTATCTCTACTAATTGATATATAAAATGACAATTTATTTTCAGATCTCGACAAAGCAAATACATTAAATTCATATTTTATTTCAATTCTACAAATTTATGATTGAAATTGACCCTAATTTTATAATAAACTAAGCAACAATTATATAAAATTGATTTAAATCTTGTAATAAATAAACCATTTAAAAAAAATGTTAGACTAAAAATTACATATACTTTCGGAACTTATGGGATACCATCTTTTATATTAAAATTATTATCTAAATAATTAGGTTGGCCTTTATTTATTAATTTTAATTAATATTTATTATCCGGTAATATACATACACTTAAATATTTCATTATCAAAATGTGCTGTTATAACTTTATGGAAGGATACTCATTCTAAATATTATATAAATAATATTAAATTAGAAAAAATTAATTTTATAATATATAATAAACATATTATAAATTATAATTATCAGATTATGTTGTACACATATTACAAAATAATATTGTTCTTTGAATTCAATTTTTAATCCAACTTTAGACCAAATTTAGAATATTCATTCATAATTTGATCAGATTTTTCAAAAGTTAGTAAATTTCGTCGACCAAATTGAAGACATTTTGAAAATGATTTTCGTATTATTTTCGTAAATTATTTTCAAATATTTTGGCAAACTTCGGGTTTTATTTTCAAAAAAGAATTTTGCGAATATTGATAATTATTTAAAATAATTTACAATATTCGTAAATAAATTACAAACATTTTCGAACAAAATTTAAATTTTGGTTTACTGGGATAGAACCTGCTATATTTAAAATATATTAGGATTTTATTAGATCAATAGTAAAATATATGTTAGAAGTTATTTAATAATAGTATGCATAGTATATGATATATATTAGTAATGAGTTGTTATAATGGAGATAGAGAGATTAATAGTATGTGTCTAACATATGTAATGGATTATAATAGCAATATATGCTATTTTTATTGTTATTGGATGGTTAGTATGAATGGGATTATTTATTATGTAATCAATCAAATACAAGATTTAACCCACATTTATATATATATATATATATATATATATATATATATATATATATATATATATAGATGTAGATATAATTTAACGAACAGAAAAATTATCTAGATATATATTGAAGTATACTTCATTCATTTCATTTATAGTTTGGTATTCAGAATTCAACTCGTTTCTGTGATTTTTTATATAACTTTACATATTTATTTTTAAACTTGACTTATTGATACATATTTTTTTATTCTTTACATCATCTATTTTAAACTTGACTTATTGATACATATTTTTTATTCTTTACATCATTTATTTTAACTTGACTTATTGATACATATTTTTTATTCTTTACATTTTAATTATTTATATTTACATTTTTTACTCATGAGAATCTAACTAATCTAGAATATGATGACTGGGGAAGTCCTCGCAAAAACAAATTCATTTGTTTATTAACTTCTCCATTATGTCATGCTTTACAACATGAAATAATAAATCTGATTTAGTATTATGTATACATATATATATAAAGTATACTACGAGTTATACGAGTATCTAAAGTATATTACAAAATAATTGGATAAATAGATGTTAATAATTAACGGAATATACTGAAAGAGATATAAGTATATAAGTAGACGTGACAATGTTTGATTATAATTATTACATATAAATGAAGTAAGGGGTGTTTATAATGTATTTTTAATTTTTAATACCTAGTAGGGATAATCATAGAAGGAGATGGTGTTGTAAAGTTACATATATATATAGGATATTGAGGAGGTGACGGAATAGCTAAATAATGTTAGGGTAGTACGGAATTTAGTAGATACTAAATATTGTGATGCATTTTTAGGATTATGTGTGGGTGTATAATTGATAAAGGGGTATTAATTATACTTTGCAATATAATTACATATCATATTAAATTACACTTCTATCAAATAACATAATAATATATATATATATATATATATATATATATATATATATATATATATATATATATATATATATATTAATATATATATATATATATTAATATATGTAATATATCTCTATAAGTCATATTCACTTAAATAAACCTGTTTCATAACCATTCCTTGATAGTAGAGTAACAAAATTGCTTTTATTAATACAACATCCACGCACTATAGTTACCTATAATTAATATAAACATATATATATATATATATATATATATATATATATATATATATATATATATTTGGTAATTGATTGCTTACTGTATATGTGATTCAATTATTGTATTTATTTATGTACATAAACATATATACAGAGATGGGCACTAGTGCTGTAAAATTTCAAATCTCAAATATCAAATCTCAAATCTTTTTTTTTCGGTTCGGTTCAAATCTTTAATTTTCGGGTATTTGGAAAGATTTGATGGTCTCAAATCTTTATTTTAAATTTAGTTTCGGTTCGGGTATCATGTCGGGTAATTGTTCGGGTAATGATCGATTAACATAATTATGTAATAAGTTACTTTCAATTATTTTAAAATATCCATTAAAATGTACAGATAGGATATCCTACTATTAATTCGATCATCAGTTATGCCACCTATATGATAATATATTTAAAATAGAATAATGTATTCAAGGACACCGTTTCCTTGAATTATTATCCATTAATAACAATATTTAAAAATTAATACGCATATTCTGTAGATTTATATATTAATACAGAGTATAAATCATTTAAACTTAATCTAATGATATTCCTTCAGGAATAATCCATATATGGTGTATATAGTATATAGGATTCCTCCTACACATTTACTAAATAATATATACTGATATATATATATGATTATTAGAATAGTAACGTATTCAATAATTCGAGTAATTAATAATTTATTTATTGTAAATTATTCAATTATAATTTATTAATTAATAATTATTTATCAATTATTATTATTAATAATATAATTAATTATATATTATTTTAATAATTATTAATTATTTAATTATAATTTATTAATTAATAAATAATTATTAATTAATAAATAATTATTATTAATTAATAATAATTATTTATTAATTAATAATTATTTATTAATTATTATAATTATTAATTAATTATTATAATTATTTATTAATTATTATAATTAATGATTAATTTTATTATTTATTATTATTAATAATTAATTAATTAATATCTTATTTTTTTCTTCGTTAACTTATTTTAAAATATTATTAAAAGATTTGAAGTTCTCGAGAACATACCTAAATATGAGAGATTTGAAGTTCTCGAGAACTTGATATTTTTTTAAAGATTTGAAGTTCTCGAGAACAACAATTTTAAGATTTGAAGTTCTCGAGAACAACCAAGTATTTGAAATTTTACAGCACTAATGGGCACGATACTAAAATATATAATAGATACAATTACAATTACACACTTTTTTATTATAATTGATACTACTACAATTACTTTAAAAAAAATCATAGTAGATACCATTACAAATACAGAATTTTCTTAGTAAATACATCTTAGTAGATACAAATACATTATACGTATTTAAAATATATATATATATATATATATATATATATATATATATATATATATATTATATCACATCATATACCTAATATATATTTATATATAAATGTATTCATTGATTTCGAATTTATAGTACATAATATGTATTACAAATAAAGGTACATTATACTGAAATAATACCCGGAAATGTTTGCTAGAAACTGATTTTCTAGCAAGTTGTATACACACTATAGTGGGATACCCCATTTAAAGTTAATACATTTCCGGGAATTTGCCGGAAAGTAGGGACTCAATTATGACTCAATATTTTTATTTAAAATGTATATATATATCAAGGTACATATGTATAATATTATACTGAAATAATGTCCGGAAATGTTTGAAAGAAAGTGATTTTCTAGAGATTTGTAGTGGGATACCCCATTTAAAGTTACTAAATTTCCGGGAATTTGCCGGAAAGTAAGGGAAAGTAACCTAATACTAACTTTAACTTTAACATTAACTAACTTTAACATTAAATGTTCTTAACATTTGATGACTCTTATTATTTTTATTTTTATTCAAATTTTACAATATATTAATATTATATGATTATAGATATTATTGTGATAGTACAATTATATTTAATCTTTTTATTCCATGGGGTTGACCGAATTCGGTACCCATGTCCGAAAAAGGACTCCCTGTGTTATAATATATTATCCGTATACGGATACTCTATATATCACTAGATAAACTATATATATATATACATTGTAATATATATATTATTAATAAACCAATCAGATATATTAAAATTACATTATTTAGAATTAAATTTATGAATAATTTAATATAATTTAATTAGTAATTAATTTATTAATTTTTATTATTTTATTAACTTTATTATTTTATTAATTAATAATACAAATTAAGTATCTAAATAATAACATTTTTAAATTTAACTTCATTTGTGGTATTCATATTATAACGCACGCGATTTTTATAAACATCAGAATAATGTACACACTTCGCGATGATTGATTATAGATAGATAGATAGATAGATATATTTTATTGGATTCATTAATTTCGTTCTTTTTTTTTCATTTATTATTCTTTTTCGTTTCTTTCTTCGTTTCCAAATGGCTTCAAAATAAGACCTTGATCTTTTCGGGTTGTTGCCAGTGATTTATTCATACATGGGACAGGAACAGTGATTGTTTAATCATAATAGTTAGCTATATATTTCGTATTTACATAAAAGATAATAATAAATAAATAAAATACAGTAGATAGACACAATTTGACATTAACAAATATCAAAATCAAAATAATAATTACAAAAATAATTCATACATACATATATATTTGATATAGATTTTTTATTTTATTTTTTTTTTTTAGTTTTTTTTAATATGTTAATTTTTATAAATTAATTTTAAATTCATTAATTTTTTAATTTATCTATAATATAATTCATCATTGATTAACATATTTTTTACTCTTTTCTTGAACAAATTTTCATTTTTTATATTTTGTATATTTGTTGGAAGTAAGTTCCAAAGTTTTGGACCTTTTATAAACTATTTATTGTTCTTGTTGATTTTGAAATTGGTATAGTATACGTTTTATTTGTTCGTAGAGTATATTTATTATTATTTTTTTTGTGTATTTTAGTTAAATTTGTTGGTAATTGATTATAATATTGTTTATGCATATATATTAGTGTATTATAATATGTTAGCTTATCTAATCTAAGTATTTTATTTGAAGTGAATAATTCTTTTGTAAGATCTCGAAATTTTCTTTTATTTATTATTCTTAAGGTTTTTTTTTGAATAATTGTTGTATTTAGGGTATTATTTGAGAATGTATTTCCCCAAAGTATATTTCCATAGTTTAAGTATGGTAGGAAAATACTATTATATATAATTATCAATGAATTTGTTTTAATGAATTTGCTCAATTTTGAGATTAAAAATTGAATTTGGGAGAGTTTGTTATTTAATTTAATAATATGATTTTTAAAATCAAGTTTGCTATCAAGAATTATACCAAGATATTTATAATTATATACTTTATTTATTAATGTATCATTTAATGAAATAATATTGTTTGGATATTTATTTGAGTTGAAATTTATCATTTCTGTTTTACTAATATTGAGTTTTAACTTATTATATTTATACCATTTTTCTATTTTTATTAAGGTTTTTTTAATTAAATTTGTTAGTTCTATATTATTATCTGCTGTCAAAGTTATAGCAGTATCATCTGCATATACTGTAAATTTTACATTATTATCTTCTAAATATAATGGTAGATCATTGACATAAATTATGAATAGTAAAGGACCTAGTATGGAGCCTTGGGGTACACCGATATCATTAGTTATAATATCATATTCTGTAATGTTAACTTTAACTAGTTGAGTTCTATTATGTAAATAGTTTTTTATCAGTTTAAGAGGAATCCCTCTAATTCCATATTTATATAATTTGCTAATTATAATAGAATGATCAATAGTATCAAAGGCTTTACTTAAATCTAAAAATAATGTATTTATTGCTTTATTTTCTTTTTTATTTTCCATTATATGGTTGTAAATATCTAGTGTAGCTTGAGTGGTATTATGTTTTTTAAGGAAACCATATTGAGTAGTATTTATTATGTTATTATTTTGTATGAATTGCATTAGTCTATTATATATTATTTTTTCTAGTATTTTCGATAGTTGACTTAAAATTGATATTGGTATATAGTTAGATATAATATTGATATTTTTTTTTTTATGAATTGGTTTAATGGAGGATAGTTTTATTTTTAAGGGAAAAGTTCCTGATGATAAACATAGATTAAAAATATGGCTTAATGGAAGGTCAATGTAATCTTTTGAAATTTTTAACAATTTCATGTTTAGATAATCAGTGTCTAGAGAAGTCTTTGATTTATTATTTTGTATAATAGAATTTATCTCATGTGTTGATGTGGGATGAAGATATATTGATTTAGATATTGGTGTAATGTTAATTGGGTTGATGTTATTTATGGGAGAGGTGAATTGATTATTTATGGATTGACTTGTATTTATAAAATAAGAGTTACATGCATTTGCTATTTGTTTATCATTATTGAATTTATTTTCGAATTCATCTATTATATAATTTGGAGATTGTTTAATTTGCTGTTTATTTATGAGGTTATTTATTAAATTCCAATTTTCTTTAGTAGATATACTATTTTTTATTTTACTATCTATATATGATTGCTTTGCTTTTTTAATATTTAAGGTTAATTGATTTCTTAATTTCATAATAGGGTGTCAATATTAAGACATCTAGAGTGTCCGTAATAGGGACTTACGTGATCTCTAGATATTTGCTTATAACTTAATTAATATTTGATATACAAAAAAATAAATTATTAATATATTATTAATTATTATTATTTAGTATTAATCATATTTATTAAAATGATTTTATCTTTCAGTATAATATATACATTTGAATTATAATTTATAATTTATAAATCAATTATTATATAAAATATATTATCAAAATAATGTCTTTGTATTCAATAAACGAATACAATGTTTTTGAGAATAAATCAATATAATTGATGTATCATAATTTTTAACAATGAATTAATTTCAATATTTACAAAAGATATTTTATTAAAAATGTATGTATGTTTTATATATATATATTAAAATTAATTTATAATATGATATTATAAAATATTGATATAAAAATACACATAATGCCCAAATAATATATCATTTAAATAAAATGTATTTGTTTACATAATTGTCTTAGTAGATACTATTTATGACTAATAGATACGATTACAAATACTTTTGTAATTTTTATAATAGATACAAATACACATACAAATGTATCTACGATACTGATTGTTTGCCTACAAGGTTCTGTTTTAGGACCAATTTTATTTATTTTATATATTAATGATTTGCCAAATATATCTACATTATTTAAAATAGTATTTATGCTGATAATATGAATATCATTTTGTCAAGTTATACTATATCTGATTTTAGTGAATTAATGAATAGTGAATTAAAAAAGTTATCATCTCGGTTAGCTATAAAAAAGTTGCCACTGAATATTGATAAATGTATTTACATCATTTTAATGTAAGGAATATTCATTCAAGTAATACATTACCAATTGTTCTAACTGAAATTTCAATTAAACATATATTAACTTATACGTTTTTAGGAGTTTATATTGATGAGAAACTAGATTGGTAACAATAATATGGATATGTGACTTCGAAGCTATATAAAGTTATTGGTATAATAATACAATTAAATAATAACTTTATAATTTAAATACTATACTTTTAATTTTTAAATCATTATTCATGTCTCATTTCAATTATTGCTCACATATATGGGGTAATCCTTTTAAAACTAATAAATAATATATTGCAATTTTACAGGAAAGAGCATTAAAATGCATAATATTAAATACAAATATTAATATTCATGATTTCATGCAGAGCAATTTTATTGATATTGTTAAATTTAATTCTATAAAATTTATACATAGAGGATTCTATAATAAATTACCGATTAATTTACACATAAGACTTATTAAAAATAAAAATTATTGTAATAAGTTTTCTAGAAACCAATTTAGTTTAACAAATATTGACGTAAAGTACTGGAATAATCTTCCAAGTTCATTAATTAACATTTCTAATTTAAAATTATTTTCGAAACATTTCAAAAAAATATACATTTAATTTTAATTTTATATTTATTTTATATTTTATTTTAATATTTTGATGTTTTTTTGTTATGTCCATATATATATATTATTTGTGTCAATTTGTGTGTTTATACATATATATTTTTGTATCTTTTACATGACTAATGATAAATAACTAATGATATTAATTTTTAAATATAATCTTAAATGTATTAAACTTTGACTATCTTAATAAGGTAGTAATTACTATATTACTTGTATATATATTTTATCTATTTTATTTTTAATTTATTTTTATGGTTATCTTTTATGTAAACTCTCATTTAAACTATTGTTCACATATATGTGGTTTTACTTAACTTATAGATTTTAATTTTACATAGGTAATACTATTAAAACAAATAATTAATACCTACATAGAGGTTTCTATAGGTAATAAATTAATAATAAATTACCAATTAATTTGCAAATCAAACTTATTAAAATAAAAATGATTGTATTCAATGTATTAGAAATGCTTCTAGAACTTTTAGAAACTTAATTCGTTTAACAAATAGTGGCGTAAAGTATGGAGTAATCTTCAAAGTTCATTAATTAACATTTCTAATTAAAAATTATTATCGAGAAATTTCAAAAAATATACATTTAATTTTAATTTTATATTTATTTTCTATTTTATTTAAATATTTTAATGTTTTTGTATGTATCAATATATATATATTTTGTTATATCAATTTATGTGTTTATCTTTTACATTACTAATTATAAATAACTAACGATATTAATTTTAAAATATAATCTTAAACCTATATAACTTTGATTGACTACCTTACTCTATTATATATATATATATATATATATATATATATATATATATATATATATATTGTTATTTTTATTATTATTTTTATTTGTTGGAGTCCTTTCATCCCATCCAGGAACTTAGATGAAGTTTTCATTTATAACCATATATGGCTCTAATGTCCCATCGAAGCCTCTCTCATGTTAATGCATCCATGGTTTTAACGAGATCCGATCATTTATTTATACACAATTATATAAGATCACTATTACAATTTTATAAAATTAATTAATGGTCCGGACGAGGGTCGAACCCGTGTCCTAATGCTTGTGTGTCTGACGCCTTAGCCACTAAGCTACACAGTCAGTTTTAATATATATATATATATATATATATATATATATATATTTAACTATTGTATTTGTATCTATTTTATTTGTATGTAAATTTTATTAAATGATTATTTAGATTTCGAAGTGTTTTTTTAATTATTATTTGAGTATTTTACTATTTTTATATATTAATTAGCACATTTTTAATATTTAAATAATAATATATTGACTAGTTTGTTTTATGTGTATATGCTTAGTTTTTGGTGGAAAGCAACTTCTTACAATAATAGCATACACTAATATTATTGTTTCAATGGTAAGTCTTGGGAACCACCTAATCAAGTATCGAAGTACAAAAGTTGAATGTTGCCAGTATTTATGTAAATATAAATTTTATTTTTATATTTGTAAATTTAGAATTTGTAACAGAAAATTTCAAAAATACATTCCAATTTTTAAGATTTTATTTGTACTTTATTCATTTTATATCATTCATTGCATCCGTTTATTGCTTTTAGTTATTTAAATGTTTTCCTCATTATCTTAATGGGTGAAAGACTTGACAAGCCATGTTTTTTTTCATTCACCTAGGCTTTATGCCATATCTGATGTTATTATATATATATATATATATATATATATATATATATATATATATATATATATATATATATATAATATTATATATAATAATGATAACATTTATTCATTAAATATTTTTTATTTTATAGTTTATAATACAATAAATATAAATTACACATTAGGTAATATTATTTATTATAAACTTCTTCAATATAAGACTGATGTATATCTATTAGTATTCTAAACATTTAATATATTTTAATCATGAATTATAATACCACCTTATATATTAATATTAATATTTTGATAATTGCTTGCATTAAGTAATAAGGATAGGTGAAATTTAGAAAAATATTTTATTTCAAATTTTATTTTATGAATATTATTAAAATACCAAATAATATCTTAAAATTATATAAAAATCATGTTTTACGTAATATAAACTATTTAAAATATATATCATGTAAATAAATTATAATAATAATTCACAAAATTAATTTAAATTTAATAATCATTATAATTTAATTAATATAATATTGATTTTAGAATGTTAAAGGCTGAACAAAAGCATATTATATATATATAGATTTAAATTAAAATAGTTAAATGAGTTAATGTACACATTAAAATAGCTATAATATATAACGATACATATTCTATTATATTTGAAAATATGAAATTATAACATCAACTATTCATCGATATATTACAATTCTACAAAGTCATACAAAATATCCTCCACTACTCCCTTCTACCCCCTACCATTGGTATTGAAGTGGTATTATGTATAGGATATTATGAGATATATAGCTATAGCTATGTGTTTATAGGAAAAGTTTCATATTCGTTTCTGTATGGGATGGAAGGATTCTAACAACATTAATAATAGCAAAACAAATATATATATATAAATACAAACAAACTATTGATTATAAAATGATAGTTAACCTGATTTGTTCCTTTTTTTTATAAATACATATACATAACAAATTCCATAGCAAACTATATATGATATTTCATTTCCTAATACAAGTGATCCATTTGGATTAATAGCTAGAAAAATATTATGCATTTGAAAATTAACATATCTTTATATTATGTTACGATATTGTTTTATAATATTGTTTAATTAAAAATAGTATATATAAAAATATACTTACGAAAATTGTTAGAATACGATTAATTTATGGGTTACTTTCGCTATATTATATAATTTATATAATCTAAATTTTAAGTTAAATAAAGTACATTAATTTAAAAAATATATATTTAAAATATTAAAAAAAGATTGTTATATATCAATGTAGCTAAATTAATCTAATTCTGGACGTGTTTATAAACGTAATCAACCGTAAACAATACAGCTAAGTTATTGATCATATTCTATATAATATTATATGTTAATATTATTTCCAAAATGTATTATCATTATTTATATACATATTTATTACACATTTTAAATGTATAATGTATTATTAAAATATATATATATATATATATATATATTTGTTTAATTTGCTTAGTTAATAGTGAATACATTGTATATTATATGTAAAAATTATATAATAGTGTCTGTGTATATTATTTACATTATTTATTATCAGTATTTATATATATATATATATATATATATATATATATATTATTTTTATTATATATATTATTTACATTATTTATTATCAGTATTTATTTATATATATATATATATATTTTAATACTGATAATAAATAATGTAAATAATATATATAATAAAAATAATATATATATAAATAATATATATAAATAATAATATAATATATATATATATATATATATATATATATATATATATATATTAATTACACAATATTTAATATTAATACTTATATATTTATCATGTAGAATTAAATAATATATATTTGTTAATTTGCTTATTTAAATATTGAATACATTATATATTATAAATTAATACCAAATAAAATATAGCAAATAGAATGTCTAATTTAGAGTTGTCTGAGACAATTTAAAATTACATTAAAAAACTATTTGATGTACATATAAAATCAGTAATTGATGAAAATACTAAAATAATAAATGATCTAAAAAATAATATCATAGAATTGAAATCTATAATAAATAGTGTAAATATTAATTATGATAAATTTAATGATACCAAATCATATGCAAATATATTAAATAAAAATGTTGAAAAAACTATTGAAAATACAATAATTAAATCAGTCAATAAACATATATCTTTAACCAATAATGTAAATTGTATAAAAAAACTATTATTCTATACAATGTAAAAGAACAGATATTCAATAACACAAATTCAAAAGAAAATTCTGAATTTCAAGTAATATCAAATATTATAGATATAGTATCTGATAAAATAAAAATATAAAAATAAATAAATTCCGGATAAATAGAATTGGTAAATTTAATAAAAATGATATAATACATTTATCTAAAAATAGACTGATGAAAATTATACTTGATTTTGAAGAATCAAAATCAATATTATTAGAAATGCATATAAATTAAAAAATTCATCTTTTAATAAAGTAGGAATATATATTGAATACAGTATATAACAGCTTATTCAAAAAAGAAAATGTTTTAAAATAGCTAAAGCTAAATGTAGGCTACATTAGATACTATTTGTAAAGTTCAATTTATAAACAATGAATTTAAATTAATATATAATAATACAGATACAAAAATCTATAATACAATAACAAAATATTTTAAATATAAATGAATCTTTTAAATAAAGATGAATATAATGAAATATATTATAAAGATACAAGCCTATCAATGATAGTATTAAATATACGAAGTTTTATTACAAATATAAATAAATTATTAATATTTATAGATAACTTGACTCATAAACCTGATATTATTATATTAACGGAAACATGGCTTACTGATAAAGATTACATACATATATTTCTCAAATTTTAATATTTTTATAAAAAATAGAATATTATCCAATAAAAAGAGGAGATGTACTTATATTAGTTAGTAAACTGATAGAATGTTAAATAATTGAAGACTTTATTTACACTCTTATTCTATAATGAATTATATTGATATTATATAAATTAACATAACTATTAATTCTAATGATTTTAAAACTATATCATCTGTTTACAGATCACCTGCCTATAATTGAAATGATTTTATTAATTTATTGTTTAATCTATTTCATAAATATATAAATAGAGAAATGTATATTTGTGGTGATTATAATATTAATTTATTAAATAATACTGTATTATCTAACTTGTTTAAAAATATATTGATCCAATTAGGTATATCCAATATAATTGATATGCCCACAAGAATAACCCAAAATGCACAATCAAGTTTAGACAATATTTTAACAAATTGTTCTTATGTAATACGAAGTATAATACATTCATATATTAGTGATCATTCATTAATATTTTGTATTTTTAATTATAATCTATTTGTTAAAAGAAAGGATCAATATACATATTCACTAAATATTAATGAATTAAATTTACATAATCTAAAACTAGAACTAGGTACACTACATTGGAATACCATTTTAAATAAGCAGAATTGTTGTAAACTATACAATATATTTATTGATATATTAACTATTAGTATTAATAAGCACTGTCCTTTTGTTAAACAAAGAATTAAATTGAATCACAATTTTAATACATGGCTAAATAATAAATTAAAAAATGCAATTAATACAAATATTAAATTTAAAAAAATAATTACTATAAAAATCTTTTTACTGCAAATACACAAGAAGAAAATTAGAAAAATCATAAATAAAATAATATAAACTGCAGCCTCGGATTTCCAAATACTTTTATAGATAATAATATTAAAATGAATGATAGGTACGAACAATGTAATGCATTTAATGAGTATTTTTCGAGCATTGGAAGTAAAATAAATAATTCAATTATTAATATAAATAAAAATGATTTTAAATAATGTGTATCTATTAATTTTAATAGTTTTTATTTGTTACCAATGATGATTTGACAATGATGAAATAATTAAAGTGACTAAGGATATTAAATCAAAAAAGATCATTAAATATAAATAATCATGACGTGACCTTAAAAGATATTATTCAATATGTTTTAGAACCATTAAAAAAGATATTTAATTTAAGTATCCAAACAAATAAATTTGCTGACAATATGAAAATTGCAATTATTAAACCTTTATTTAAAATTAATGATAAACAACAAATATCCAATTATAGGCCAATTGTATTACTACTACAAATATCTAACATTTTTGAAAACATTATTTTTAATAGATTATCTAAATATATATTTAAGCATAATATTATTAACAAAAATCAATACGGTTTTGTTGCCAGATCAAATACAACCTTATCATTATTAAATATTCATCATTTCGTTTTACATAAACTATCTCAAAAAAAAAGTAGCTAAAATATTAATATATCTCAAACTATATCTCAAGAAAGCATTTGATGTAGTTGATCATGTTATGTTACTTGTTAAATTAGAATGTGTAGTGTTTAGAGGTGATACAAATTTATTTATTAAAAGTTATCTTGAAAATAGAAATATTATAACACGAATTGATAATACTCTATCATCTAGAAAGATTATTAGATATGGAGTGCCACAAGGATCTGTTCTAGGACCTCTGTTATTTATTATCTTTATAAATGACATATCCAATATTTTTAATAATGAAAAAGTAAATAATATTAATATCAATTTATATGTAGATGATACATCTATAACTATATTTGCTGAAAATGATACATTATTAATATATTATTTGCAATATTACATGGATAAGTTAAAAAAATGGTTAGTTATAAATAAGTTTAAGCTAAATATCGAAAAAAACAAAAATATTGCATATATAAATTCTCCTATATTAAAAGATATAAAAATAGATAACATGAAAATTGATATAGTTAATAATTATAAATTTCTTGGGATCTACTTAGATTCCCAAATGACCTACAAAAAACACATACATCATTTATCTAAAAAATATCTTTTTAGATAGAACACATTTATTATTTTATATAATTCATTCTATTTATCTAATTTATCATATGGGATTGAAGTTTGGTCAAATACTTATATGTCAAATATTACAAAATTAATTATGTTACAGAAAAAAGTTATAAGAATTATTAATAAACGTATAAGAGATAAATCAAAATTACCATTAATACGTCTAACACATATTGGTCCTTTTTTTAAAATAATTTTTAAAATTTGAAGATCTAATTATATATAGAAACACATTATTAATCTATAATTTCTTAAATAATAAATATAAATTAGACTATAACTCATATTTCAAGTAAAATAAACTAAAAAATATATGTATCCTACTACATATGAAATCAAATAAATTAAAAATATAATATTTGTTAAAGAACAAAAGTTATATAATGAATTAATGTTTAATAATCTTTTACAAAAATAATATTAATAATGTATTTATTCTAAAAAAAACATTAAAATATTAGTTTTTTTATATATTTTAATATATATTTTTATAATATTTATATTTGTTTTACATCTTGTGTTGTTTATTGTTTTAAATATTTGTTAAATTATTATTGGTATTAATATTATTCATCTGTAATTTGACAGGAATGTGGCGCCATTGAACGTCAATATTTTTTGTTTAGTAGTTTTAATTTTATAACATACTTTTAGATATTTTTATTTTACACATATTTATAATAATTTACTATTTTTATTAACAAGTTATCAATATTACAATATTATAAAGTTACATATTTTACTAATATATATTTTAGTACATTTTAATATTATACAATTATTTTATTATTTACTTTAATGTAATGGATTGAAATATGATTATAACTTATGTTCATGAATAGTGTTTTATTATTGTTATTAATGTATCTTCGATTTTATTGTTTATTTACTAATTATATTACAAAGAATGCTAACACATGAATCATTATTATTATATTATTACTTTTACTAATATTGTAATCTGTACATGAACATATTGGAGGTATCGACCAAATAAAGCATAGGCTTTCACTGATCCTCCATAGATGTATGATATACATAGTATGTCGTATGTCTATAAACTTATTTCATTCATTCATTAATATCTATCAAGTGTAATCATTTTCCATTATATATAGAAAAGCTTCTCGAAACTGAAACTTATAAATAATGTTCTATGAAGTTATCGTTTACAATAAATATATTCAAGTCTGGAAACATTATCTTTACAAATAAAACTACTTAATGAAATTGATACTGCATACATAATAATCATTTTGTAAACAGGAAATCGAGTAAATTAAATATTTAATTATACTAATATCATATTATTTTTTATTTATTAATTTATTAATTATAAAATATTATATTGCAATGATTTTAATGGCTCACCTAATTATCTATTTACATCCATAGCACGAAGGAGATCTATTCTATATATTATACGTATCATAAAGGAAGTGACTTGTATTGACCCAATACAAGTCAATGCTTAAATGGGAAATTTATATTAGTTAGTTATTGTCATTGTTTTGGTTAGGTTGGGTTAAGTTTTAATATTGGTAGTTTCTAGTTGTTAGTTTTATTAGCTGCATTACATATATATGTATACTATATACCTATATACCTAGCTGCATTACATCACTAAGTGAACCTTACGAGCGATCACGGTCGAAGCTGGACTCCAGCAAGCTAGTATATATACATGCAATTCTTATGGAGGCCTATACGTATTTTTGCCCGACGCCCATAGTATGCTTAAGCCGACTATGGTCGACATCTATGTGTATTATATTATGTATACGTATAAGAAGTATTTAGATGTGTTACAGTGAAATTGGTAACAACTAAGTCTAAAATATATACCAATTTAAGCAATAAACTAATTAAAAAATTAAAATTATTTGTATTTCATACGTCTTATAAATTATCTAAAATCCATGTATTTGTTGTTCTAGTTTTAGTTTATGTGTAGTTATTTTAGTTATTTACAATTGTAATTTGTTTAAATATAAACTATATAGTTGATATAAAGTTATTAAGTTATCTAGCGGGTTAACTTAATGTTAACTTTATTATAAATGAATACTTTGAAATATATATTAAACATTAGTATACATAACTTTTCCTTATTAATTTATTATTTTAATACTATATTTTATATACGTTTGTTATGTTTTTAATAATATTACTATATTATTAATATTATAAATATATTTAATATTTAAATACTTAAAAAAGAATTATATTATTATCATTTTAATAGAGTTATGTGTTATCATAAATATTATTACATTAATATATTAACGTATAATTTAAACTAACATCCTTTGATACACGTTTTATTTATATAATCTTCATTTAATTTAAAATTTTCACGACAATTTACACATAGTCCATATAAACTTATATCTAAATGAAGTATATTTAATTAGATTCAATTATATATATTTATATATATATTAATTTTTTATATATTACTTATTTGTTATTTATTATATATGTAGTGCCTATTGTTAATTAATTAACACAATTATTTGTAATATAATAAATATAAAATTAAAAAAATAAATTAAATGTTAAATAATAAAAAAATAAATAATACTATATAATTTAAATTAATTATATATTAATTTTATTATATATATATTAATTATATATTAATATATTAATTATATATTGATTGATTACAAAATATATCATTAATGTATATTATATTGTTTAATATATATTACTATATAGTATATTTTTATTTAGGGTATATATATATATAATTTGAATAGTATAAGATAACATTTATCAGTAGTTAAATTGAATTCATTAAGTGGGCTTAAATTATTGCAATAATCATTTTTACATGTTGTAAATATATCACACACCAATTCGTTTTTATCTATGGATAATAATGTTTAATATATATATATATATTATACACTATTTATATTGTATTCAATATATATATTTATATATATATATATATATATATATAAGATTTATATAAATAAATATTATTATATATTCATCAATGATTATATTACCTGTTTATTGTTATCATATAACATCAGTTATTTATATTTATTTACACATATAATTAATGTATGTTATTATATACATATATAATAACTTAACTGCCTGTTTAACTCAATTGGCTATGCGTCAAAAACATAAGCAGTAGATAGTGGGTTCGAACACCGTCCGCCTAAAGGGCCTTTAGAAGTGATCTCGACTTTAAAATTATATATGCTATTGTCTTAAGATCACTTCTCAATATTATTTTAAAACCTATTGTAATGGACCGGACGATGCACGAAGCCGATATCTACTGCTTGTGTTTCTGACGCCTATAGACGCCTATATGCGTAGGAAATTTATATATGCCTATAGGCATATATAAATTAAAATTATTAAATAAAATTCATTATTACACAATATAACAAGTACATGCTATACTCCAAGGACTAATGATATAATATAACATATAGTATATATATTATCATACCATAATTATATAATTAATGACAATTATTCAACATTTAATTTTATTTTATATTCACGAGTATTAATATATATATATATATATATATATATATATTAATGATAGTGAAAGTACACTATATTATTTGATATTAACTAAACGGGTGATTATCACACATTTCTATCGATTCATTATATGACCTAACACGTATGCAGCCTCTTTCCATCATCACCTAATAGTAATATAAAGAGAATTATTAATATAATATTTTTTTTTTTTACATATTTTCAATGGAATAGGAATAATATACCTATCGATGTTTTTAATATTTTTTAATACTAACATTATTATTAATTTATTTTATAATCAATCTACTTGAACTTTTCATATACGATATATGATATATTGATTTAATTGAACTATTAACTATTAACAATACTATGAATCAATGTTCAACTTAAATATTACTGACTATAAATAATCATGATAAACAATATAATATATCATTTAATATAAGTTATTCTATATATTAAAAATGAAAATATAGTTATTATTAGAAATTATATTAATTGTCGATGGGGGATTTTAGGATTAAATATATATAATCGTATTATACGTGGTGATACGAAATGGATTCAATGCATTCACATATGTTGACCAACTTTCATATGTATAATCATATATTCTTAAATATAACAAATTTATAAAACACACTTAAATAAACAATTAAACATATCTATTAAAAAATAATCATATATAAAATATATAAACAACAATTTAAATTATTTACTTTAAAAAAAAATTCATATATTATTAATGAGTATTACTATATATAGTATTGTAGTCACACATACACACCCACATAAACATATATATATATATATATATATATATATATATATATATATATGATATATATGATGAAATATGGTTTATAAATCACTCAAATAGGATCGATTGGACGAATAGGACTAAAATAATAATAAGATAATAATAATAATACGATACTAATTTAATAATAATAATACGTTGAATATAACACGATACCAAAATAATAAGTTGGATGAATTAATGATTAGAGGTAGAGTGAAAAGAAGTAGTAATATTTATAAATGTTTTATGGGATCTAATAAAATGAATGGTAGTAGGTATACCCTATAGGGAATTCCATAAGGTGGGATCGGAATTTTTAAAAGCTCTAGAAGTTAGGGAAGTTTTATTAGAGTTCCGGGATATAAGAATAGGAGAATGATGGTAATGCAGAGAAGGTAATATTTTTCATTTTTTAATTTGATCAGTAATATATATATATATATATATATATATATATATATATATATATATATATATATATACGAGAACATTTGTGAGATATTATAGTATTGTGATCCAGGTGTGATATTCAGTAAGTAGTACGTATATAGGAACGGATAATCCTATTTATTGGAGCAGTAGTTTTAGCTGGAAGTAGATTCAGTAGGGAAGATTAGTAGTCAAGTCGGGAAAGTACAAGAGCATTTATTAGAGTTTTCATTAGGTTTTTGAAAAGTGAGGTCCATATTTAATTTAATTCTGAAATGATGAAATTTGGAAAATTTGTATTGGATGATATGTGATTCTTAAATGATAATTTGTTATAAAATACTAATTCTAGGTTTTTGGATGAATGGGAAGGAGAAATAATCATGTTATTTAGAGTAAGTTTGGAAGGGAAGTATCAGAAGTAGATATATTAAGTATAATAGACTTAGAGGAATTAATTAGTAGTTGATAGTAGAGGAGCAATAATCTTATAATTAATTCAGAGTTAATAGTATTATATGAATATATATGGAAAAAGGTAAACAGTTAAATATCATCAGAAAACATATGGTAGTGTATATTGGAAAGTACTTAATTAGATCAGCAAAAGGGCAGATATAAATAGAAAAGAGTGATGGACCTAGAACGGATTCCTAGGGAATACCGTGTTAAGTGGAGATAGAATCGAGTAAGATTTATTAATCATAATATATATATTGCGGTTTGTCAGATATGACATATATAGTAAACCATTTTAATTCTAAGCCATATATACCAATCATAGTAGGCCACGAGATGAATATGTTATAATAAAGGGTATCAACATCAGATGAAAGTATGAGAAGTAGGATTATAATCCTACTAATCCAGCTATAGCTGTCAACACGTGTTACTATTTAAGGTAAATAATATTGTGTCACTATTATGGAGGAAAGATTTTTCGTTCTAATAACCATTATGATTATTTTTATTTATATGTGAGATAAGTTTTTTGGAAAAAATTATTTCTAACATATTATTTAATAAGGGTAGATCGGGGTAGATCGGGCGATAATTGTTAAGGGTATTTGGGTCGAGGTTTTGTTATTTTTAGAATAAGAGAGATTATGGCAGTTTTGAGGTAAGGTGAAACCTGGCCAGAGTTTATTAAGTTCGTAATAATATTCAAGAAAATAGGAGAAAATAAGGGTGAAAGTGTGTGATATAATGAGATAGGTATGATATCAGTTGGAGATATTATTGAAAATAGAGAAGAATATTAGTGAAACTCATGGTAGCAGTGCTGGTAAGAAATCCGGCAGAAGTAATATAAGAATTTGGAAGTTTTATTGAGTCAATTAATGATACTATGAAATTATAGTTAACTTCAGAAGTAAGAAGGTATTCAAGTACTAGTGTTGGGGAATTATCTATGGAGCGTATAGAGGATGACATCGAGGGAGCTGAACTAGATAATATAGTAGTTGGTGTGTAATTTAAGGAACAATTTAAATCAATTAGCTTTGGAATATGTTTAGGAGTATTATCATTGAACTGATGCTGGGGCTGGATATCAATAGTTGAAGTAGAAATAGATATATCAGATGTTAGATATGGCGTTATCTTGGCACTAGCATAAAGTATAGATTTGCGGGTTATAATATATGGTGAATATGATATATGATGGGTGGAGTATTTGTATGATATACGTTTAGACACGAGGAACATGATAAGGATAAATTAGGTGAATTAAATATAGATATAGCATAAGCGGGAGATGTTTTTTTTTGAATGAAACCAGGATTTAAATATAATAGATAGCGGGGTATAAACAATTATAATGTAATATAGATAGACATTTTTTTACATTTGAGATAATATCCGTATGCGGGAAGGTTGCAATGTGAAAAATGTGAGGATATGATATAATTTATATTGTGGTATAAAAATTGAATGAAATAAATATAATAATAAATGTATTTAAACTGGTCGTTAATAGGACATTTCGGCAGAAGTATACTTTATATATAACATATATGTTTGGTACATTATAATGTAATCACTCCTATGGGCTATACGACAAGATGGCTTAACCTCAATTGAGGTGCAGCGATTGACTTTAA
The DNA here is from genome assembly GCA_964019155.1 of Osedax fenrisi. NCBI lineage: Eukaryota > Metazoa > Annelida > Polychaeta > Sabellida > Siboglinidae > Osedax > Osedax fenrisi. Next base: position 23,434,155 of record OZ025243.1, read on the forward strand.
TAGGCACCATATATACTCGACGGTAGTCGGGCAATGATGGTCAGATTGGCAGTAACTGAAAGCAGTGTAACGTTCGAGCTAGAATTGATAGATCTGTAGTTAGCGATACTTTTCTGATCTATATGAATGTAAACATAACAGTAGGCTATATAAATTTAAATTGGTAGCTAATTTCAAATGAATGTTGATAGATCCAATTACCAAAAGCAAATTCCCAAGAGAAATCCACGGTAAAATATCAGTTATAGATATTATAATAAACTAATAATATATCAATTTGAATATAATAATGAATCTAGTAAACTATAAATATACATAAACAGTATATAATATATATAATTATAATTATTATAAATATTATCAATTATAATTGATCGAATTTATAATTATATCATTCTATTATCTTTGTAATTATTATTTATTTTTTTTATAGATTTTTAATTTTTTTAATTATAAAATGTAAACACATTATACATGTAATTGTATCTAAATAAGAATTGAATATAATTTTAAACCAATGTGATATATTTCAATAGTTATGGATATTGATATGTGAATAATATTAATAATATAAATAATATAAAATAAATAAATACATTTAATTTAATTTGGTAGCTAACCTCAAATAAAGGTTGGTAAATCTGACTACCAAAAGCAAATACCCAAGGGATATCAACGGAGAAAATTAGTTATAGATATTATTATCAACTAATAATTTATCAATTTGATAAGTATACTATTATAATACATAATGAAGCCACGTATAAATATACATAAACATTATATCAAATATATTTGAATTATATCGATACATTTATAATTATTTCAATAATCTTTAGGATTATTATTTATTTTTAATGAATTTTAATTTTGTTATTAAAATTGTGTTAAATAAATCCTTAATATAAATATACTAAATAATAAATAAATATAATGTCATGACCAATGTAATGTATTTAAATCTTGATTGATATTAATAGTTGAATAATATTATTAATATAAATAATATAAAATAAATAAATGTGTACTTATTTTTATAATAATAATATAATTAATGCAATATACCTTTCAGCAATATATATTTATATTTACTAAAATGTATAGTATCCATATATAAAAACTAACATAACTTATTTTATTTTTTGTAATTCCAATATTATTTGTATTTACAATATAATAAAGATATGTCATACAATCTTCATTACTTCTACACATTTTAGAATTGCTATTTTGTTGAGTATATGAACAATTTGTGTTAATAGAAAACAGTCTAAATACTTGTAGAATTGTTGTACATTCGAAACATCTTAAAAAAATTTAAAAAATGGTATTTAATTATATACAAATATATATATATAAATATGTATATGTATATATATATAATATTATATTAATTATTCATTTTAGAGTGGAGTGAATTTTTAAATAATGATGGCGGTCTGGTTATGTCTCGCGATAGTACGCGATACTACGCGCCCCTCTAAATATTATATTTTACTATTTTAGATTATACCCGCAATTATACATCTTGTTCATTATCGTAACGCGGATCTACATATAATAATGTTAATATATGCAAAATTACTCAAATCATACTACATAATACATATATACTTACTTACTTTTACTTTTTTTGGTTTTAGGACTACGCTGTGCGTGAGAAATCGGCCGTCCGTGGGAGATATTATTATGTTGGGGGGAAAGCATGGGAGAAAAAGTATGGCTTTAGATAGTAATCGAACATGGTAGTCGAATTAGGATGAAGCAGTGTAAATGATTTTGGATGGATTTGTCCATGTGGGCAATGTGAGTATCAAGGGAAAGAGTTGAGTAGATGTGTAGGGTAGAGTTGAAGGTCATCGGCGTAGGTATGAAAGGAAATGTCTCGGTAGTCGGTAAAGATTTGGAACATGAGGAGGAGGTAAATGTTAAAAAGGAGAGGACACAGAACAGAACTATGGGGAACACCATGGGTGATAGAGCGGGAGGGAGATGAGTGTGAGTTGATCTTGACAGTGAAAGAACGATTGGAAATGAAAGAGATGAACCTATTGAGGGCGATCCCAGTAATGCCAATGGTGAAAGTTGGTGGATGAGGAAGTTGTGGTCAAGGGTGTCAAAGGCGGAAGAAATGTCAAGGAAGACGAGTATGGAGCCACGATCATGAATGCAGATGAAATAAGTGTTAGCACGGATTCAGTGGATTTATGGGGAAGGTAGGCACTCTGAAAGATGTTGGGGATGTTGTTGATTGTAAGGTATGTGATACGTTGGGAGGAGATAAAACGTTTAAGGATCTTAGCGTGGATTGAGAGGTTCTAGATGGGTCCTTAGTTGGAGGGAGACAGAGATCAAGGTGGGGTTTTTAAGTATAGGGTGATGATTGCTTTTTTGAAATTGGGAGGGACGGAGCCGGAAGAAAGTTAAGCGCAAATGATTTTATGAAGGGGGTTGCAACAGTTTTAATTATCTGCTTTAGTATTGGGAGGTATAGAGGGTCAAATGATTAGGTTGAGGAGGTAGATTTGAGAAGGGAGATGATGTGATCAAGTGGGGGAGATTCAAATTGTTCAAGGGAGAATGGAAAGGTGATGGGAGTGGTGGGAATGACAGGGGTTGGAAGGGTGGAAAGGGTGGTGGAAAGTTTTTATTGAAAGATTTGTCGAAGAGGAGTGGTAGTTCTTCAGGGGTGATAGTGGGGAAAGGGGGTTTAATATATATTTTATGGTTTTTATATATATATATATTATAATAAAGGAATACTTATTAAGTATAATATAAAATAAATAAGTAATTCTATTTATTTAATATTTTACAAAATAACCTCGTCTCCGAATATACTCCTAATATATAAATATGTAATATATATATATACAATATAAATGTTTCATGACGTTACTATTAAATTGTGAATTATAAAAATAATAATTATTATATTCGAAATATTAATTGAATACTAATAATATTTTTAAAGATTAATTAATTAATTTTAAATTTAATTATTGTTTTCCAAATAAACAAAATTAAAAAAACCCGCATTAATACACCTTTTTAGTATGTATTTGTTTACAATTGTGTAATTGTTAACTCTATACAGTAAAACATGTACACAAAATAATCATGTCTATGTAAATACTACGTATCGACCCGTATATTGTTTACTATGTTGAATTTATTTACACGCATTCTCACTCTATCTTAGAATAAAAAAAAAAAAAAACTAATATGTTATATACATTAATGAATATTTATGTTATTACTAAATTTTAGTATGTTTATGTTTTCATTTGACAAAAGTTATACTTTAGTTAAAAAAGATAACTAAATGGTCATATTTATTTAATTATTTTTAAACTTATATAATATTTAATCACTTATATATATTAAAATATTGTATATTTTAGAGTTATTATATATATATATTAATATATATATTTCTTTAATTGGTAAATTATGATGTACGAAGTACATTGTACGTGATAATATAATTATAACATTGAATATTCACCTATTTGATATGTAATATATTACTTTAATTTTATATATATATATATGTGTATATATATTTGTTTTTATATATTCAGCTTTATAATTAATACACTTCTTTTAAACAATTGTACAAAACTACACTTTTCAGATAGAGAATATTATAATTGGTTTGTGGCGCACTGCGTACTTATACTCATTGGTAAAAATAAATATAACATTATTCACTCACAAATTAATTAAATATGTATTTAAAAGTTAATTATATATTTGATTTTAAAATATAATATATTTTTACAGATAAAGACGTTAATAAATGATGACAAATTACTAGAGATTATGATAAAAAACTAAGGACGAAATTCAATAAAGATCTTATTGGTGTGTGCAAAAGTGGTACAGGAGTAGATGATATAGTTGAATATCCGATATGGCCTTACTACAATGGTTTTAATTTATATATGCACGCCTTGCGCTCCATGGCGTGCACTGCACGCGTAAACGTTACTATTTATAATTATTTAATGTGTGCTTATCGTCCAATTATACTATATATAGTATATGTTAACCAGTTGCCAAAAATATTAATGTTATAGCAAGCCTCATTTCTACTGGAATAGCTTTCCTCCAGTTAGTATCCGATTTTTTTATATGCGGAGAAATGATATTTGCCAATGAATGACATTTCTCAGGATTCATTCTCATTAAATTCATCAATTCTATTGGATATTCTAAATCCAATTCATTTAGTAAATGATATGCTCCAGTAAATTTTTCTTTTCTATTTAGTAACTATTTGTAAGACCATATTCGACGCTGATTTCGTATACGATGTATATACAATAATGTAAGCAGATATTTTTGATTTTTCAATTTAGTTATCATTTCAATATAATGTTAAATATAAACTCAGATATTTGATATTTAATATATGATATTTATTATAATATTAAATTTGAATACAATTTAATTATTCAATGAATATGATCATATAAGCTAATTAATAATAATATAATTACTTTAAATAATAATATTATTTTTTTACCTTTTTTTACCTATCCCATAGCATTTGGATGCCGTAGGGGCGCAGTAGATTTCGTCACAATTTGTTTCCATCCCTCTCTATTTTCTGCAGCTCTCATCGCTTTATTTATATCAAGACCAGTCCATTTCACGATATTGTCTTGCCATTGCATTTTTGGCCTACCTCGTCTTCTTATACCTTCAATAGAATCCTGAAGAATTGTTTTGGACATGGAATTTGATCTTATCACATGACCAAACCATCTGAGTTTCTTCGTAATGACCATTGCTAATAGTTCCGAATATGGACCGATTTCTTTGGTAACTCTATTGCGTACTTCAATGTAAGTAATTCTATATCTGTATGATATGTTCAATAATCGTTTTAAGTTATCACCGCATTTCTAATGTTGTTATTTTTCTTTGCAGTTCCTTCGTTATTGTCCATGTCTCACACGCATATAAGAAAATTGAGTTAACTAGTGACTGCAGTAGTCGGATTTTCAGTTTCAGTTTTAGTGTTTTATCATACCATATAACATTTAGTCTAGATAGAGCTGCAATCGTATGTCCGGTTCTAGCTAATATTTCAGCCTTTGAACCTTTATCGTCGATGATTGCTCCTAAGTATTTAAAACTGTCAACTACTTTTAGTGGCTCGTTATTTATTTTTATTTCTGATGTGAAACCACATTCAGAATTTGCCATTATTTGTGTTTTCGTAGAGTTTATTTCCATTCCATATGCACGTACTGTATTTTCGATTATTTTAATAAGATTGGCTAATTCAGATTCACTACCTGCTAATCCATTTATGTCATCTACGAATCTCAGATTTGTGATTATTTTACCACCAATATTTACTGAACCTATATGATTATCTAAAGCATCGTTCATTATTTGTTCAAGAAAAATATTGAATAGTGTGGGTTAAAGTAGACAGCCTTGCCTAACTCCAGTTGAAATAAGATTATAATTAATTTAAATAATATGGGTACAAATCATTGATTTGTATTTGTCAATACAATAAAATAAAATAAAAGTCAAGGGTAAAATTATAGATTTGTATTTTACCAAACTATAGTATTTTAGGTGAACTATAAATCTATTGTAAACATAAACAATAACTGATAATCATTATAAAATGTCATAGGTTGAAATTATATAACGGTATCGAAACACAAATATTGTCGTTTTCTGTGTGTTCACTTAAATTTAAGCCGCGTAATTTTCCGCCATAATGGTCAGAAAAATGACACGGAAAATACAATCTTCTACAGTGTGTACACCTCTTTATGTATTGGTGACCATATATGATAATGTATGTAACCATCTTTCATCCAAGTTTTAAAAATGTGTTACATTGTTAATAAGATTTCCATCGTTTTCTAGTCTATTATCGACCGGTATATCTGTGTGATTGAACGTCATGACTTCCATTTTTTGCGTTCATTTGAAGACCAATGTTGGCGACTTCTGTTTCAATGGATGTTAATAGTAGAATAGCGTATTCGACTTCTTGTGGTACTAGTGCTATATTACCTATGGTACTGAGGTATGTTAGATGTATTGGTGGATGTCGTTTCCTTGTTGTTGTATTATTTCGTATCCAAATATTTCTTCTCATCCTTCGATGACTTATCGTATGGCATAATCCAGTGTGATCACAAACAGAAATATCACTTGTGTATCACATTACAATACCTTTGTTATTTGAAAGATGTTTGTTTCTCCGTCAGATTTTATAAATTTTGCGTCTTTAATGTATACGTTAAGGCGATCGTTTGTATAATTTTGTGGAATATTCTGTATGATTCTTATATACGGAACATTATTTTTCTGTTTATACTATCGAATGCCTTCTTAAAATCGATAAAAATCTTAATAGCATTAAGATAGTGATTTTTAACTTCGATTACATATCTAAGCGCTAATATGTGTGAGGTCGTAGATCTTCCAGTTCTAAATCCATTCTGACTGGAACGTAGTATAGGATTTAGGTATAGTTGGTTTTGATTTAATATAATGTTAGTAGTAATGTCCTACTATTACCATATAGCACTGATTTTATAGTTTTATGAATTAATTGTATGATTTCTTCGATATTACTGGATGTTTGAAAGGAATAATGATGCATTTTATCCAATGCGATGGTTTTTACGACATGTGATCATTTTGTTAGATTACTCAAATATAGTGCGATTTCGTCGGGCCATGCGGTTATACCGGCTATTATTTTGTCGTTGATGTATCCTTCAAGTGAAAGGTTGAGTTTTATAGCGATGGTACATTCACTAATAGTATTGATTTATATGGAACTTATTTCGTGTTCGTAACCCTCGCCTAGAAGTTGCTTGAAGTGTTATTAACATTTTCGTACACGAACCTTCTTGCTGTTAGCCTTTATTTTCCCTATTTTGTGGTTTCTCCATCCCCTTTATAATTAACTTGCAGTTTTCTTTTGCATATTAGATTATTCAATAGATATATAATGGAGTTTGAAATGTCGGCTTATATTTTTAGCTTTAGATAGTTTTTATTGTGAATAATTTATGTTTAGAATAGAATATTCATTGTCTCCTTTCTTAGTTCGTAAATTCTGCTGTGTTGGAGTTTATTTTGTGGCGTGTTTTATTTTAAAATGTATTAATGATGCTGCTGATTCTTCATTGACATGTATGAGGTGCTCATATGTGTCTGTCGTTGTTTTGTATATGGATGATGTGTTAAGATTATTGTATATGCATTTTACTGTGTTGCTTATTATGTGATAATTTTCGGAACCTTTATTACGTACCAGTCATTTATTTTACTTTAGATATGTTTAACATTAATGTAAATGTATTAATGTAAATGTAAATTAATCCAATTGGATATTAGGCTTATATGTATAATTGTTTATACTATAGGTGATCTGATCCAATACTGCTGAAGTTGCTGTAATATTCACAATATAATATACTGTTTTTCCATTTTTTCAGACGAGTATGAAATCCACTTATGTTATCCCATTCGTATCGAACATGTAGGTGATAAATTCCCGATAATTTGTATTTTTATTTTGATAAATAAATGGATTTTTATAATTAATATATGACAATTTCCACACACTAAAATATCTTCACCAATTGAGATATTCCAGTTAATTTTATTATTTATAATATATATAAGCTTGTAAGATTAACTTCTAGAATTATAAATACATTTAATAATTATTGGCATAGTGTGTGTAGTAGATAGTATGGTAGCACGATTATTTTTTAGTTTATACTTTGTCTAACATCTAACGCTTTCATCTATAAACACTATACTAACTCTTTGAGTGAATAATTTGGATTTTATAGCACTAAAGTAAAGGTTATCTTTTTACATTGGGGAAGTTCTCGCAAAAACAAATACATTTTTTTATTAACTTTCATTAACCATTATTTCATGCTTTACAACATGAAATAATAATCTGATTTATTTATTTATTTATTCTCATTGAACCACGTACATTGGTTTTGATATATATGTATATTGATACCAATATTAAATAATGAGATATATAGGAGAAGAAAGTATCTTGTTTAAATTTAACGAATGTATCGAATGGAAACCGCACGTATCTTTTAGACACCGATAGAAAAACATGACAATTGTCTTAAGACCCAACAAAATTACTGATTCCGCATCTCTCATCGATAGTTAAACAAGGAAGGTGTCCTGCATTTATACCTCAGGTTGCAATAAATGATTGAACATAATTTTAAAAATAGTGTAGATGTACATATATTTTAAAATGCAAATAAAAGTAATATGTGTTGTTCTTTAAATATTCAAACGTTGACAATAATATGGAAAATCCTGAATGTATAGCCGCAGCCAATATGTTATGTTTGGATACCCATGTTCAAAGAAGATCAGAGAAATCCTGAACATATAAATATCCAAATAATTTCAAATTATAAATTGATTCCCTAATATATAATAACAAATGGAAGAATAGAGGTAATATCTATAGAGCCTACAATTATTTCATTAACCTAGCATCTGATCATCGTACCATCTCATCTGAATTACGCATAAGTCTCAGAGCTAATAAAAATATGCGTTACTAAATCTTTTGATAGTACCAGACTGAAATATGACAATTATATACGATTTAATTATATTACTGAAATACAAAATATTCTCATATCTCCAAGTAGCTGATAAAACTGACTCATATGTAAATACTATGTGAAATTATTTTGGGAAATCATGCAATGAAGCTATTAAAAAAGTAATTCGGTTACAACTCAAACTGAAAAAGTACACTGTGAATCACATTATATCTTCCATAAGCGTAATATTATCCATCAAGCTGCTAAACTTAAGGATAAAAGATAGTGAATTAATACATAAAATATAAAAAATGTCTAAAAAGTACGAACTCTCTTTAAAACGGTTAATGAAGTCAGTGGAAGACATACTTCAGGCGAAGCATAACTTAGTCAATTAACTTAGTAAATATATACCAATTTAAATACATCACGAAGGAACTGAACATTCTGTCAATCATATGAATATAAACTGGTCTATTTATGGCACATGTACTAACAAAAGCATCCAAAAGTATTAAAAATGGAAAGGCGGTAGGATTAGACCAAATACATGCGGAAATTAAATATTAGATGAATTTCAAGAATTCTACTAGCAATATAATATATTATCAATAACCATAGAAATATGGTGAGAAAGATGTATAGTTCCTTTCTTGAAAAAGGAAACCTGTACATCACTAAGAATTATATGGGAATAATACTCACATCAATTTAGCTAAACTATTCAAGACCGAATAAGACCCGAAGTTGATTTAATACTACAGAATAATCAAAATTACTTTAGAACTAACATATCGAAAACAGGACAAATCCTGAAGATTCGGTAAATACTAGAAAGATTAAAATCTAAACATTTTACAAAAACAATTCTATTCATAGAATTTTCAAAAGATTTTGACTAAATGAACCGTGAAAAAATGAAGATCATTCTAAGAAAATATGGTATACCAATAGAGATCACCAATACGATAATAATGTTACAACAAATATATAAATAAACACTCACAGTGGGTCAGATCTCACGATTTGGCACTCAGTTATTTTTGATAATACCACTAGTCTTCTTCAATAATATTTACTAGCTCCTTTTTATTTTATTGTATGCCTGATTAGTTTCTTAAATATTCATTAGACTATAATACCGAATTAGGTTTCACACTAACTAAAAAAAAGCAGACGCTATGCTGTTATATACATAACATATATTGACTACGAGTATGATATAGCTGTTACTTTACTTTACTTTTGGCAAATTTTCGTTCGACCTCGCCCTGTAATCTCCACCCTGTCTATCATTACTTTCTGGATCTCATACATATTATCTAGATCAGTGTCTTCCTTTAGATTGTCTATGTAAGAATATCTTCCTCGATTTCTCCTGCCAAACTTCGGTTCCTATAAGATTATATTATGAGCTATTTCATCATTGTGGCGTAGTGACAACAGTGAAAAGCAATTATCATTCATTAGCAATAATATCAGTGATTAAATGCATTTCGTTATCGACTATTCTTATCACGCCATGATACACTTAACACCATTATTAGTAACTTAGTGTAGCAACTGTCGATTTGAATATACAGTTGCTCCCCTTTATGTATACCATCAAAGTACAATATGAGAGCACTGTAAAGCGAAACAAATTACCTCGAAGATTTACTACCTACCTAGTAGGTTGGACCTACCAATCTACCTTTCTATCTACCCACCCACCTAACTACCTTCATACATGCATAACTAGCTATCCACCCATACATACCTACCTACGTGTATATCTACTTAGTCTACCTCCCACCTATTTTCGGAAATTGGTTGTCTTGACAACCAATTACAATTATCCCATTTATTGACGTTATAAACAAAATAAGAAAATAATAATTTTATAAACGAATGTTGGCAAGGAAGAGGCCAAGATAACATGTGGATATTACAATAATCCACTACGGCAGTAATTTCGATAAATATCGAGACCACCGGCAATCACACGTATACTAAGTAGCTCAATATCACGTTTATTAAGACCTAGGTTTAGTAGGTCTTGTGTGGTTAGCACCGAAGGAATACCGCGCCAATTCCAGCACGATGCGCTGAATAATATTCTGTTCGCACCCGTTATTTGCTTGGCATAAGCGATGCTATCTGTAGTATTGTAGTAGTTAGTCTTTTTTGTGTAGTTTATATCAGTATTTTTTGTATCTATTGATATTTGTGTATATATTATATATGCAGTATCATTTTTATAAATTATTAAATCTGGTTTACGTAGGCCATTTCGAGTTAGGATGTGTGGTTCTAGAATAGTGATATACTTATGTTTGTTTAGTATTGACATCAGTCCCGTAGCCAGAAATGTATACCAGGGGGGGCAAGGCCCCACAAAATATTAAGACTAAAGTGTAATGAATATAAACTAGTGTACCTGTTATAATATCATTACTAGTAATTTACTAGTATACTCTATTACTTATATTGACGCACAATGTGAATTAAACAGTGTATGAATAAACAATACATAAGCATAAACTATGTGTGTATATATACACTATATAAACATAACTTTATATACATATAATAAAATATAAAAAGCAGTATGATCAGGTTAACAGGCAAGGTATACAATAATAACATCAGTAGATAAGTCTCCTAATATTAGCGAGTGAATTAAACATTTAGTCATGGCAAGGATAAGCTTAAAACGATAATTTCTAATATTATGTAGAAAATAGTTAGTGGTGCATCATATTATTAATGTTTGAAGATTAGTCTAGGTGAGAGGTTATAGTGAAACCAAATATAGTTATAGATTTAGAAGTTGGAAAAATAGTAGAAAAGGATGTGTGATTGATAGAGGAGAACTGGGTCTTGTGAATATGATAGTATTAGTTTTAGTAATATTTAAGGACATTGAGTTATGAAAGAACCAATGAGTGATAAAATTAAACATAGACATTTTAATCATACCAGAATCACTAGAACAAGGAAATGGCTATATATCTGAAGATCATCTGCATAAATATGATAGTTATAACTATATTATAATATAATATTATATAACTATATTATAATATTCGGATATTTGATAACAAAAATTGATTTTAGAAAATAATATAAATAATGAACAATATAGGTCCAAGGACAGAGCCTTGTGGAACACCATCTATGTTGAAATAAGGATGTGAAAACGAGGAATTAATCTTCACCGAAGATGTTCTAGATGAAACAAAATACATAAACCAACTGTGGATTTGACCATGTATACTAATTTCATTAAGTCCAATAGAAAGACTATTGTAATCGAGAGTATCAAAAGCACTAGATAAGTTTAGTAGTACGGGATAGCATGGGGCTTTATTACCAAGATATATGAGAATATCATTAATGATAAAAGTAAGGGCAATTTCAGTACTACGATGAAGAAGATACGCACTTTGATATTTATCAACAATAGCAATGGGCATAATGTAATTAATACGTTGAGTAGACACAACTCGTTCTGACGTCTTATATATTGATGATAGTTTGGCTATTGGACGATAACTTGATACATTAGATTAGTCACGAGTAGTTTTTTGTATCGGAATAATCTATGAATATTTGATTGGGTGTGGAATAATAGATGCTAAAAGAGACCTATGAATGATTTCAGCGATAAGTCCAATAAAATATGATGATAATGAACGAAGTAGATTGAGTGGAATATAATTAAGGGGGAATTGGTTTTCAAGGATGTAATCAAATAGAGTATAATATCATGTGTGGGAAGAGAAAAAAATTAACAGTGATTATGAGTGGATGTTAAATTGAGATTGAGTCGTGTTTAGTTGATGTTTGGAAGTACATTGATAATGCTAGACATTATGTGTTGGAATAAATTGGAAAACAATGAACAAATAACTAAATCAGGTTGGGCAGGAAGACACTTGGTCTGGGTTTTACCTACTAAGGTGAAAGATAATTTATAAGCTTACTTAGAATATATTCCATAACTACCGAGCATATCAGTGTAATATGACAATTTGTTTGAGAGAAGTTTTGTCTTGTAAGATAGAAAACTTTCGATAGAAAACTTTAAATGAAATAAGATCAGATTCAAGTTTAGAGGATGCATATTTACGTTGTAGTCTACGAAGTAGTTTCCTCAGGTTAACAAGCTCAATATTAAACCAGGGAAACTTATAATAAGTTCGGCTGATAAGAGTAATGGAGGGTACCAAAATATCAAGCGAATAAGATAATGCCAAATTAAAATAATCAAAAAGTGTAGATAAATTAGAAGATATACTGTTGCTAAGTTGATTGAATAGAGAGTTAACACATATTTGTTTATTAATAGAGGAGATTTTCTGAAACAATCTAGAAAGTCGATTAATTTATATCACCGGCAAGTTAAAATCAAATAATATGGCAAAGTGGTCAGATATTAGAGAAATTTGAGTGGTATATTAAATTAAATTAGAATCAGCTAAATATAAAAAAAATCAATATTATTACTATTAGTGTTAGTATTAAAGAAAACATGTTGTGTTAGGGAATACTCAAATATAAATTTATTCAGAGAAAGGAAGCATGATTTTCATTTTTAATTTGAATATTAAAATCACATAGAATAACCGTGTTAACTGATGTTCTAAAATAGAAGATAGGTCAGCTAAAAAACTCCATAAGCTAGATGAAGGTGGACGGTAGATAAGTATACTTATAATGGTAAATAATGAAGGAAACTGAATATTACGGATCATAATTTCACATGAATAGAAACATGGGGTAGATAACGAAATGAGCTTAAGTTCCGATGATAATAACAGAGCTACACCGCCGCGACGATGTGATGTATATATATATATATATATATATACTATTTATATAATAAATATATATATATTTATATTATAATTATTATTTTATATAATTATTTATTAATTAAAGTAAAATTCCCTCCGTTGGTAAATTTTCATTATTAATTATGTATTCACTTACATTATCATTATAAATATATATTTCCTTTACACATAACATTATTATAATAATACACATAGTAATATAGATTAATTGTAATAAATAATCATTTATCGTATTTTCTTCATTATCTTTAACTGTAAATTTAAATATGTTTAAATAATTAATAACAAATATAATATATATTATCTATATATATATATATATATATATATATATATATATATATATATATATATATATATATATATATATATATATATTATAATACATTTTGCAATGATAAATCATGTAATTTAAGATACATTTTATTAATACTTGATTCCTACCACTATTCTTACTAGTGACCTTAACTTACATTTTGACCATAGACTTTGTATTAAATGTGACCTATATCAATATAATTGCTTCCCAATACATACATATGGCTACCCTCTTGACCTAATATTTACAATACTCGACACTGTGCTATTTACTGCCCCTCCTAATAATCTACATCACTTCTGACCATACGCCATTGACTTTATCATCAACATAAATAACACTAACGTTATTAGAAAAATATATTCCATTCGCAACCTTAAAAACATTAATTGTACACATTAATTGTACACAATTATTTATCAGTAAATAGTAATTACTTCCCATATATCATACCACTTCAATATTATCCTACAACAATGTAATAACCCCATTAATAAGAACGCACCATTACATACTAAACTTCTACCTATAAACAAAACTATTCCATGGGTTTCTAAATAACTCAGAATACAAAAATGAATTGTCAGAAAGAATAAAATAATCTACAATATATTTCTTACTGAAATTCCACAACCCCTTAATATCCAAATTATCTCTTTTAAAAAGTGAAATAATTCAAACTTCTAAATAATTCAAAATCCAACTATTTTAATGACAAATTCAAGTGCTACAAACAGGACTACAAGCAGATATAAAATTATCAAAATAAACTTCTCGAAGAACTAAGATCATCTTTGCTTATGACTATTTTTCAGATAAAATTAAACTTATCTATGATAATCTAAACACTATTAATAACTAACTTCCTAAAGTACAACTCACTTATGATAATGACATTCTGACATCCACATATAATTTATTTACCTTTCACACCACTACTGTTATTTACAATCTGTAACCTCTACATGGTATTCTCCCATGTATCCATTGCCCATATACAATTATAAAATACCCGACTCGAAAATTGAACCAATATATAAACATTTAATTGATGAATTTCACAACACTGGTATTATTTATTCGGACGTAAACATTCCATATCAGCATTTTTATTTTTAAAAAAACCAATACGTCTGTAATACCATCTCAAACTAAATAATAATCACTAAACGCCCAATAATTTACAAACATCTAATTATCTGCCCCATTGCCAACAATATACTTGACCCTAAGCAAATCGTATTCAAATAACTCGATAGTATAGTAACTACAATAATATCCCTATTCGACAACCTACTGAAATCCATAAATAATGACATCCAAATACAATTAATTTATTCATCATTTGATACCATTAACCTAGACTTATTTATCTATAGAATACATTTAATTGGACATTAACATATTTTACTACTCTGGTTTTCTAACTACATCACTAAAATAACCTATAGAACTAAATTAATAAATACAATCACCCAAATACAAAGTCATTTTTAGAGTACCTCAAGGATCACCCCTTTCCCCTATACTCATATGTATTCACCTACTCCCCTTTATTAATTCCTTTCCTTCTGCCAAGTAGAACATTTATGCATACGACAATGAAATTCACGCCAATTACCATCAATCATCAAATATCAACCTTCAATAGTATCTCATTAACCTGTATCTACTATCGATGACTGTTTTACCAATAACTATTTACTATTTATTCCTAATAATACGCTACTATGATTTGTTCACCTACGAATCCTACGACCGCTATATTCCTACACATATACCTAGGTCATATCATACTCAATCCTTCCATTCCTAGGTATCTATATTAACAATAAATTGACATCTGATATTACTTATCCATCTTAATTTCATCCATATTCACCCATCTCTTCAATTTAAACAAAATACCTACTTAAGAAAATACACTGCACAATAGTTATAACTATAATCTAACTATAGTCTTAATTTTAACTATACTATATTAATGCATCCCTATCCTACTTTCGTCTCAAAATAATTATTTTACAACCATCGGTCGTTTAACTAAGGGATTTCTTATACTAATATAGGAACTACTAATCTAAAGAAATCTGGCTATATTACAATAATCACTCACTTACGAACACGATATAAATGACAATCCTCTAAAAAAAGTTCTCAACTTAAACTACTGTATATTCTATATTTCTCTCTAACAACTAAATATCCTGATTAACTAATCTAGTTAATATAACAATCAAGATGTGATACTTTAACTATATGGTGATAACTGAACCCTTTTTCAGCAACAAAATATATGGAAGTGCAGCTACTCTATTTTCGCCATCCTCCTATGGAACTAACTCTCTCCATTCTTTATTTCCCATAACTCTAGTAAAAATTATCTTAATAAATACCGAAAGTATCTGACTTATTATTTCCATATTCGTTATTTGTGTCTCCTTTTATTGTTATTGTATTATTATTATGTAATTATTATCGATAAATTGTGTTACATCAATACATTATTATTTTATTATTTTCTTTTCAGATTAATATAATGGGCCTATACGTTACTTTTAGTGGACATAAAACATTATTTATCATCATCATACTAATTGATTTCTTTATTTATAAATCATTCTGTTTGTATTTATTAGGGATCTAGCGCAATTGCACGTCTCAATATATATTGGCTGAGTTTGTTTTAATGATGTACCGTCAATATAGTCCTCATTTCTACATTTTCTTTGTCACCACTTCTGTATTTCCCATGTATCCAATTATGTAATTTAAAAAATCAATACATCGATGTTTCTAATTATGTTTATATTTTTCTAATTATGTATTCTTTTTTTATTTACTAATTTATATAGTTATTTATTATTTTTAGTTTTTTTCAAATTAATAGGAATCTTTTACATGCGTGTGTTATTAATTATATATTTTCTTATGGGGTAGTTTATATTGTTGTTTAGTTTATTTATTTTTATTTTTAAAATTGAACTATTATTTTATTATTTTTAATTTGTATCCATATACATATGATAATATGTGATACTGCACTTAATGCCAGAATGTACCGTATCAATAAAGTAAGGGTTGTGGAAGTGATGATAGAAGGGAATAATAATGAATTAATGAATGCATATGGAATTTAGGAAGTATGGTTTGTAGCCAAAGGTAGTCAATTAACTGCAATTAGTCAATAATTTTTCAAGAGGATAGATAGGAATACAAAGGAATATATGATCTTATATGGTTTGGGTAATTTAGATTTAAAAACCGGAAATGAAAGTACACTAAAGGGGGAATGTTATATCTTAATTGAAATAGAGATACATGGAATATAACTAAATAAACATATATTTATAGCGAAAGATATTCAGGGTAGGAACATAGAAATCAGAGGGATACATATACTAATATAATTGCCACATTTGGCATACCTGATAAATAACAACTAGCATAGTAGAAGAGAATTATACATAACAAATTATATTAAAAAAACTCCGTTACAAAATTAAAAAACATATTTCTATGATGATATGTTTTCTAAGAGTACTGTGATGTTTTTGTGTATAACTATGTCAAGAATGTAACAACATGGATTGTGGTTATTTTATTTGTGATTAATCTAACCGAATTATATTACATTTATCTTATTTAATTATATATATTAATACACAAATGCTATATATAAATACTGGAGGAAATTAACTATAATTTACCGGAATCCGCATATTAGTCTTGTCGTGAGAAACGCCCAACCTCGAGATAATGTATATCCAAAATAATCGTATGGAAGTTACACACACACACACACACATATATATATATATATAAATTAAATAATAACCATAATCACGTGTATCATTCATATACGGATTACTAATATTCTGATTTAGATATCGATCATCTTTAACTAATATACAAATTATGTTTTAATATTTATTTCATAATAAAATATAAATATTATCAAAATTAACTTAATTTTTAATTAATGTTATATTAATTAATTTATTTATATATATATGTAGATATATAGATGTGTGCATAAATAGGTAGTTCGTGAAACATTGGATGATTATATATTCAATGACACAGAAAAACATTAAGATAAACCAAAGAAATAATTTGTAAATTTCGATTGTGTTATTGATAAAATGAACCCTTTATAACTAATGATTAAAATGACTAAATTAAATCACAGGTTAGCATTACATTTATCTGGGAAATATAAGGATATATTGTCATGGCAGTATACGTTTACATATACAAGATAGGATATAGGTAGAAGGACATATATTATACTTTATTCTACAATATTTGGAATATTACCAACAAAATGTCACTCTTATATGCTAGATATAGATATAATAATGTCTACTTTTATGGTTTGATATGTTTTATATATGTTTACGTAAATTATGATTGAAATATAAGTTATATTTGTATGACAATTTTATATAAAATTAGATATTAGGTTATATATATATAATAAATAAGTATTTATATATATATATATAATACTGATATGATGATTTATAGGTATATATAATATCTAGTAATATGAAAAAAATTAGAATATACATATAATACCATATAGATGAAACAAATTATTCTGAGAGAATTAAGTCTAAATTTCATCATTATTTTGTTTACATATATTCCACTCAATGTTATATATAACAAATAAATAATATAAGTTTATTTATATTTATATTAGTAAGATAATAAATAAATTATTATAAGTTTAATAACTATTATTTAATTTATTTACCTTTCACACCACTACTGATATTTATAATCTAACTGTAACCTCTAAATGGTATTCACCCATGAATCCATTACCCATATAAACTTAGAAAAAGCCCGACTCGAAAATTGCACCAATATATATATATTGTGCACCATGTATATATATACACATTTCATTGATGAATCCCACAACACTGGTATTATCCTTTCGGACGTAAACATTCAATATCAGCATTTTTATTTTAAAAAAAACCAATACGTCTGTAATACCATCTCAAACTATATAATAATCACTAAACGTCCTCTAATTTACAAACATCTAATTGTCTGCCCATTGCTAACAATATACTTGACCTTAGGCAAATCGTCTTCAAATAACTCGATAGTATTTTAACTACAATACAATCCCTATTCGACAACCTACTGAAATACATAAATAACAACATCCAAATATAATTATTTTCTTCATCATTTGATACCATTAACCTAGACTTATTTATCTATAGAATACATTTAATTAGATCTTAAAATATTTCACTACTCTGGTTTTCTAACTACATCACTAAAATAACCTATTGAACTAAAATTAATAAATACTATCACCTAAATGCAAAGTCCTTTTTAGAGTACCTCAATGATCATCCCTTTCCGAGAATTATACATAATAAATTATATTAAAAAAAACTCCATATTTCTAAGATGCTTTCTAAGAGTACTGTGATGTTTTTGTGTATAACTATGTCAAAAATGTAATAACATGGATTGTGGTTATTTTATTTGTGATTAATCAAACCGAATTATATTACATTATTAATACACATATGCTATAAATGAATACTGGAGGAAATTAACTCTAATTTACCGGATCCGCATATTATTATTGTCGTGAGAAACGCCCAACCTCGTGATAATGTATATCCAAAATAATCTAATGGAAATGACGAAATAGTAGCTTATTTAGCGCCGATAAACATTATTACACACATATATATAATATATAAATTAAATAATAACCATTTTCAAGTGTATCATTCATATACGGATTACTAATATTCTGGTTTAGATATCGATCATCTTTATCTAATATACGAAGTATGTTTTAATATTTATAATAAAATATAAATATTATCAAAATTAACTTAATTTTTAATTCATTCATCTATATATATATATGTTGTACGGTCGCCGTATAGACGTGGTACTGTTATCCACAGAAGAAAGAACAACTGTGTTTCTGTTGTAATAAACTTTATTCAGCAATAAACCTATATAAGTATGGAGTAATAATAATACTAATAACAATAATAATATAATAATAATAATAATAATATAATAATAATAAGTTACCGTGTATGCTAGTTCGTCTATTCGTTTAGATGTACGACACTATATGTCCAACGTTTAAAGTAATAATGATAATAATAATAACATAAACGAATTACTATTCGATGAATACGTTCTACTCCAGTGCGTCGGATAGTGGCAGTGTATTTATCGAATACCGATTGCGACAACAACAATATACATTCATAGTCTAGGTTTATATTATCATGAATCACTCTATAACATCCACCCCTACTCCAAAATAAATTTTGCCTCAACATTTTCAAATAACTCTACTTAAATGTAACCTTTCTTAAATTCCTTCGGTTCTCAACCCTTTTTAACCCCCCTCTCATTATCATATATGCAGACGTATCTCTTACTTTACCTTCTACCGTCCAACTTACATCGCCCCAAATATTAGCTAATTTCCTCCTGCCTAATACTCTATTTTTTACTAATACCTCACATCCAACTTCGAGATCATCATTCGATTCCTCCTTACATTATCTATTAGTTTCACCTAGTAATTTGAGAACCCGCCGGTTAATTTCACCCATCTTTTTACTCGTCTCCCAAACCCAATCACTTTCTACATTTCTCCTACTTAAACCCATCTGTGTGTCTACAGGTAGATTTTCCTCCCGGCCAAACATCAGAAAGAATGGTGAAAACCCTGTGGTTTTATACGGAGTGCATTTATAAGCATGACTTAATTTTGGTAAATGTATTGGCCATTGACTTTTGTCCTCGCTACAAAGAGTCCTTAACATAGTAATTATTGACCTATTCATTCGCTCGCATTGACCATTACCCTCAGGATGATAGGGACTTGTCCTACTCTGTCTTATACCAAATAATTTTCAAATCTCTCGAACTACTTCTGATTGGAAATTCCTCCCCTGGTCCGTATGTATCCTTAATGGGATCCCATAGCAGAAAATCCAATCGTTCATCAATAGCTTTGCTATTGTTACGGCCAATTGGTTCCTAGTGGGTACTTCCTTTGCTGATGTTGTGTATGCGTCGGTAATAACCAAGACGCTATCCTTTCCATCTGAAGCCTTATCTAATCCCACAAAATCTAGAAATACTAATTCTAGAGGTCTAGATGCCACTAGTGATCCCATCTATACTCTAGGTATGCTACCTTGCTTCGATATCTAAAATACTATACACTTTAGTATATATTCCTTTACATGTATATCTACTATTTATCAGAGATACAGTATGGTCTATCCCCTGATGCCCATTTTTATCATGTAATCCTACTAATATTTCTTTAATCATTACCCTTGGCACTACTAGAATATCATTACCATTATCTCTACCCATGTATAATATACCATATATTATTCTATAGTGTCCTTTCGGATGTCCCGACTCTAATTCTCCTATAATCTTACTTAAGTCTCTCTCTTCTAACTTATATTTCCTTAACTCTTCTTTGCTAATATTCTGAACTATCTTAACCTCAGTAACCTCTAGGTCATCTTCATATAATATCATAATATCCTCCCCTTCTACTTCACTACTTCGTTTCCTAGACAATGCGTCGGCCACCTGATGTAAGCTTCCTGCTCTATACTTTATATCTAAGTCAAACGGTGCCAATCGAGCTACCCATCTTTGCTCTAATGCTGTCAACTCCCCTTTCCTTGATAGATACGCCACAGCACTATTATCCGTATATACAGTGCACTTGGATCCCATTAAATAATGTCTGAATTTATCAGATACTGTCCAAACTATCGCTATAAACTCTAGTTTTTTTGAAGAGTAATTAGCTTTATTTTTCTCCCCTGTATTAAGAGTTCTACTCGCGAATGCTATTGTTCGTAATTTACCATCTATTCGCTGACTTAACACGGCCCCCAGACCAACGTCCGAGGAATCGGTCTCTAAAATAAAGGGAAACCCATATGTTGGTAAACTTAGTACCGGTGCCTCTATAATCTTTGATTTTAAAGATTTCATGGCCACCTTACATTCATCATTCCATTCTAAATTAATTCTCCTAATTCTCCTCTTAGAAATCCTACCCTACCCCTCTCCAGACTTAGTTAATAACGTTAATGGTAACACTAATGTTGAATATCCCTTAATAAATTTCCTATAGTAAGACCCTATTTCTAGAAAAGATCTTAATTCTTTTAAATTCCTTGGCCTATGCCACTGACTAATATCCCGTGTTTTCTCCTGATTAGTCCTAATCCCCTTATCCGAAATATTCATACCCAGGAATGTAATCTCCCTCATAAACAGTTTACACTTACTACTATTAAGCCGTAGTCCCACCTTTTCTAATCGTTTCAATATTATCTCTACATGTTCTACATGCTCTTCGTATGTTTAAGAATATACCACAACATCATCTAAGTAGCATACCAAAACTTAAATATCTCCTCCCTAAATAAATTAGACATGATTCTTTGGAAAGTCGCGGGTGTGTTAACCAAACCGAATGGCATCCTAGTGAATTCATATAAGCCCCATGGTGAACTAAATGCCGTTTTATGTTGGTGTTTCACATGTAATCTTACTTGCGTATAAGCTGATTTAAGGTTAAAGCATGAACATATTTGAGCACCTTCTAAAGATTCCAATGAATCATCTACCCTTGGGATGGGATATGCATCCCTTACAGTTTTAGCATTTAATTTACGATAGTCCACGCAAAGTCTAATATCCCCATTACTTTTTTTTACGACTACTAAAGGACTGGAATATGCGCTCTTTGACTTAACTATAACTCCATATCTACACCATTCCTGTATTTGCATTTTTACCGGTCCAACCTCCGTCGATACTACCCTTCTATATGGTTGAGCTACTGGAACTTCGTCAACTGTCCATATTTTATGGGTCTCTACATTAGCACACCCTAACTGACTACCTTTCCTCACAAATATGTCCCGATAGTATTCAATCAGGCCTTTGATCTCCTTCCTTCTACTTCTTATATCGCACCCAATATGTATATCTAGACCCTTATCACATTCAACTACTACTTGATTACAACCTAATTCCCAGTTACTATACTCGATCATTGTAAGAATATTCATCCCTAATATACATACACCGTCTGTTTTCGTAACTACCAATCCTACTCCTTTTAATTACTTTCCCCATAGCTCTATATCAACCATGACATTGCCATAATTATGTACTCCCATGCCATTAGCTGACTTTAACCTTAGCTGTGGGGATTCTATTACCTCCAGCCCTAACTCCTTAACTATTCTATATGGATTTATTGATACCTGACTTCCTGTGTCAACTAAAAATTGTACTACCCTCACTCTCATCCCTACACTAATCTTAACCCCTGCTAGCGGACAACCACCTATTAACCAGGAATTCGACCTATTATCCATCCCCGTAACCTGACCTACTGAGATGGGTTGCCATTTAAATGGGTTTCCGTTTCTCTACACCATCTCGAAATATGTCCTATATTACCATACCGATAGCATCTTATCCCTGTCACCTGTCTACTCCTCATGTACCCACCATCCACCCCGTTACCTCCAATATCTCTATCATCTAGCTGTCTACGACTACAGTTCTCTAATTCCCGCACTCTGGCCCTGAGCTGCATTACTTCATCCCTTGCTTCTACCGTCTCTCTACCCACTACTCCTACTCTAAAACAATTCCAATTATCATATGTTATATCCTCGAATTTTCGCGCACGCTGCCTTATCTCCTGACATTTTATATGTGCGTAACTTAATAATAGATACCTTCGTAGGTCCATATCCCTTACGTTCGATTTAAATACGTCTATCATTAGTGATTCCCAGCCATCGACTTCCCCTTTTAGAGCTAATCCTAACTTTAGTAATCCATCCGCAAAAGATGGTATTGTTTCCCCTTCCCGCTGACGTCTATCCACTAAATCTCTTAAAAGTATCCATCTTGCTTTTCCCTGGCTATATATATTTCTCAGTGATTTAAATATAACCTCATTATCCAATAGCCCTTCTCCTAGTATAGATAATTCTAATTTAGATATACACACACAAATATATATATATATATATATATCTATATATATTCGTCTAAACATACTTTAATTAGGTGGTGCGCGGCGGGCTCGTACGCCGAGGCCGCAGGCCGAGCCATCCCCACCTCGACGTTAATGGATAGGAAAATAATTTTTTTAAATTGAAGTGTGATTTTTTTTCAAAATTTTTCAAAATCTCTTTCCCATAAAAGTCTTTTTCCGTCAAAAATCTCAACAAAGTGTATACTTAAATTCAAATAATGCTCGCTTTGAAATGTTGTTTTGCCAATCTATATATATGAGGATAGCTACCCGAAATATATTTAGGAATACATAGTATGCGCACACTCATTTTCATCTACGGGCAATATTTCTGGTAGTATTTTGGGTTTTTATCGTTAAAATTTAATATTTAATATTTTGTATAAATTCAAATAATTAAAATTCGCCGTAAGGAAAACGTAAGGTAAACGTCGGGAGATAAAGTGGGGTAGCGGGGGTAACATGAATGATTTACTTTTTTGAATATGTATTCACGCGATACCAATAATCGTTGAATAGTGTCATTTTTTGATCGATTTACGTAATCGAAAAATTTAAATTCGACGCAAATTTTTAATAACAAACATTATCGTGGAGAATTTTATCGTAAATAATTTCGTAAAAATGAGTTTCTTTAATTTCGAATACATTACGTAGATTTACGAAATGGTACTTCCGGTTTGAATATCGAAATAACAATTGATAAATCGGAATTTATTTACCCGTATTATTGAGAAAAAGTTCACAAACGAGTAAAATCGAGTTAATATTGTTTACGTTACGAGTTTATATTAATTATTTCCTATCTACGACATGTAAACATAAATTATTAAACATAGGTGATGTAAAAAATCAAAATCTACAATAATTATTCGATTTCAATAATTTTAACTTTATTAAATAGTTAATTAAAATAGAATATACTTTGATAAATTGTGACTTCTTATGTTTAATATTCTTCGAGCTACGGCCGAAAAAGTGAAAAATACATGATTTTAGAATAGTCTATTTGACCGACTTCCGGTAAATTTTTCGTATAAATTATGAATTCATCAGATTAGGAGTACGAAATTACATGTAATAAAATTAGAAAAATTATGAAAATATGAATAATAGGGTTTACATCTCTGTTTTAATATTTCGCCAAATGTCATCATATATATGGTCAAAGAAAAAATTATAGATTTATAAAAAATATTTTTTCTAAAATATATTCTATAATTATATATGCATTAAATACCGAGTGAGTCTATATAAGTATAGGTTTGTGTTGTGGTTAGGTTGGGTTAATTTTTAATATAGGTAGGTTTTGTTAGCTGTATTACATCCCAAGTGAGCATATAAATGCATATTGAAATATGTATATGTGTAGTCATTGATATTTAGATATGCATTACATTCCGAGTGAGCCTATAAAATCATATTGATAATTGTGTATGTATGGTCATTTGTTATTTGAATTTTAGTTATTTTCAATGTTGTGATTAGGTGGGTTAAGTTTTAATTTGTGTAGGTTTTTTTTAGCTGCATTACTTCCCGAGTGAACCTATAAAAGCATATTTATTTATATTGTTATTTTCACAGTTGTGGTTAAGTTGGGTTAAGTTTTAATTTTTGTAGGTTTTTTTAGCCACATTACTTCCCGAGTGAGCCTATAAAAGCATATTTATTTATATTGTTATTTTCACAGTTGTGGTTAAGTTGGGTTAAGTTTTACTTTGTGTAGGTTTTTTTTAGCTGCATTACTTCCTGAGTGAGTCTATAATAGCATATTTATTTATATTATTATTTTCACAATTATGGTGATTTGGGTTAAGTTTTAATATTGGTAGGTTTTTTTTAGCTGCATTACTTCCCGAGTGAGCCTATACAAGTATATGTTAACAGTTGTGGTTAGGTTGGGTTACATTTAATTTGTGTATGGTTTTTTTAGCTGCATTACTTCCTGAGTGAGTCTATAATAGCATATTTATTTATATTATTATTTTCACAATTATGGTGAGGTTGGGTTAAGTTTTAATATTGGTAGGTTTTTTTAGCTGCATTACTTCCCGAGTAAGCCTATGAAAGCATATTTATTTATATTGTTATTTTCAAAGTTTTGGTTAGGTTGGGTTAAGTTTTAATATTGGTGGGTTTTTTTTAGCTGCATTACTTCCAGAGTGAACCTATACAATTATATTTTCACTGTTGTGGTTAGGTTGGGTTAAATTTAATATTGGTAGTTTTTTTTTAGCTGCATTACTTCCCGAGTGAGCCCTACAAAAGCATATTTAATTATATTGTTATTTTCACTGTTGTGGTTAGGTTGGGTTACGTTTTAATTTGTGTAGGTTTATTTTAGCTGCATTACTTCCAGAGTGAACCTATACGGATCCGGTATCGTCTTCGTGAATTTCGTATATATACATATATATATATATATATATATATATATATCTGGAAGTATACACTGTGATAATTAATGAACATAAACCTCTATATTCGCATACTATATACTATATATGTATATTATAATCATATATATGATCGTATATTTATACATACTTGTATTATTATCATTATAAATCTACCCTTGAATTCCCAGTTTATTATTATATATATTATTCACGTGTTATATCATATCCGTATTTTGTGTATTGTTCCTGTAATAAATGAATGAATTGTTTTACGTTTCTTTTTTACTGTGTATGGGTAAAAATATACGTTCCACTAGGTGTTTATTTATGGGTAAAAATATACGTTCCACTAGGTGTTTATTAAGGGTAAAAATATACGTTCCACTATGTGTTTATTTATGGGTGAAAATATACGTTCCACTAGGTGTTTATTTATGGGTAAAAATATACGTTTCACTAATTGTTATTTATGTGTAAAAATAAACATTCCACTAGGTGTTTACTTATGGGTAAAATAATACGTTCCACTATTGATTTTTTATAAAAGGAAACCGTTTATCTGCTCACAAACTACCTATGATTCAACCACCTACTGGAACATATTATTTGACTTATAATGTTACGTTGCGGCAACTAGTTTCTGGTTGCTTGGGTCATAGTTCATGATATGTCATGAGTAGAAGACATGATATATCTAGACAGATATATTATTGCAATTAAATACGTAAAGGTGCGTTCACACCAAAAATTTCCGCTGGAAATTTCAGTTACCGTGTATGCTAGTTCGTCTATTCGTTTAGATGTACGACACTATATGTCCAACGTTTAAAGTAATAATGATAATAATAATAACATAAACGAATTACTATTCGATGAATACGTTCTACTCCAGTGCGTCGGATAGTGGCAGTGTATTTATCGAATACCGATTGCGACAACAACAATATACATTCATAGTCTAGGTTTATATTATCATGAATCACTCTATAACATCCACCCCTACTCCAAAATAAATTTTGCCTCAACATTTTCAAATAACTCTACTTAAATGTAACCTTTCTTAAATTCCTTCGGTTCTCAACCCTTTTTAACCCCCCTCTCATTATCATATATGCAGACGTATCTCTTACTTTACCTTCTACCGTCCAACTTACATCGCCCCAAATATTAGCTAATTTCCTCCTGCCTAATACTCTATTTTTTACTAATACCTCACATCCAACTTCGAGATCATCATTCGATTCCTCCTTACATTATCTATTAGTTTCACCTAGTAATTTGAGAACCCGCCGGTTAATTTCACCCATCTTTTTACTCGTCTCCCAAACCCAATCACTTTCTACATTTCTCCTACTTAAACCCATCTGTGTGTCTACAGGTAGATTTTCCTCCCGGCCAAACATCAGAAAGAATGGTGAAAACCCTGTGGTTTTATACGGAGTGCATTTATAAGCATGACTTAATTTTGGTAAATGTATTGGCCATTGACTTTTGTCCTCGCTACAAAGAGTCCTTAACATAGTAATTATTGACCTATTCATTCGCTCGCATTGACCATTACCCTCAGGATGATAGGGACTTGTCCTACTCTGTCTTATACCAAATAATTTTCAAATCTCTCGAACTACTTCTGATTGGAAATTCCTCCCCTGGTCCGTATGTATCCTTAATGGGATCCCATAGCAGAAAATCCAATCGTTCATCAATAGCTTTGCTATTGTTACGGCCAATTGGTTCCTAGTGGGTACTTCCTTTGCTGATGTTGTGTATGCGTCGGTAATAACCAAGACGCTATCCTTTCCATCTGAAGCCTTATCTAATCCCACAAAATCTAGAAATACTAATTCTAGAGGTCTAGATGCCACTAGTGATCCCATCTATACTCTAGGTATGCTACCTTGCTTCGATATCTAAAATACTATACACTTTAGTATATATTCCTTTACATGTATATCTACTATTTATCAGAGATACAGTATGGTCTATCCCCTGATGCCCATTTTTATCATGTAATCCTACTAATATTTCTTTAATCATTACCCTTGGCACTACTAGAATATCATTACCATTATCTCTACCCATGTATAATATACCATATATTATTCTATAGTGTCCTTTCGGATGTCCCGACTCTAATTCTCCTATAATCTTACTTAAGTCTCTCTCTTCTAACTTATATTTCCTTAACTCTTCTTTGCTAATATTCTGAACTATCTTAACCTCAGTAACCTCTAGGTCATCTTCATATAATATCATAATATCCTCCCCTTCTACTTCACTACTTCGTTTCCTAGACAATGCGTCGGCCACCTGATGTAAGCTTCCTGCTCTATACTTTATATCTAAGTCAAACGGTGCCAATCGAGCTACCCATCTTTGCTCTAATGCTGTCAACTCCCCTTTCCTTGATAGATACGCCACAGCACTATTATCCGTATATACAGTGCACTTGGATCCCATTAAATAATGTCTGAATTTATCAGATACTGTCCAAACTATCGCTATAAACTCTAGTTTTTTTGAAGAGTAATTAGCTTTATTTTTCTCCCCTGTATTAAGAGTTCTACTCGCGAATGCTATTGTTCGTAATTTACCATCTATTCGCTGACTTAACACGGCCCCCAGACCAACGTCCGAGGAATCGGTCTCTAAAATAAAGGGAAACCCATATGTTGGTAAACTTAGTACCGGTGCCTCTATAATCTTTGATTTTAAAGATTTCATGGCCACCTTACATTCATCATTCCATTCTAAATTAATTCTCCTAATTCTCCTCTTAGAAATCCTACCCTACCCCTCTCCAGACTTAGTTAATAACGTTAATGGTAACACTAATGTTGAATATCCCTTAATAAATTTCCTATAGTAAGACCCTATTTCTAGAAAAGATCTTAATTCTTTTAAATTCCTTGGCCTATGCCACTGACTAATATCCCGTGTTTTCTCCTGATTAGTCCTAATCCCCTTATCCGAAATATTCATACCCAGGAATGTAATCTCCCTCATAAACAGTTTACACTTACTACTATTAAGCCGTAGTCCCACCTTTTCTAATCGTTTCAATATTATCTCTACATGTTCTACATGCTCTTCGTATGTTTAAGAATATACCACAACATCATCTAAGTAGCATACCAAAACTTAAATATCTCCTCCCTAAATAAATTAGACATGATTCTTTGGAAAGTCGCGGGTGTGTTAACCAAACCGAATGGCATCCTAGTGAATTCATATAAGCCCCATGGTGAACTAAATGCCGTTTTATGTTGG
The DNA here is from genome assembly GCA_964019155.1 of Osedax fenrisi. NCBI lineage: Eukaryota > Metazoa > Annelida > Polychaeta > Sabellida > Siboglinidae > Osedax > Osedax fenrisi. Next base: position 23,463,692 of record OZ025243.1, read on the forward strand.
TGTTTCACATGTAATCTTACTTGCGTATAAGCTGATTTAAGGTTAAAGCATGAACATATTTGAGCACCTTCTAAAGATTCCAATGAATCATCTACCCTTGGGATGGGATATGCATCCCTTACAGTTTTAGCATTTAATTTACGATAGTCCACGCAAAGTCTAATATCCCCATTACTTTTTTTTACGACTACTAAAGGACTGGAATATGCGCTCTTTGACTTAACTATAACTCCATATCTACACCATTCCTGTATTTGCATTTTTACCGGTCCAACCTCCGTCGATACTACCCTTCTATATGGTTGAGCTACTGGAACTTCGTCAACTGTCCATATTTTATGGGTCTCTACATTAGCACACCCTAACTGACTACCTTTCCTCACAAATATGTCCCGATAGTATTCAATCAGGCCTTTGATCTCCTTCCTTCTACTTCTTATATCGCACCCAATATGTATATCTAGACCCTTATCACATTCAACTACTACTTGATTACAACCTAATTCCCAGTTACTATACTCGATCATTGTAAGAATATTCATCCCTAATATACATACACCGTCTGTTTTCGTAACTACCAATCCTACTCCTTTTAATTACTTTCCCCATAGCTCTATATCAACCATGACATTGCCATAATTATGTACTCCCATGCCATTAGCTGACTTTAACCTTAGCTGTGGGGATTCTATTACCTCCAGCCCTAACTCCTTAACTATTCTATATGGATTTATTGATACCTGACTTCCTGTGTCAACTAAAAATTGTACTACCCTCACTCTCATCCCTACACTAATCTTAACCCCTGCTAGCGGACAACCACCTATTAACCAGGAATTCGACCTATTATCCATCCCCGTAACCTGACCTACTGAGATGGGTTGCCATTTAAATGGGTTTCCGTTTCTCTACACCATCTCGAAATATGTCCTATATTACCATACCGATAGCATCTTATCCCTGTCACCTGTCTACTCCTCATGTACCCACCATCCACCCCGTTACCTCCAATATCTCTATCATCTAGCTGTCTACGACTACAGTTCTCTAATTCCCGCACTCTGGCCCTGAGCTGCATTACTTCATCCCTTGCTTCTACCGTCTCTCTACCCACTACTCCTACTCTAAAACAATTCCAATTATCATATGTTATATCCTCGAATTTTCGCGCACGCTGCCTTATCTCCTGACATTTTATATGTGCGTAACTTAATAATAGATACCTTCGTAGGTCCATATCCCTTACGTTCGATTTAAATACGTCTATCATTAGTGATTCCCAGCCATCGACTTCCCCTTTTAGAGCTAATCCTAACTTTAGTAATCCATCCGCAAAAGATGGTATTGTTTCCCCTTCCCGCTGACGTCTATCCACTAAATCTCTTAAAAGTATCCATCTTGCTTTTCCCTGGCTATATATATTTCTCAGTGATTTAAATATAACCTCATTATCCAATAGCCCTTCTCCTAGTATAGATAATTCTAATTTAGATATACACACACAAATATATATATATATATATATATCTATATATATTCGTCTAAACATACTTTAATTAGGTGGTGCGCGGCGGGCTCGTACGCCGAGGCCGCAGGCCGAGCCATCCCCACCTCGACGTTAATGGATAGGAAAATAATTTTTTTAAATTGAAGTGTGATTTTTTTTCAAAATTTTTCAAAATCTCTTTCCCATAAAAGTCTTTTTCCGTCAAAAATCTCAACAAAGTGTATACTTAAATTCAAATAATGCTCGCTTTGAAATGTTGTTTTGCCAATCTATATATATGAGGATAGCTACCCGAAATATATTTAGGAATACATAGTATGCGCACACTCATTTTCATCTACGGGCAATATTTCTGGTAGTATTTTGGGTTTTTATCGTTAAAATTTAATATTTAATATTTTGTATAAATTCAAATAATTAAAATTCGCCGTAAGGAAAACGTAAGGTAAACGTCGGGAGATAAAGTGGGGTAGCGGGGGTAACATGAATGATTTACTTTTTTGAATATGTATTCACGCGATACCAATAATCGTTGAATAGTGTCATTTTTTGATCGATTTACGTAATCGAAAAATTTAAATTCGACGCAAATTTTTAATAACAAACATTATCGTGGAGAATTTTATCGTAAATAATTTCGTAAAAATGAGTTTCTTTAATTTCGAATACATTACGTAGATTTACGAAATGGTACTTCCGGTTTGAATATCGAAATAACAATTGATAAATCGGAATTTATTTACCCGTATTATTGAGAAAAAGTTCACAAACGAGTAAAATCGAGTTAATATTGTTTACGTTACGAGTTTATATTAATTATTTCCTATCTACGACATGTAAACATAAATTATTAAACATAGGTGATGTAAAAAATCAAAATCTACAATAATTATTCGATTTCAATAATTTTAACTTTATTAAATAGTTAATTAAAATAGAATATACTTTGATAAATTGTGACTTCTTATGTTTAATATTCTTCGAGCTACGGCCGAAAAAGTGAAAAATACATGATTTTAGAATAGTCTATTTGACCGACTTCCGGTAAATTTTTCGTATAAATTATGAATTCATCAGATTAGGAGTACGAAATTACATGTAATAAAATTAGAAAAATTATGAAAATATGAATAATAGGGTTTACATCTCTGTTTTAATATTTCGCCAAATGTCATCATATATATGGTCAAAGAAAAAATTATAGATTTATAAAAAATATTTTTTCTAAAATATATTCTATAATTATATATGCATTAAATACCGAGTGAGTCTATATAAGTATAGGTTTGTGTTGTGGTTAGGTTGGGTTAATTTTTAATATAGGTAGGTTTTGTTAGCTGTATTACATCCCAAGTGAGCATATAAATGCATATTGAAATATGTATATGTGTAGTCATTGATATTTAGATATGCATTACATTCCGAGTGAGCCTATAAAATCATATTGATAATTGTGTATGTATGGTCATTTGTTATTTGAATTTTAGTTATTTTCAATGTTGTGATTAGGTGGGTTAAGTTTTAATTTGTGTAGGTTTTTTTTAGCTGCATTACTTCCCGAGTGAACCTATAAAAGCATATTTATTTATATTGTTATTTTCACAGTTGTGGTTAAGTTGGGTTAAGTTTTAATTTTTGTAGGTTTTTTTAGCCACATTACTTCCCGAGTGAGCCTATAAAAGCATATTTATTTATATTGTTATTTTCACAGTTGTGGTTAAGTTGGGTTAAGTTTTACTTTGTGTAGGTTTTTTTTAGCTGCATTACTTCCTGAGTGAGTCTATAATAGCATATTTATTTATATTATTATTTTCACAATTATGGTGATTTGGGTTAAGTTTTAATATTGGTAGGTTTTTTTTAGCTGCATTACTTCCCGAGTGAGCCTATACAAGTATATGTTAACAGTTGTGGTTAGGTTGGGTTACATTTAATTTGTGTATGGTTTTTTTAGCTGCATTACTTCCTGAGTGAGTCTATAATAGCATATTTATTTATATTATTATTTTCACAATTATGGTGAGGTTGGGTTAAGTTTTAATATTGGTAGGTTTTTTTAGCTGCATTACTTCCCGAGTAAGCCTATGAAAGCATATTTATTTATATTGTTATTTTCAAAGTTTTGGTTAGGTTGGGTTAAGTTTTAATATTGGTGGGTTTTTTTTAGCTGCATTACTTCCAGAGTGAACCTATACAATTATATTTTCACTGTTGTGGTTAGGTTGGGTTAAATTTAATATTGGTAGTTTTTTTTTAGCTGCATTACTTCCCGAGTGAGCCCTACAAAAGCATATTTAATTATATTGTTATTTTCACTGTTGTGGTTAGGTTGGGTTACGTTTTAATTTGTGTAGGTTTATTTTAGCTGCATTACTTCCAGAGTGAACCTATACAAGTATATTTTTACTGTTGTGGTTAGGTTGGGTTACGTTTTAATTTGTGTAGGTTTTTTTTAGCTGCATTGCTTCCCGAGTGAGCCTATACAAGGATATTTTCACAGTTGTGGTTAGGTTGGGTTAAGTTTGAAATTGTGTAGGTTTTTTTTAGCTGCATTACTTCCCGAGTGAGCCTATACAAGGATATTTTCACAGTTGTGGTTAGGTTGGGTTAAGTTTTAATTTGAGTAGGTTTTTTTTAGCTCCATTACTTCCCGAGTGAGCCTATAAAAGTATATTTATTTATATTGTTATTTCCATGGAATGCGTACAACGTGTAAACGCATATGTTCACGTTTATTCGAACGTACTCGACCAAGAAGTGCCGGAATACAATCGTCGATAAGGCAGTACCAGCTGGAGAGCATCGTGGTCGATTCAATGCACCAGTTGACGCTGATGAAATTGCCGTTATATTCGACACGGACAAAGTTAAGTTTCGTGACTTAATACTCAACTTAAAATGCGAAGTTTTGTTTTAATAAATACATTATGAAATTATCATTGTTTTTTTTCATTAAAATAAAAAAAAGATAAATAACGGTCCACTGACTGCTAGAAAACATTATATAAAAATCTAAAACAGACCCAATGGTCTCAACTAACCCATTACACCCACACCTAAAATAGTCTCATTCACGGGCAACGCCGGCCACCCACCCTAGTATATATATATATATATATATATATATATATATATATATATATGTGTTTATATATATATACCATCTATTAGTGTTAATTTATACACTTATTTCTGTTTAATATTTCTGTGATTTATTTCACATCCCACATTAAAGTACTAATGCACTAATGAACTAATTAGTTCATTAGTTTGTAAATATACATTATTATAATGGAATATGTATATAAGATATAATTAGGTAAAATAACTATAAATAATATGATTAATACGCAATAAATATTAGATATTTTCTAGTTTTTCTACTACATATCTACTATAAATAGAGGTTCATAGCATTCTACGAATGTATTATATCATACATGTCATAAATACTGTATGAAATGAAGCTTTACGACAAGTCACGCTTGCGTCACCCACCACACCCAGTGCGCAGGTAAGTGTGTTCATCGATATAAAGAAAGTGAATTTCTTTATATCGATGAGTGTGATATTGTGGAAATTGTGTTTAGCGCGAAAATTGATATTAACGGTATTGATTAATTACTTCATTATTTTCTAATTCTTCCTATGTATTAAACTTCCTATATTGACAATTTATCAATATTTAGATTGTTTATCGTATATTACAAGTTGATTTAATATGGTAATATACAAATAGTATTGTTAAATATAAAAATATATACATATACAATTGATAGGTGTTATACTTTATCATAGAGATAGAGAAAAGCTCTCTAGCTATATGTCCTTTATGCATAATTATATATTAATTACAACTGGATTACAACTAAAACAAATTGTACTAAAACGCAGTTGTAATCCAGTTGTAATTTTATAATATTTATTTGTATATAATATACTTAATGTTATACTTTGATACTATAGTATAGTATAGTATATATATATATATATATATATATATATATATATATAAACGTATATTCACACGCACAGATACACACACACAAACACACACATATATTATAGATATACATAGATACTATATAGTTGGTCTACCACATATCTATAAATAGATATGCATAGCATAAAAAGATTCTATTATAGCATACATGTTGTGATAATGTGTGAAATGAAGGTTACGACAAGACACGCCCAAATGTCGTCGCCAATTGCATCACCCATTGCATCACCCACTGCGCAGATTATTGTGTATGGCGCGAAAATTGAAATTAACGGTATTGTTTATTTATTTCCTTATATGTACACTTCCTTTTATTCTACTTCCTTAAAGACAACTCGTAAATATTTAGATTATATATCATATATACTACGAGTTGATTTAATAAGGTAATATAATAATCTTAGTGTTAAATATAAACATATATACTTATATAATTGTTAAGTGTTATCCTTTATCATAGAGCTAGAGAAAAGCTCTCTAGCTCTATGTCCTTTATCCAGAATTATATATAATAATATTTTGTGATGTACTAAACGCAGTTGTAATTCTGTTGTAATTTTATAATATTTATTTGTATATAATATACTTAATTTTATAGTTTGATACTATATATATATAATATATATTATATTTTATAATTTATATATTATAATCAATAATTGATATTAAATATTCAAAATAATAATGTATTTATAGTACAAATTTAGGTTTTAAAGATTGTTATTAATATTTTGTTGCTCAGTTGTAATTGTATAACAATGCATAACCTTGCATACATATACCAGTAGTAATTTAAATACATTCAAAATTAATGTGTTTACTGCAGTAATAATTTAATAAGTAGTAATATATCCTGTTATAATATACATATACCATTATTACTACATGTATATTATAAATCGGCATTCAAGTCTTATATATAATTAGTAATTAAACTTAATATTTTAATATAAGGTATTTTTACTCAATTTTGTAAAACTATTTACAAAATATATTAAAACATAATATTTTAACATAAGGCATTTTTTTAGAAATTTATGAAATAATCATATTAATATTATACTATATTATACCATATTATACTATATATTATATATAATATCAAAGTTTCAAATTATTTTTAACATGTGTAAATATGTATTATGCATTATTAATAAAATTACAACTGGTTTACTACTAGGCAAATCAAAATTAATAACAATCTTTAAAACCTAGAATTTTACAATAAATACATTATTATTTTGATTATTTAATATCACTTATTTATTATAATATATAATATATATTATATATATATATATAGTATACAAATATTAAATTAAGTATATTATATACAAATAAATATTATAATATGTATACATATATAATATAAACATTATATGGGAATATATATAAGTTATAATTATAATATCTATAGATAACATACAACTATTAATAATATTATATATATATATATATATATATATATATATTAAATTATATATGTATATATATATATATATATATATATATATATATATATTAATAAATATATAATTATATATTAATAATTATTAATAATATATTATTTTAATAATTATTCAATTTTAATTTACTAATTATTAATTCTTTATCAATACTTATTATTAATTAATAACAATTAATTATATATTAATAATTATTAATTATATATTATCTTAATAATTATTTATCAATAATAATTTTTTAGTAATAATAATTAATTGTATATTAGTAATTATTATTTATATATTATTCTACTAATAATTACGCGCTAAGTTAGGTGAATATTATTATATTTAACTTATGACTCATGAAACATGAATAATGCTGATAAGATAATTTATTATGCACACAGTTATCTAGGTCAGAAAGGGATTATAATTATACAATGCTTGCTTGATTACTATGCATTTATATTCACATATAAAAACATGTGTACAGTGTACGACGTACATTGTACGTCGTACATATACAGATATGCGTGTAACCATATATGGTATATTAAGTATATCATATACAAATAAATATTATACTATGTATACTATTATTCAATTATAATTATTAAGTAATAATAATTAATTGTATATTATTAATTATTATTTATATATTATTCTAATAATTATTCAATTATAATTGACTAATTAATAATTATTTATCAATACTTATATATAATACATATACTTATTATTAATTAATAACAATTAATTATATATTATTAATTATTAATTATATATTATATATCATTTATGTTATCCGGGAGGCCTCCGGTTATCTAGACGTCCTCCGTATGCTATCCGGGATCGCCTCCGGTATCGTCTTCGTGAATGCCATGTATCTAAACTTGTTGGCCAGCTTCTAGTCCGACAAATTGAATGGTCAAGATGCATAAGTTATAAGTTAGTATACACATATAAACATTAATTATATTATAGTGTCATAATAATTGATTTATTAATATACAATTTATAATTTCAGGATAATTAAGATCATCAGTAGTTTTCTTCCTGCTTGGCTAGATGAATATCTTCATGAATATGTTCAAAATCATCTCCGTTACCGCCCTAGACGTCCTCTGTATGCTATCCGTGATCGCCTCCGGTATCGTATTCGTGAATGCCATGTATCTAAACTTGTTGGCCAGCTTCTAGTCCGACAAATTAAATAGTCAAGATACAGAAGTTTGTATTTAATGTATCTCCATACATATATATATATCCACTGTACACCTATATATATATAACTTCTTATATACGTATATATATATATATATATATATATATATATACTTATATAACTATACATAGTACGTGCATGTATGTGTGTGTAATTATGTAAAATCTATATATAAACTAGTACCGGCATTTGTCTAATTTTAATCCCCTCATGACCTAGATTAATATACACTATGATGCAATATAGTACACATGTTAAATTTTGTTATGTTTTACAATTACATTCATAAATATTTATTAATAGGGTGTACATGATATACCTAAGTGTATATATATTCGCATATATGTAAGTTATAGTATAAAATGACGACCTTGCCATTACCAATGATGCGTCACCAGTGATGAGTCATACCTCTACCTAAAACCACCATTGGTTCAACATACACCTATAATCAGTTGTAAATTACCTCCTATACACGATGTTCATTTATAAAGTATGCCGCCCGTCATGTATAGCCATATATATATATATATATCATGTTGCTATCCGTAATGGACCAGTCCGTACAGCTTAGCATACTGGAACGTTCCATATCTAGCTAACGAACTAGATATCGGACGTCCCATTATGTCACATGTTTACTGCTTTAGGAATCAGTTTGACGCACGCACTGCGTGTGTGCCTAGGGAAAGCAGCCCTCCCTGATTGGCTAAGGGATAAATGTACTACGCGATACCTTGCACCTTTTGCACTTGTATGGTCCAGCTAGTCTATTATTCATTATACACAACTAGTTACAGTATACACATATACATATGATTGTGTCATCATAATTAATTTATATTAATATACAATTTATAATTTCAGAATAAACAAAATGATCTTCCTGCTTGGCTATGGTGAATATCTCCATGAATATGTTAAAGATCATCTCTAGGATCCGGTATCGTCTTCGTGAATTTCGTATATATACATATATATATATATATATATATATATATATCTGGAAGTATACACTGTGATAATTAATGAACATAAACCTCTATATTCGCATACTATATACTATATATGTATATTATAATCATATATATGATCGTATATTTATACATACTTGTATTATTATCATTATAAATCTACCCTTGAATTCCCAGTTTATTATTATATATATTATTCACGTGTTATATCATATCCGTATTTTGTGTATTGTTCCTGTAATAAATGAATGAATTGTTTTACGTTTCTTTTTTACTGTGTATGGGTAAAAATATACGTTCCACTAGGTGTTTATTTATGGGTAAAAATATACGTTCCACTAGGTGTTTATTAAGGGTAAAAATATACGTTCCACTATGTGTTTATTTATGGGTGAAAATATACGTTCCACTAGGTGTTTATTTATGGGTAAAAATATACGTTTCACTAATTGTTATTTATGTGTAAAAATAAACATTCCACTAGGTGTTTACTTATGGGTAAAATAATACGTTCCACTATTGATTTTTTATAAAAGGAAACCGTTTATCTGCTCACAAACTACCTATGATTCAACCACCTACTGGAACATATTATTTGACTTATAATGTTACGTTGCGGCAACTAGTTTCTGGTTGCTTGGGTCATAGTTCATGATATGTCATGAGTAGAAGACATGATATATCTAGACAGATATATTATTGCAATTAAATACGTAAAGGTGCGTTCACACCAAAAATTTCCGCTGGAAATTTCTGCTAGAAATTTCTGATGGAAATTTCCGGTGGAAATTTCTTGCTTCCGTTCACACTGGATATTAAATTTCCGCTGGAAATTTCTGATGGAAATTTCAATATACCATAATAATGTGATAACGCGAACTATGATACATGGGATTAAATACTAGGGGGTATTTTATGTCAATGTGATAATCATATGATCAGAGTTTTATCAATATTTTAGTAAACATATATTAATATTCATTTTTGAGTTATATGTGTTTTAGGGTTAAATTAGGGTGTTTAAAAATATATATATATATATATATATATATACAGAGAACGGCCTTTCCAATCACATGATTGTCTTTATTAGCATTTGGAGTATCGTTTTCTGAAAGATCGATATGGAGTAATGGGATGATTCAGAGAAGAACATTTAAGATGTCAGGATCATTTTAGATGCTTAAAGAATTTAAGAGGGAATACATAGCACAATTTAAAAATGAAAAGAAATGAACGAATTATCTTATTTCAGTTGTAATGAAAGTACGGGTAACGCAAGAGAGATTCGCAATGAAGTTAATTAATGAAGTCAATTAATGAATTTTATTCAAATGAAGGCGCGGTTGATTGGCAGTTAGAAAAATGATATTTGTTTTTAATTGTATAATACATTACATGTCAAATATATACAATTTTATTTATTTTCATTTTCTTGTTTCTCTAGGTGTTTCATTACAACTTCTTGTAATTCTTGCTGACATTTCATTATTCGTATTCTATTTTCTAATCCTATTAATTTTAAATAAATGATATAAATAAACGATGACAATTATTTATATATATATATATATTATTATTAAATCTGCATTGATGAATTAAATAGAGATCTAAAATTTATATATATTGGCAATCACATACATATATAAACACACACACGCACACATACACACATACACATACATATACACATACACATACACACACATATATATATATATATATATATATATATATATATATATATATACATATACCTATTTATATATCATATATTATATGTATATATATATATTATTTTATACATCACAAGTATAATAATACATAATATAATCATATACAAAAGTACATATATATTATATATCATCATGGGTATATATTATATATTATATACTATATAACCATTACCATGTTATCAATATTATTGTACATTGTATGATTCATATGCATTGATATATGAATAATATTCACTGAATATAAACATATTCTCTATTTATAAAACTATTTATAACTGTCGCGCGCTCACCGCCCGCCTAATTTGCTGGTAACATTTTGAATACCGTTCCCAACTCTATTATTTATCTAGTGTATTTCATTTTCAAGTATTGAATCTATACATATTATATAATATATAATTTATATATCAATTTATGAAATATTCTTTTCATATGATAATAATAGTACGATTGAATAAATTATTTATACCGGTTTTACAAAACTCGACTCGATCGACGTACGTCGTACGCCATTTTTACGTATCTATATAATAATTATATATACCTGTATTTAATATAAATATCATAATAGTAACTAGGTACATAAATTATGTATACGGTCTTTAATTCGTATAATGGTATATACCACTAGTTAATAGTACTTTCATAATAGGTACCTAAATTATGTATACGGTCTTTAATTCGTATAATGGTATATACCACTAGTTAATAGTACTTTCATAATAGGTTTCGTTATTGTATATTATTTTAAATATAATTTATTTTAAAATATATTTATAATATTTACGATTTTACATAGTAATTATACCCCAAACTAAATATATTAGCAATGAATAATTATTTTTAAATATATAATTATTATAAATATATATTATTTGAAATATATGTTATAATATAATATATATTCAATATAATATAATATTAAATATTGTACATATTTTAAAATAACAAACCATTTAAATTCAATTCTCCTGCTATCGTATCCATAACTGCAGTTCTTTTGTTTTTTTTACGATAGTCTATACTATATTTATTCCATAAACATTTATTATCTCTATATTTACTTATTATGTTATGTAATAATGTATCCATAATGTAAATAAAATAAAATGTATATAATAATTTTAAAATAATAAATACAAATTTAAATAATAAATTATGTCAAAGTTTATTCAGGTATAAAATACCCGGATGATTATCATTTACATCGGAAATTCACAAATAAATTCAACATGTTGAGTTTCATTTCCGATGGAATTTCCGACGGAAATTGCATCGGAAATTGAGTCGTTCATACCTATTTCCATCAGAAATTTCCTCTATACCCATTTCCTCCGGAAATTTCCAGCGGAAATTTTTGGTGTGAATGCACCTTAAGAATCGGATGTGCGTAAATTTAATTCCATAGCTTAAAACCAGTGTAACTAATTGTCCAATAAGTCATTAATGTATATATATATATATATATGATCAAATGTATCTTCTAAATAAAAGTTGATTAAAATATGTATTTTACTTCATTATAATTAAATGTGTACATATAATAATTAATAATAACTATTATTAAATATTCTACAATACATTATTAAATATTTATTTTAATATATAAAAATAATAGTATTTGTATTTTCTTAATAAAAATTTATAAAAGTTTATATAATCGTATAATAAAAGTATCCACTAACTATAATTAAAGTAAATATAAATTAATTTAAATTAAATTGGTAAGGATTTGAGGTAGCATATATTGTTATCAAGAAATAATATATTCAATATATTCAATACAATTATAGATTAGAATGTTACTTCAGTATTTGATAAAAAAAGTTCATTTAATTATTAATTTTAATATAAATATATATGTGTGTTAAATATGTATAATTAGTATATAACTTATATATCATAATATATATATATATATATATATATATATATATATATATATAATATACTATATTATACACATATATATATATATATATATATATATATATATATATATACTAATATGTTGATTAGTCTAACTTAAATAATTTTGAATGGGTAACATTTGATAACTATTACATGGGTCAAACTCTGCTTTACACATCGTCACATTTACTGTATATGTATATAAATAAACTATTGTATATTAATATATATACCTAATTATATAATAAGTAAATAAATGTATAGTATTAACATATTAAATATTATATTTTATATTATACAATTATTTATTATATATATATATGTATAATATTTTGATACATTTTATATCACATCTTTAGAAATCATTTTAATTTTGATATTAATAATATTCAGTTTAACTTAATGAGATACATTTAAAAATACAATATATATATATATATATATATATATTTATCACTTTAACTATTAATATATATATAAACTAACTTAAACTAATTATAAAATATGCACCATATAAATAACTTAATATGGGGAACGCAGTGAGGGTAGAAGTTCAGTTAAATAATAATTATGAATAGTATATATATATATATAATATTTAACAAGTAAGTAAATTAATTTTTAGAAGGGAACGTTATTTCATAGAACACCAATAATAAGTTAAAGGGATTTAGTAGATGAATGGTCAAATTGGTAAATTGATAAATAATCAAGAATTAAGCACAGTATGGAATGCTTTAAATATGAGCAAGATATATTGATAAGATACCAGCATAAAATGGAAGAGTAGTCTATACATGATCATGTAAGTATTGTTCTAATTCAATCTCCCACTTGCTATACTACACATATCGAGTCATATATATTCCCTTTCTAATTGCATTACATTATTATTTTATATTTCATTCTTATTATATCCACTTAGTTGCGTTAGTTTTTTATTTTGTTTTTTGTGTGGTTGTTATTTTTTATTTTTATTATTTATATAAATAGTCACTACAATATTGTAGTGACCTTACAAAGAGTATAATCACTTTATAAATGTTTCTGATAAACATTAATCAATCATCATTACATTTTTAAAATATATAAATGTACAGTTGTTGTTATATATATATATAAGCTATTGTGAATAATCATGAAACGTACGCTTCAAAAGTACGAAAACCGACAGCCGATGACAACTTCACACTAGTCAACAAGAACGTAAAGAACGTCAAGAACGTCAATAAAGTCAAGACCACGCGCCGCAATGTAATTACAATTGGAAAAGGTTCTTCTGAAGCATTCGGGAAACCACCAGCTAGACGATATCACTTATTCTTATCTCGTATAAATATTGATGTGACTATAGAGTCAATTAAATCATATATATGCAAAGAATTTGAGATTACTTCAGATGAATGCTCGGTCGAGAAAATAATTACTTCGCGTCACTTTGTATCTTCATTTAAGGTAAGTCTGATGATTGATAATGTTCAAGATATGTACAACTGTAATAGGTGGCCTAGTGGTATATTGATAAAACGATTTTATAATAAAATAAATAAAACGAATATTGACAATAATATTAATGTTAATGTTAATCCAACTAATTGATAATGAATAGTAGTGACAAATTAAACTTAGTTTCCTTAAACTGTAATGGTTTTAAAAACAAGGTTAATTTTATTTTAAATAGTTATCCTACTATTGATTTATTTTGTTTTCAGGAACATTGGCTTCCCTCTGAGGAATGTTCTATATTTAATACTAACAATCCACAATATTGTGGTTATGGCAATGCTTCTTTTGATAATACTAAGTTGAGAATTGGCAGACCCTTTGGTGGTGTTGGTTTTATGTGGAAGAAAGTCCTAGATAAACATGTTACAATAGTGAACTCTACTTATGATTGGCTTATATGTATTAGACTATTTGATTTCTATATTATTAATATATATTTACCTTATGAGAGTCCAAATAATATTGATTTATTTGAAGATCGTCTTGTTAAACTATTTTTATATTGTGAATTATTAAATACATCAAATTTTTGTATAATTGGAGATTTTAACTCTAATATCTCTAACCATAATTCAAAATTTAGTAATATTTTACTTAAATATTGCACAGATACAAATATTGTCATGTCTGATAAAATTATTCTAAACTCTGATAGCTATACGTGCGTTAGTTCCGCGTGGAAATCTTGTTCTTGGTTAGACCATATTTTATCTACGCATAATATGCATACATCTATAATTGATATTAAAATTGATTATGATTTTATAATTTCTGATCATCATCCTCTAGTTGTTGTGATTAGACAGAATAATGTCCCTAGATCATTATTTAACAAATGTGTAACTCATAAAATAATTAAATGGAATAGACTGAATAGGAATCAAATTTTAAAATACAATATTGACACTAAAGTAGAATTATGTATATTAATAAATCATATATACTCCTTTGATATTAATCATAATTACTCTGAATATTTATATAATTCGTTAATAAATATACTATTAAAATGTTCTAAAGATATATGTTTTGAATCTAATAATAGTAAATACGCTCGTTCGGAATGGAATAGTATTGTTAAGGAAAAACATTGTATTGCCCGATCATATTATTTAACTTGGATACAAAATAAAAAACCTCTAGCTGGAATATGTTATGACAATATGGTTAATGCAAGAAAACATTTTAAATATGAATTACGCCATAGTAAATTGTTATGTAAACAAATAGAAGCTGATAATATTGCCTTAAATATAATCAGTGATCGAAATAATTTTTGGAAATTAATTTCAAATAATTTGAAAAAAAAATCTTCTATTCCTAATAACATTGAGAATGCACATGGTATAGCTGATGTTACTAAATTCTGGTTTGATAATTTTAATGATATTTTTAACAGTACTAATTCTATTCCGTACCCATATAATAAAATTAATGTTAATGAAATTGTTTATACAAATACGGTTGAGATTTCATCTATTATAGATTCCATTAAAGGTGGTAAATCTGTAGGTCCTGATGGAATTTCCATAGAACATATTTCTAATTCAAATAGTCTTATTATCCAAGTCATAGTATTACTCATTAATAACATGTTACATCACTCCTATTTTCCAAAAAAGTTAATATTATCCTATATTCTACCAATAATTAAAAACAAAAATAAAAGATCGAATGACTCTTCTAACTATCGTCCTATATGTATATCCAATATTATTTGTAAGCTAATTGAAAAGGTGATATATAATAGAATATCTTCTTTATTGGTTACTCTTGATAATCAATTTGGATTTAAAAAAAACCTTGGAACCGAAATGTGTGTTTTTGCACTTAAGCAATACTTAAAAGATTACTATAATAACAATACCAATATATTTGTAGCTTTTCTAGATGCATCTAAAGCTTTTGACAAAATTAATCACAATATTTTATTTCATAGATTAAAAGATAATAATGTTCCATCTTATATAATAAATTTTTTAAATTATTGGTACAGAAATCAGAGAATCTATATTAAGTGGGGTGATAATACATCAAATAGCTTCCCAGTTTCGAATGGTGTCCGTCAAGGAGGAATTCTTTCACCTTTACTATTCAATATTTATACCAATCCTATGATTGTGAAATTAAATCAAATAAAATCAGGATATTGTTTAAATGGGAAGATAATTAATAATTTATGCTATGCTGACGATACAGCTCTATTCTCACCATCACTGAAGGGTCTGCAATTATTGATAAATTGTTGTGAAGAGTTCGCTGGCCATAACTTCATAACATATAATATAGATAAATCTGTCATTTTGCCTATCTATTATGGTTCATCTATACATAATCCAGTAAAGTTATACATAGGTAATACACTTTTGAATGTTGTTAAAGCGTATAAATATCTTGGACATTGGATATCAGAAGACTTGTCTGATGATATTGATATATATAATAATATCAAACAGCTATATAAACAAAGCTATATGATAGCGAATAATTTTAGCCATTGCTCTAAAGCTACTAAGATTATTCTATTTAAATCGTTTGTTTCAAATATCTACCTTAGTAGTATATGGTTACCGAATAGGGCCAACATGCAAAAAATTAAGGTAGCATATAATAACGCATATCGTATAGTGATGAAATATAAGCGTCGAAATAGCGCGTCATTGATGTTTTTATATGATAATGTTAATAATTTAACAATTAAACTACGTAAATCATATAATTCACTTTATCAACGTATACGAAATTCTCGTAATTCGTTAATTATTCAACTTTATTATTATAATATCTTGTGCCCTTCGCAACTATTTACCTTATGGTATAAATCTGTATTTAGATAATATTTTAGATTTCGTTTTCGTTTAATTGTTGTTAGTTTTAATTATTGTATATTCTATGGACCTCTGTTATGCATGTCTGATTCAAATTAAATAAATAAATAAATAAATATATATATATATATATATATATATATATATATATATATATATATATATATATATATGTGTGTGTTTTCTCAGGAAAAAGTAGAATAATAGTTATCGACAGGTTATATATTTATTTAATGGAAATAATTGGATATGGATGGGGAATGTGGTGTGGTTCGTGGATGGATGTGAATGGGGAATGTGGTGTGATTCGTGGATGGGGGTAGATGGGTAATGTGTGTGTCGTGGATGGGGGTATAAGCCCAGGCTACCAAATTTATTTGAAATAACTAGGTACAGGTTATATTTCCATGGTTAGAATAGATGGTTGTTTTGTGAACATTACTGCTGTTATTACTGCTGCATAAACACTCCTTCATACCTAGTTATTTACCGGTTGCAAGGTTATCTTTACTACTTTAATTATTTGTTTTAAATAGGTGAATAGTTGGGTGTTTAAATAGGTAAATAACTAGGTACATGTTTTATTTACTCGGTTATTTTATGTAAATGACTCCTGCATAAACACTCCTTCATACCTAGTTATTTACCGGTTGCAAGGTTATCTTTACTACTTTAATTATTTGTTTTAAATAGGTGAATAGTTGGGTGTTTAAATAGGTAAATAACTAGGTACATGTTTTATTTACTCGGTTATTTTATGTAAATGACTCCTGCATAAACACTCCTTCATACCTAGTTATTTACCGGTTGCAAGGTTATCTTTACTACTTTAATTATTTGTTTTAAATAGGTGAATAGTTGGGTGTTTAAATAGGTAAATAACTAGGTACATGTTTTATTTACTCGGTTATTTTATGTAAATGACTCCTGCATAAACACTCCTTCATACCTAGTTATTTACTGGTTGCAAGGTTATCTTTACTACTTTAATTATTTGTTTTAAATATGTGAATAGTTGGGTGTTTAAATAGGTAAATAACTAGGTACATGTTTTATTTACTCGGTTATTTTATGTAAATGACTCCTGCATAAACACTCCTTCAATACCTAGTTATTAACTTGGTACCAGGTTATATTTACTGCTGTTATTTATCTTGGTACTAGGTTATACTTACTGCAGTTATTTAACTTGCTACTAGGTTATATTTAATTCTATAACTATATGTTAGCTAGATGAATAGATACATATAAAAAAACACTGAAGCTCAAATTATTAATCATTTTTATTTATAAATAGATTTAAACGTCACATCAGTCCTCCAAATCTGTCTTTTCAGATACCTATGGAAAAAAATAATTAATAAATATAGAAGTGAATGTGTATTATACAATAACTAAAAATGAAACTGTCTATATTAACATCATCAAGTTTCTTTGTCCTTTATTGCCCCTGTGTTGCATTTCCTTTAGCACCTCTCCTAATCTAGGACTTTACAGGCCTCCGAAATGTTCTTTGCATAAAGCTGATGGAAATATAATAATAATTAATAAATATTTAAGTTTTATTTATACATTATTTAAAAAATAAAATGTCTATATTAGTAATAAATATATAAATATTGTGTAGGGATAGGTCAGGATGGTATTTGTGAATGATGTCTTTTTTAATTTTTGGAAGTTTATTTCATGTTTTAATATTGCTTTATAGATTGTGAGAATATATTTGAATTGATATTCAACCCATTACAAATACTAGTTTTGAATACATTTTTTGAATATGAAAATGTATACATTATAATATAATGTAATAAGCATTATAATATTCATATAAATATAAGAATATGTGTCTTATATATGAAAATATAAAAATAGATCAATATATACTATATGAAATTGTATATGAACACATTTTATATATATATGCATTACTATGAGGAACCAAACAAATATGTTTATAAAATATACATACATTAAACATTATGCATTATATATGATCACTATCAAATATTTATTATAATTATATAAATAGAATTTTTAATCAAATTGAAATTTGTAAATTTATATAACAATAGAATATATATTTTCATATTTTAATTTAGAACTCATAAATAATATATAAATATATACTATTAATATGTAATACTAATATGAAATTGTATATGAATAAATGTTGATCTTATATACAATCAGTATATATGATCACTATATATTATTAAATACACCAAATAATATATAAAGTATATAGTATAATATCAAATATAAATGATAATCAAATATTTATTATAATTAAATAAAAATGTTTTACATCAATTGAAATTTGTAAATTTATATAACAATAGAATATATATGTTCATATATTAATTTAGAACTCATAAATAATATAAAAATAAATCAATATATGAATATATGAAATTGTATATGAACAAATGTTATATATATGCATTATATATATTCACTATATATTATTAAATATAACAAATAATATATATAAAGTATATAGTATAATATCAAATATTTATTATAATTATATAAATTGAATTTTAAATTTATATAACAATAGAATATATATTTTCATATTTTAATTTAGAACATATAAATAATATAAAAAATAGATAAATACATTTATTAATTTAAGAAATTTGTTAATTTATATAACAATAGAATATATATTTTCATATTTTAATTAAGAACTTATTAATAATATAAAATTGTATAAATACATACTATATGAAATTGTATATGAAAAATGTTGATATTACATAGAATCAGTATATATGATCACTATATATTATTAAATACCACAAATAATATATATAAAGTATATAGCTGTAATAGATATATAGTATAGGTATATAGGTATATAGTATAATATCAAATATAATTTATAATCAAATATTTATTAGAATTATATGAATTGAATTTTAAATCAATTGAAATTTGTAAATTTATATAACAATAGAATATATATTTTCATATGTTAATTTAGAACTCATAAATAATATAAAAATAGATCAATATATACCAGAGTTGTTTGATTTAAATCAATTGATCATTTGATTAAATCAATGATTTTTTTGATTTTTTTGAAGGCAAAAATCATGATTTTTTTGATTTTTTTGATTTTTTTTGATTATAAATCAACTTTTTTATAATTTGATAAAATGTAATTAATAGTTTGGATTACTATTATTAACAAATCTAATAAATAAAACTGATTAAATAATATAAAATTTGTATTGATAAATTTATTTATTTATTCTATCAAAAAAATCAAAAAAATCAAAAAAAACCAAAAAAATCAATGTGATTTTGATTTTTTTGATTTTTTTAAAAAAATCATGATTTTTTCCAACTCTGATATATACTATAAGAAATTGTATATGAACAAATGTTATATATATATATGCATTATTAGAGAAACCAGAAAATATGTTTATAAAATATACATACATTAAACATTATGCATTATATATGATCACTATAAGTTATACAAAAATATTTATTATAAATAAATAAATTTAATTTTTAATAAAATTTAAATTTATATAATTTGTAAATTTACTTTACAATAGAATATAATATATTTCATATTTTAATTTACAACTCATAAACAATATAAAAATAGATCAAATCATACTAAATATATATATATATATATATATATATATATATATATAGAAATATAATTTATAATATATATATATATATATATATATATATATATGCATTATTAAGAGTAACCAGAATATAGGTTTATAAAATATACGTTTATTAAACATTATTCATATTTAATATTATAAAATATAATAAATATAAAGTATAATATCCAATATTTATAAACAAATATTTATTATAAATATATAAATTGAAATTTGTATAATTTGTAATTTATATAATAATAGAATATAATCTCATTTTAATACAATATATTTCATATTTTAATTTAAAACTCATAATATACAAATAGATCAATATGAAATATATTATATGAAATTATATATGAACAAATGTTGATATTACATATATTATATATAATCAGTATATATATGCATTATTATAAGGAACCATCAAATTGGTTTATAAAATATACATTTATTAAACATTATTCATTATACTATCTATATTTATATATATAGGATAAGGTATTAAAATAATAAATAAATAAATATATAAAGTAACTCTATCTTGTATAAGAATACATTTGTTTAAATCAATGGGTCTACAATATATAGCTATTTAATATTGTGACTTTAGTAATGCCAATGTATTTTTTAAAAATAGAAAATGAAATAATTGTAATATATATGTATCCATATGAATAACTATATTTAATACATATCTAATTAAAATTAATTTCTTTGACTACAAAGTATGTTCACATGGGAACAACCTTTTTTATAAAATATAATACTAATCAGTGATTGGTAATCACTGTGATATATATATATATATATATATCAGTGATTATATATATTGCCTAAATCTGATAATAATATATTATATTGAATATTATATCAACTATTATTGACTAATAGTGTTTATTGTGAATTCATGTTTTATATAAATAGGTCATTTCCAATCATATTAATAATTATATTTGTAATATTAATTTATATAGATATAAATTATATAGAAACTCACCATTTATGCATATTCCTCCTCTGATTGATGTGTGTTCTCTAGCTCCAGTAAATAACCAGTTGATGGAACTGCAACGGAGACACTAGATATAATAGCATCCTCTGTATTGTTCTTTACCTTGTTCTGAAAATATATTGAATACAAATTAAATTATATATATATATATATATATATATATATAATTAAACAGTATATATATTAAACAGTTCCTCCAACACATTATTTTTATCTGTAGAATTATTTAATTTTATATAATTGTTGTAACTAGTTATAGGAAAAAATGTATATAGTATATTAAAATTTATATTATTCATTAATAATATCAATTTATTTATGTATGCCAAATAAAAGTTATATATATATATATGTGCAGTAAACTTGATAACAGTGGGTATCACCAGTATCGGTTATAACTTAAATATTATGATTTGAATACAATAATATTAACTATATTAAAAACAAATAACTTATGGATAATAATATGGATAGTTTAATATATATATATATATATATATATATATATATATCAATACATTTATAATTAATATTTTTACTATGTAAAGTAATATCGAAATACTATAACTATGATTGAAATATAGTATTTTAATTCTAAATAATTATTGAAAAGTATAATATTTGAACAACTCTGGTATTTTTTATTTTTGGTTTAAACTTAGATAACTCAAAAACACAACCTGACCAACCCTGCTAATAACTGATTTGATAAATGTATACATTAATATATAATATTATCAAAAATGATAAAAACAAATTTACTTTTCATCATATATTTACTAACAAATGAATTATTGATACAGTTCTGTGTTGTGAATGCCTTGCTCCATCATAAACTGATTCTATGGGTAGACCATTAAACACTTTATTACGATTACCTGAAAATATATGTTATTTTACATTAGAATCAGAATTATAGCGGCACTTATTTAAAAATAGTTTCGTGTGAGGTGTCCCAATAGCGAAATATAGTTACAGTTTTAAATAGATGGCATAAGTTCATATACATGTTATATAATAATAATATCAGAATTTAGGCATGACAATGTTAAACGAAGAAGCGAGATACTTATATCTAGTCGTTTACCCATTTCACTTTCCTAAAGAATATTTATGAGGAGAAAAGTATAGTAAAAGTAAAATTAAAATAAATATAATAAAATTTTAAGATTTAAAGTTAGTAAAATTATATACAAAATAACAAAATTATCAATACACATTTAATTATTTAGTTTTCTATTAGAATAATACATTTATAAAAAATCAGAGATATTAAATTTATATCAAGAATAGCCAACAATAATTGAAAATAATGAGGATAGATGGTGTATCAACTTCAGGGATATGGGAGCGTCAGGTCCAATGATGTAGGGATCATATTTGTTCCAATAATAAGAACACTGACAATACTTTCCTCTCAATACAAGTATATCCATTTCTTCGATACGTACCATACCCACATTAACACAAAAATATCAGCCATTCCGTCATTAAAAAAAACACTATAAAATAGATTTAACGTACATAATACGTTAATATGTCCATAATTATATATTATCTTCTAATCACATATTTACTAACAAATGAATTATTTCAGTTCTGTGTTGTAGATACTCCATAAACTGATCCTATCGGTAGACCAATAAGTACTTTATTACGATCACCTGAAAATATATCTTATTTTACTTTGGAATCACAGTTTTAGTCGCTTTATTT
This sequence comes from Osedax fenrisi, assembly GCA_964019155.1. NCBI lineage: Eukaryota > Metazoa > Annelida > Polychaeta > Sabellida > Siboglinidae > Osedax > Osedax fenrisi. The sequence continues at coordinate 23,487,202 of OZ025243.1, forward strand.
AAAATATAATTGTTTGGCATCTAAATAATTAAATATACGATACTAAATAGATAGAAAAAGTGTGCATACATTTTATATGTACCTGATAATATACTTTTAAAGTGTAAATATATATAGAATCGGTCTCATATTTATTTATGGTACATAATACGCACATGAAAATCCGCATAAGATATATTTTATAAATTAAATTTCACTAGTGCAACAGCTTAGTAGTATATATTGGGAATAATATTATATATATATTATCAAGATAATCTCGTACGGTTACCAGTAAACGATATTATCTCGTACGACTTGAGTCCAATTATTAAATTTAATTTAATTCATAATTATACAGTTCTTATACGAATATATATAATACAATATATTATATCAATATTAATAAGTTATTATATATAATCATATAAGAACTATATAATTATGAAATAAATTAAATATAGTATGTTGTTCGAAAATACCTCTTACGAGATTACTGGCTACCTCTCGTATATTATATATGAGATATATGATATAAAATAGTTAATAAATATTTATTCGTAGCATAAATTATGCACTAGGCACAATGTGAGGTATTTTATTAATACGGTAATATAATTATTATTATTAAATATATATTGAATAATTAATATTAGTTGTATTGTAATGATAATAATTAGTTATAATGTATAACTATGTGGAGTAATAAAATAGTCAATTATATTATATAATTATAATATATGTTTCAAATTATGTGCAGATAATACTTAATATATCACGATTTTTGTGCGGATTACGTCCAGATATCACATAGTTTAACTAAGATAACTATGATGGTTATAATCCAGGGTTATCATAGTTAATGCTTTATAAATATTATTGAATTAAGTATAATGAATAAAATATAATTATTATAATAATACACACATTTCTAGAATATATTTCTAATATTATTATAATATTATAATAATTATATATATTTAATATAATATTATATAATTATTATAATAATATAAGAAATAATAATTATGGATATATAAATTATATAATATAATGTATAGTATACATTCAATGTAACAATGTAACATTGTATACGGAATTTCTGGATCTATTTCGCCAGTTTCGTTATTTAGAGCGCTTACGTGGTTCTATATCTAAATAATATTTAGTAAATACCCGAAGCTAGTCTTATAACTATGATAACATATTTTACTATAACTATTGAAACAATGTATATATATAATATATGAATTATTAAATTTATTTTATCTTTTAAATATCTAAATAAAACCTTTTTCTTTTTGTCATTATTCTTCATGTGTTTAGATATTTTGCTTGAATTATTTATATGTTATAATACAGAATCTTATGTTATACTATTATCAATATAAACATGATAATATGATACAAATATTATTTTAGAGTTAAAGTAAATTCTAGAAGGATGCGAGCAGCATGTTTTCACACGTGATATGTTATGGGCGGGGCTTGTGAGCGTGAACTTCGAGGACATGAATATTATATACAAGGACTTGAACTATTCTCAGAATAGTTCTTAATAATTCTTGTGATAATAATTGAGTGATTAGCCGGTTGATTAGTTATTACTTAAATTTACATGAATTATTGACTTTGCAGTGATATATAATGTATATGTATACACGATTATTCAGATCTAAATATAACTTATACGCGTGCATATACATTATATTATAATATATATTAATACATTTGATTTTTTATTAAATTTAAATTATTACTATTAGAAATTATTCGATTATAATTCTAATATGTTACGTACGTATGATATAGATATAGTTTTAGAATGCCCGTTTAATTTCAAGTAGAAACAATATATTAAATATGTATAATAATATAATCCATCGCTAAGTTATCCGTAATAGTAACTGTACAATTATGTATTTGTTAATAAATTGTTGTTGTTATTAAATTCAATTATTACTATTATAAATTATAAGTTAACTTATAGTAATTACTATAACATTTACTATAACGGATTACATATTGATGGATTATATTATTATTATAATAATTATACATATATAATATATTTGTTCTACTTTAAATACAGCATAATAGCATAATCATTATGATCATGTAAACATGTAATTACATGTTAAACATGATGTTTACATGTTTAGAACTCATGAGTTCTATATAGTATCTATAATAGTTTCATTCCAAATTCCACTTAATTTCTAGAAGAAGTAATATTGTTTAAATATATATAGGTATATCTACAGTAACAGTAATTACTGTTACTGTTTTACTGGTTAACTATTTCTATATATAATTTCTGAAAGTCCAATTAATTGTAAATAGAAGCAATATATTATACATATATAATAATATAGGTATAACAATGAGATTTTTTCTAGTGATGCTAGTTTAAAATAATTAGTACCATTGGAAAGAGCATGAAAAAGTAATATAAGAGTCATATATTAATTTTGTAATCAGATAACTAAATAAAAAGTTATAGATCAAAAACTGGTAAATTTATGAGCTAAAAATTAGCCAATATTTACATGTAAAGTATACAAATTGTTTGGTCATGAAAACAAAATTTAATGTACAGAACTTGTTAATTAATATTATACATCAATTTTTTTACACATTGTTCTTTTAAATATATTCTACTATATAGATTTATAAAATTTATTTTATTTTTTCAAAATGGTCATATAAGGCTAAATTTTCAACTGGCCATTTATTTTTTAATATTTTTTTATATAATTTTTAATATTTTTTTTTAAATACATTTTTTTACTTATAAATTATTATTAGTTATACAATATATTAAAAAAATGATATTACTTTTGCAAAATATTTTAAATTTTGTTTATAAAATTATATTTTATATAAATAAATTTTCTAGCATTATTTCCATTAAAAATAACCTAATTAATATGTATATATACAATTAATTGAATAATAGTTATCTATAATTTATGTATTTAAATTTCCATTTTAAATGGTCTGCATCCAATATAGCAAGCGTATTTTTTGATTACTAATATAATGGGTTAAAATAATCATTTAAGTTTCCACACTAGTTTACATCATAATAAATAGTAAGAATGAAATATGGTATATAATATCAGATACATTTGTATTATTTTAAATTATCTATCGATATATAAAATATGTTACATCTAAACCCGTAAATTGTTAGCAAAACCTACAGGAGCCATATTCTATATTCTCCTCTTAAATAGAATATTTATGTATATGTATTTATAAAATCAAATGAATAATATTTATGTACAATGAAATTATTTAAATTTTATTTTAAGAGATAATATTAATGTAAATGATTTTTCAATAGCAGAATTACATAATTCCATTATCTTAGAAGCCTCCAATCTTTTATTTGCATTACTGCTGGCCGCAACATTCATCTGAAGTTTCATACATCACCTATATATTAGATAAGTGCAGTAAATTAATAAGGGACAATATTTAAAAAACAATATGATTATATTATATAGGAATTATACTCGAAAAAGATGATTAGATAATATGATTAAATGGTTTTGGGAGATCTATTGAGTTAACCTAAATGTGTTAACAGAAGAATTCCATAATTCCGGTATCTTTTCACAGCTTTGTTTCCAATGTTTATAGGCGTTAGCAGCAGGCCGCAAAATGCATCTGATGTTCATACATAACCTATAAAGTAGAGGATGTTACTATATCAAGGGGGTGTTAGTGACAATAACAGATGTTCAAATCAATTTATCAACAATCATTATAAGTTGCTTCATTCACCTTATCCCTCAGTAATTTTATTGTTAACAATATCACGTTAAATAATGTGTACACCCCCCCCCCACATTATAATCGCAGCGACAATAATGTTTAACTGGTGGTCGTATACTACTGCATTTAAGTTAGTTATTTGTATACTCACTAACATAAGCTATTTATTTTAAAATTCAATTCGTTTACCTTATTTCTGTTTACAATTTTTAATGATGATTGATGTCAATATTTTATACACTTTTTCAGTGTGTATACATTACTTTGTAAATAGAAACACAGTTTTAAGTATCTCATCTAGGTAATCAAATTCTCAATATAGTAAATTTTCCTCCTATTTAAAGAGTTTCTATTTACTCTAACTAGTAATGAAACTTGATTATAATTTTCTAATTGATATATTCTGGCATTCCATTTAATAATATAAATTCGCAGTGAATTGTAATAAGTTTATTGTTGAATACTTACCAGTGATCTTGTGCGCACAGATACTACATATTAATATAAATAATTATGTATAAATAGTAAAATTCACACAGCACGAAATCAACAAACCACACGTGATCACTAGTTAGTAATCAGTGGTTACCTTGTTATATTGTGAACTCATCAATGTAGTTTATTCAATGTAGTATAAGCAAAGATTTTGCGAAGCAAAGATATAACACTCCCTATGCATGCAACGTAATTTAGTAATATCCCCAACCGCTGCTAGCAGTAGTATCGAAATCACTGAAATAGATTTAGGTTCGGCTCTGTTTGCATACAACAATGTTTTCATTGCTCTATTAAATTACATGCAATATAAATTAACTTTTACTTACTAAATATATACTTATAGCATTTAAAACATACATATCATATTTGTTTGTTATATATTAGTAATGAACACTTAGTTTTCATCATATAAATATTAATTTAAAGCATATTATTTAACATTTTAAAAGTGTATAGTTAAATACGAATTTACATTATAAACAAGGCATAGTCCCTAAAAGTAACCCGCTATAGGTGGCACCAGGGTATTTTGTATACAAATTCGAATTATACGATTTCGCGTAAGTGTTATATCTTTCCTTCGGAAAATCGTTGGTATAAGTATTTAATTATTTGTAGAATGTGAAAAATAATCTTTACACCACTCCACAAATACAGTTTTATCTGTTTCTAAAACTGTCTTTAATTCTACAATTAAATCCTTTAATTTTAATATAAAAACTAGAATCTAAATTAAATTTATTATTACAGTCACAGAGATGCCACTTTTTAATAAATATATATATAACTATAAATATATAATATAACCAACTTTTTCAGTTTCAGTTAGAGTTAAATTCATCAGTTTGAGGTGTACGATACTTTTCAAGCAATTGAACAGACATATTTGAGCTAAAATAAGAACATCTTTATATTAAATATATGTATAATACATACAATATATCAATAAGTTATTATTTATTTATCAAATAAAATTGTAATAAGTACATGCATGTAATTTAAACTATAATTATCATTGTAATAGCAATACATATCTTAAATATTTTTATATAAATTTTAATAAATACAAATTTTAAATGTGTATTAAATAAACTCAAATAACAAATTAATTAATAACATTTATAATTAATATTAGAATTATTTAAATACAATATAATTACTATTTAATATATTATATAAAATAAATATAAGTTAATGCACAAAAATCGCAAATGCATAGTTTTATTATACATTTATGAGAATTTAAATAGATCCATTATACCATTATAATTACTTGTATCTTTGTAAAAAAAATCATTTGTTTTAAGATTGACAGATTTTAATATTAAAATATAAATATGTAAGTTTACTAGGCACGTTCAACTATCTTAATTATTAATTTATAAGTAAATAAAATATATTAATAATAATCTACAATATTTGAAGAACTCTGTGCTGTATATATTTAATAATAATAATATAGATAACTTAGTTAATTTTACAATTTAAATAAATATCGTTTTTAAAAAACGTCATAAATTGCATTTTTTTTGTAATAGTATTAATCTTAAAAGTTCATATTCATATTACTATAGATCGTGATTAAATATAATATTATACTTATAATATTAAATAATAAACAGTGTATATGTATAATCTATAAAATATGTGTTAAATAAAATTTACATTATTAAATAGCGCAATACATATTAAAATATTTATTAATAATAATTAAAATTTATTAAACAATTTTAATTATTAAATAAATATAATATTATTAATCGGTATAATAAGAGTGTATTATATAACATAGTTATTGTAATAACCTAACTACTCATTCTAATAGTTATATTTAAATATATATTTATTTATAAATTAACTATATATTTAAAAAACGCATCATCTTACCTTGACTTTCAAAATATTAAAGGAAGTGAGTTTGATTTATTTTTTATTATTATGACAGGATAATAAATCATATTCCACTAATTGTTATTAATTATGATTGGAGCAAAGATATCAATTATTAATAATTATTGTAAAACATTTTAAAATGATCGTTTTTTTTTAAATTTAAATAAATAAATGAATTCGTATCCGACGACCAATAAGATGCTTTGAACTTTTTTGAATCTCATTGTTATACCTAAATAATATAACAGAACGATACGTATATATATATAATAGTAGGTCCTAAGTCATTTATTAAAGTCAATTACCTAATTCTCTTAAGTAAGCCTTGCTGTAAGACCCTTACAGTGTAAGGGCAGGTATATTTTGTAATTATTTGTGACATCTTTTGTTCTACAATTACTTAATTACTTTCGAACAAATATATACAAATATCTACACATTATAATAATGATTATTATTAAGTTAAACAGTAATTTTATAATAAAGTAACACCATAATAGGTCAACTGTTATATTATGAATTATATTATAATTCAAAAATGAATAGTATTAGGTTATATTATATATTTACCTATATTATTATTTACTAATTTATCTATATCCACTTATCTCTATAATTAAATCCCATCTATTTAAATTATACGTAAATTTATATAAATAAAAAATAGTGATTTAGCCAGGATGTTTAGCGTGATGTATTAGAATACATTTTGTTTAAAAGTCTAGGTTCGAATCCCAGCCGTTGCATAAATTTTTTATTAATATTTATATATATATACCGACAAATTTGTATATTTATATATATTTATTAATTTATAAATTATATAATTAATTAATTATATAATTTATAAATAAATATTATTCAAATAATATTAATATTAATAATTCATATATTATATATATATATATATATATTATTTTAATATATTTAAATAATTTATTCTTCTAAATAAATTAATAATATTAATATTAATTTGTAATGCTATTATGCTGATATTATGTTGTTATTATTATAATTGTAACATAATAGCAGCATAATATATATTTAATAGCAAAATAATAGTAGCATAATAGAATTACAAATTAATAACAGCATAATAGATTTTTAATGGCAACATAATACAGCATAATAGCATAATGTAAACATTTGAGGCTATTATTTATGCTATTATGCTTCTATTATTAGGATATTACTGTTAGCAGTGTTTAGTAATGTAAATAAATAGATACCAAATGATATATAACCTAGTTATGAAAATAACATGCTACCTAATGATATATAACCTATAGTTATGAAAATAACATGCTACCTAATGATATATAACCTATAGTTATGCAAATAACATGCTACCTAATGATATATAACCTATAGTTATGAAAATAACATTCTACCATATGATATATAACCTAGAGTTATGAAAATAACATGCTACCTAATGATATATAACCTATAGTTATGAAAATAACATGATACCAATTGATATATAACCTAGAGTTATGAAAATAACATGCTACCTAATGATATATAACCTATAGTTATGAAAATAACATGCTACCAATTGATATATAACATATAGTTATGAAAATAACATGCTACCTAATGATATATAACCTAGAGTTATGAAAATAACATGCTACCTAATGATATATAACCTATAGTTATGAAAATAACATGCTACCAATTGATATATAACCTAGCGTTATGAAAATAACATGCTACCTAATGATATATAACCTTGAGTTATGAAAATAACATGCTACCAATTGATATATAACCTAGAGTTATGAAAATAACATGCTACCTAATGATATATAACCTTGAGTTATGAAAATAACATGCTACCAATTGATATATAACCTAGAGTTATGAAAATAACATGCTACCTAATGATATATAACCTAGAGTTATGAAAATAACATGCTACCTAATGATATATAACCTATAGTTATTTTTACTACTAATTTTATACCAATTTATTGATGATTTGGTAGCCTGGGAGGGGAATTGGTGTATTCGTGGATGTATATTGATGGTGAATGGAGGATGGACTTTTTTGTCGAATCGAGAATGGAGGAAACCTCAAACTAAACAAAATATGGAATCATATGAAACATCATAAATATAAACAGTCATGAGTAAATATGTATCTATCGAGAAGTTCTTATAATTAATATGATATGATTTACTAGCCTTTCAGTGTACGCTGTATGCACTAATACATCATAGCAAGCCGAACTTATCGATAATAACGATATAACATGATGGGCGTAGTGGGCGTATCTCTATTTAGATAACTAGATAAAACTAGTTAATCTAATTATAAACTACGCTCTTAACAATTTACAAAACAGAAATAAAAAAAACAGATAACAATTTAAAATATCAAATCAACATTCATCCAAGTTACATAACATTTAAATTCGTTAAACCAAGTTTACTATTTTAAATTTACAAAACTGAAATCAAATTATATAAAAACACATATAACAAAATATATTAAATCAACATTTATCTAAATTACATAACACATTTATACTTAGTGCACAACACATTTATAAATACCTATATACAGTTATATACATAGTTACCATACTACATATATATATATATAATGTAAGAAAAATATTTATATCGAGTTTAATTCAAATATATAAAAATAGTTATATCGTTTAATTGTGATATTAGGAAATACTATTACTAATTATAAGGTTATAATGGTTATTATGAAGAGATAGTTAATAAATATATGAGCATATTATTCGAAAAAATCTATTTTTATTTTGAAGAACAGAAATATAATGTTGAGTTATCAGGTGGGATATTAGTATTTAATGGCTGGGATTCACAGTGTTAAGGACAGTAACAAATATAATTGTATATCGTCAGCATAAATATGAAGATAAGTGTTAGGGAATTTGATATTCATAGCATATAAGAACATTCCTAATATAAATATATATATAAATATTGAATATAAAATAAAATAAATCTAAGACTATACTCTATACACGATAATTAATATATAAATACATAAAGATAATATAGGATATTGTCATACTAGAAAAATAAATTTAAATAACTAAACTTTAAATTTCTATTGACTGAGATTTAATCAAATAAATTCAAAAATGAAATTATAAAGATATACATTTTTATAAATTTTTGAAAAATAGTCAAAATTAAAATATGGAATATCTCTATTAACATTTTATTTTCAGATATCGACAAAGCAAATACATTAAATTCATATTTTATTTAAATTCTACAACATGATAAAGGAAATTTACCCGAATTTTGTAATATAACTAAACAAAAATTTGATAATATTGATTTAAATCTTGAAATATAAATATTAAACTATTTTAAATAGACTAAAGAAATACATATTATAATTTTGTTTAATGAATTAAATAATGAAAAAATCGTAGATATAATATGATTAAATTGATTTTGCAAAAGCTTTTGATTTTGTAAAATATTCATAAAATATACATAACAAACTATGTTATTAATTAAAATCATTATAATGCTATCTAATAAAATAATAAAATAGTTTTTTAATTTTTTATCGAATATATCTCGAATTACACGTAATGACAATTATTTGTCAAATAGTTAATAATATTATATTATAAAATATCGAGTATCACAAGGATCAGTTTTATATTTAATTTAATTTTTATTATATTGATATTGTTATACTCTTTTGAAATTAATATTTATTTGCGAATATTTATTTGATATAATGTAGGTAGCGAGATAACTAGAAGGTTTAATATATGTAATGGAGTAGATGGAAGAATATGTTTTATCTATTTATCAGTATTAATTATAAAAATAATAATTATTAAATCCTCCATTTATGACGTCTGGATAGTTACTACGAATAGGGGAATACCAGTTTAAAATAGGATAATTATTGTATAATTAAAAAGTGCTTTTATTGCATGCTTTTAAAATTATGATAAAATAAATCATTTAAAATAAGTTATTATTATATAGAAATATATGCTAGCATAATGATATTACCATATATGTATTTACAAGGAGAACAATATTGTTATAAAGATGAAAATTATACTATTATTCAGTGAAATAATGTAATCAAGCAAAGACAAGATTTAACCCACATTTATATTCAGATTTAGATAAAAGTTTAACGCACATAGAACATATTTATTCACTGTTAATTATTATACATCTAGGGATATATATGCAAGATATCTATATAATCATATTCACTTAACCTGTTTCATAACCAATCATTGATGAAAGTGTATCGATAGTATCTTTATTAATTATACATCCACGATAAATAGCTACCTATGAGTAATATAAACATATATATATATATATATATATATATATATATATATATATATATATATATATATATATATATATATATTGTGTATAATGATAACTATACTAATATTATGTATGATCATATGTATTCATTACAAGTTGTTTTTCTTTTATAGTTTATAATAAAATAAATATAAATAAAATATTTGGTATTATTATTTATTCTAAACTTCTTCAATTTAAGACTGCTATGTATCTATTATTATTCTACACATTTAATATATGTTAATCATGAATAATAATATCACCTGATATATTAATATTAATATTTTGATTATTGCTTGCATTAAGGATAGGTGAGACCTCTATATATTTTTTAAAATTACATTTCAAATTTTATATATAAATATCATATATATATATATATATGATATTATTCAAATACCAAATAATATCTTAAAATTATATATAAATCATGTTTTACGTAAAATAAAAACGTTTAAATATATATAATTTAAATAAATTATAATCATAATTAAAAATAATTAATTGTATTTTAATAATGATTATAATATAATTAATATAATATAATTTTTAGAATTATAATAGCTAAACTAAAGAATATTATATATAGTTTAAATATTCATAATTCATATAACACCTATAGGTGGCTCTTTATTTATAATAAAATAATTTGTTAAGTTCGATCCCCGTCCGGACCATTAAAATAGGTCTTAAAATAATATTTAGAAGTGATCTTATATAATTGTGTATAAATAAATGGTCGGCTCTCGTTAACAACATGAATGTCTTAATATGAGAGCGGATTCTAATGGACATTATGCCATATGGTTATAAGTGGAAACTTCATCTAAGTTCCTGGATGGGATGAAACGACTCCACCAAATAAAAAAACAATAACAATAACAATATATATATATATATATATATTTATATTAGTTATCTTGTTGTACTACTTTTTACTATGCATAGTAAAAAGTATTCATGAATATTCGTATATATTATTATGCATCTCTAAATATCATATTACACTATGTATATTATAGGGAGATATATTTAATTGTGGATATCTTTGTAATGCTCCAAATATATTATTTTATAATTTATGAATGATATTTTACTATATTACTATTATTTTAATTTATAAACTCTTATTTTATATAATAATTAATAAATAAGTATATTGTGTATATATTTATTTAAATATATATTAATTTTAATTTTAATTTTAATTTTACTTGACATAATTTATAACTAATTCCTCAGTATGTATTATATAATGTATAGGTTACATTTTATAATTATTATAAATATAAAATATATCTATATATTATATAATATATTTTATATTAGTTATAGAGTAAGTTATATAAGATACATTAATTTAAAAATATGTATTTAAAATATTAAAAAAGGATTATTGGTTTCTAATAATACTATACTATTATAATTTAACGAAATTAATTATAATTTCTATATATATTTCCACCATTTTACTAATTTAATTAAAAACTTCAGAGATATTTGTGCAGATTTTATTTAGTTTTAAATTTGATTAAATGTCATTTGAACCCATACATAGGTTTAACGTATTATATAGAAATGTTCTTATATACTCATATATAAAATTACCGGCTGTCATTAAAAATATATAACATAATATGGGTATTGAAGGGACATTAGAGAAATGTGTTTATAGGAAAGAGTTTCATATACATATATGTGTGGGATGAAATGATTCCAACAAAATTAATAATAACAAAACAAATATACAGGTAAATATATATGTAAATATACTCTTGACTATACACATAATAGTTAACCTGATTTGTTCCTTTGTTTATAAATAATTGTAAATAACAATGTCCATAGCAGATTACGTGTGATATTTCATGTCCTTGTACAAATGATCCATTTGACAAACTATCTTTATATTAAGTTACGATATTATTTTATATTATTTTTAAATTAAAAATAGTATTTATAAAAGTATTTTTATAATTTATTAATATTTAAATAAAAACTTAGGAAAAAGAGTAGAATACGAGCAATGTATAGGTTACATTCTATAATTATTATAAATATAAAATATATCTATATATTATATAATATATTTTATATAAGTTATAGAGTAAGTTATAATAGTTACATTAATTTAAAAAATATTTATTTAAAATATTAAAAAAATATTATTGTATCCTAATAATACTATAATACTATAATGTAACTAAATTAATGTAATTGAATTTGATCGAAAAGAGGAGAGAACTTTATAAATATAAAATACATATATGAATAACAATATATATTTTAAAGTATTTAAAAAATATATATAATGATCTATATCAAGTTATATATAATTAAATTATCTATGGACATATTCATGAGCCGTTAATATTCATAGCCGATCTATTAATTGAATATTTATAAAACCATAATAACATTATATTCTGAAATTCGTAATAACAAACAATAATAGTATATATTAGTAGACAACAATATAATAACAATATTATCAGAACCATTAATATATATATATATATATATATATATAGATTATTCCCATGATATAAGAATTGGTCACCCATTAACAGAAATGTGAGTCATCACAGGTAAATTAGTATAGTCCGTCAACTATTATGTATAATAATTATTAACTAAGCCTTTACTACTATGTCAATAGTCTATATATTATTATATTATTTCACTTATGGTATGTGTAAACCATGATTATGTTTTCATTTATTACTTATTATTACATTATTGTTTCATGTATATATATATATCAGTTTGTTTACATATCAACCAAATACAGGTATTTATTATTAACATATTAAATTATAAATATATCCTAGATATTCTCCCGTGGATCTCCCTTGGGAATTTTCTCTTGGTATACCTACTATTTCCGACTCAAGTCGGATCAACCAACCTTTATTTGAGGTTAAATACCAAATGTAATTAAATGTAGATGGCCTGCTACTTTGTTTACATTCATACCGATTAGAAAAGTATCGTTAACTACAGATAAATCACTTATATATAGGCCATACACTTCTTTCAGTCAATGACATTAGAACCATCATTGCCCGGCTGCGTCGAATATATTAGGTACCTATTAAAGTCATTCGGTGTTCCTCAAGTCATCTCGTTGTATATCCCATATTACTGAATACACTAATATTACACAAATAAACCATTAACGACCAGTTTGTATACATTTATTATTATATTTATTTCATTCATTAATATCAATTATATCAATTATATCACTTCGTCACATTTTTCACATTGTAACCTTTCCGCATGAAAATATAATCTCAAATTTAAACCATATCTATATTATATTTTAATTGCTTATACCCCATATCTATTATTTCTAAATCCTGGTTTCATTCTAAAAAAACCCTGTTGTGCTATTGCGATATTTAATTAACTTACTTTTTAATTCGCATGCTACTCATGTTTAACCTTATATAAGTGTCATTCATCTAATCATACAACTACTCCAACCAGTCATATGGTATATTCACCTTCTATTATAATCGCACATTCATCATGCTAGTGCTAAGGTAACTTGACATCCAACATCTGATATATATATTTCTACTTCAACTATTGATATCCAGCCCCAACATCAGTTCAATGATAATACTCATATATGAGTGTCTATAGACATATTCCAAAGCTAATGGATTTAAATTATTCCTTAAATTACACACCAACTCCTAAATTATCTAGTTCAGCTTCCTCGAAGTCATAACCTATACGCTTATATAGATAATTCCCTCCCACCAGAACTTGAATATCTTATTACTTCTAAAGTTAACTATAATTTCATAGTATCATTAATTTACTTTATAAAACTCCCCCATTCTTAAATTACTTATCATTTATATACATATAAAAATATATTTAAAATAGGTACATATATATATATTTATAAATACAAAAGTTTTTTAAATAAGTTAATACAATTATTTGTTAATAATAATTTTTCTTTTAAAAATTACAATATAATAAAATTTCATATTTTGTTAAATATTATCAAATAATTGTATTAACTTATTTAAAAAAAGTTTTGTATTTATAAATATATATATATATGTACCTATTTTAGATATATTTTTAATAACGTAAATACATGTTTACTATAATTACATTATTTGAATAATAAAGTTTCCTAATTATAATATAAAGTACATATTTTATAATACAGTACATTTATTATATAAATAAATTTTTAATAATGATAATTCAAATAATAATATCAGAAATTAAAAAAAAATATATAATAGTGAAATTTACTATATGTTTAATAAACATTAATTATTGTAAATAGTTTATTTAAAAAAAGTCTCCAACGAATGGGAAATAAGTATACTTAGATAATATTATACTATTAAATATATATTAAACATTAGTATAGAGAAAATGTTCTTATTAATTTATTATTTTAATATTATATTTTATATACTTGATTTATGTTTTTAATAATATAACTATATTAATATTAAAAATATATTTAATATTTTAAATAATTAAAAAAGTATTGTATTATTATAATTTCAATATTGTAAGTTGTTATATTATATATTATGACATTAATATATTAACGTATACTTTAAACTAACATCCTTTGATACACCTTTTATTTATATAATCATCATTTAGATTAAATATTTCACGACAATTTACACATAGTCTATATAAACTTATATCTAAAAAAGATAGGTATTTTATTTAAATTAATGTATGTATTAATTATGTTATATATTACTTATTTATTATTTATTATATATAAGAAATATTGTTAATAAACATAACATTTAACGAATACATTAAACGTTAAATAATAATAATAAATAAATAATAATATATAATTTAAATTAATTATATTTTAATTGTATTATATATCATATATTCAATATATTTAAAAAATATGTCATATATATATTATACTAATTAATATAATATATTTTTATCTAGGGTATATATATTATTATTTTATTATTATAAGATAACATTTATCAGCAGTTAAATTGAATCCACTAAGTGGGCTTACATTATTACAATAATCATTTTTACAAGTAGTTAATATTCCACAAACTACTGTATTATTTTCTATGGATAATAATGAATAAATATATATACATATTTCAATTTCCTGTTATTTTTAAATTATCAAATATTTTGGTTAATATATATATTTGTGGATGCATTACATGATTAATATATGTAAGACAGTAGAATATATAAATTAAAAGTATAAAATAAAATGTATTTTTACACAATTATAAAAAGTACATATTATATTCCAAAGACCAATGATATAATATAACATATAGTATATACATTCACATACAATAATTATATAATTAAGGATAATTATGCAACATTTAGTTTTATTTTATATTCACGAGAATTAATATATAAATATATATATATATATATATATATATATATATATATATATAAATGATAGATAATATACTGGTTAATTTAGTTACGTTTATTTAAATATTAATTATTTATATAATATAATATTTGATATTAACTCATAGTGTAATTTGCACATATTTCTATCGATACCTTATATGATCTACTAGGTAAGCAGCCTCTTTCGATAAATACCTATTATTAATATAATGAGAAATATTAAAATATAATTGTTTACATATTTTTAATATTACGTAATAACTATATTTTTAATATTTTGTAATACTAACAGTATTCATAATTTATATTATAATCAATCTACTTGAAATTATCATGTAATATATTGATTTAATTGAACAATGAAAAATAATATTAATCAATGTTCAACTGGAATACTCTATAGAGTCAGTATACTGACTTTTAATAATCATAATAAACAATCTAATTTTACATTTAATATAAGTTATTATAAATATTAAAAACGAAAATATAGTTGTAACCGTTATTAATTAACCATGAGGGATTTTATAAATACATATAATCATATTATGCATAATAAAATTATATATATTTAACAAATAGTTGATTCATCATGAGCATGCTGGGTGGCACGAAAGGGAATTCATGCATTTATATATGTTAACCAACGCACAATGTGCGTCGCACATGTGTATGTTATCTTAAATATATAAAAATATATAAAATACATTTATAAAAACAATTAAACATAACTTCCAAAAAATAATCATATATAAAATAAATCTAATATATATAAACAACAATTTAAATTATTTATGTTTTTTAAATTTTACATTTTTCACATCTATTATTACTGATTATTACGCACACACACCCACAGTGTGGGTCCCATACACAAATATATATATATATAAATATATATATATATTTTATATTTAATATTATATTTAATATAATAAAATCTAACAGCATTTATTTTATCTTTTGAAGTTTCAATATAAGTTGTATTTACAATATATTTAATAAATGTTTTACACTGTTCATTTATTCCACATATTTCAGAATAGCTATTATTATGAATATATAAACATGTTGTATTAATAGTATTAATAGTAGACATGTGATATACTTTTAGCATTGTTTTACATTTGAAACACACCACACCGTATCTATTTTAACAAATGGTAAACATTATATAACTATATATTTATATATATATATAATATATATATATATATATATTATATATATATGTAGTATGGTATACTAGTGGTAATTATGATAGAATGTAGTATGGTATACTAGTGGTAATTATGATAGAATGTATGTGTGTATATATGTGGGAATGAGAAATGTGAACATTATTATGTAATATAGAAATGGATGTTTTTGGTAATGTACAATTATAATTATAACTGTTGATTGGAATTAGATTTGATTTTATATTTGTAAAGAAGGGGGCGTGGCGTCTGATAGATTAACTGTTTTTATATATTAAATGTTGTTATTCGAATGCCTGGATGACAGGATATTTATAAATTGCTACAGTGAATGCTTACACTCGATGCAACACAGTCGTATAACATCATTTACATCATCTACTAGGAATTATTGTTTTAACATTATTAACGTTAACATTATATATTATATTATATATATTAATATCTGTTGATACTAAAAGGTAACGTAATGACTTGTAAATATAATTCAATATTAATATGTATAATACCCATGTTTATAGTACGGGGTTCTTGTTCTCTTCGTAATAAAACGTATAACCTGATTGTGAACTATCTTTGCGGAAACGCGACAACATTGGTGACAGCGGCGAACAACAGCACGTACGATTTGGAGACATTAAAGAAAACCCCGGCTTATGTTAGTTAATCTATTAGATAGACACGCCCGCTTATTTTTTAATAAAAAAAAGTTCTGAATGACTAAGTGTGGTGTGTGTATGTGAATGATATTAAGATCTGGTAAAGTCATGGATATTAAGGATAGTGTGAAAGTAATTAAGGGAAATAGTAGTGATATGTCATATGTGAAGTTAGAAAAGTTTGATGGTAGTACAGAAGTAGGTAGATGGATACGAGAGTTAAATTAATGTGTAAGATTAAAGGGAATAAATGATAGTGAGGCTGCATCCTTTGCTTGCTATCACGTGATAGGTGCAGCAAAGATTTACTTAGTAATGATGTTAGGAGAAGATATGACGGATATTATAAAAATAAAGGAAAGTCTAAGAGATAGATATGCATCGAGTAAATCTAAAGGCGAGATGATTTATTCGATAATGGCTAGGAAGCAAGGGGATACCGAAAGTGTTAGTAAGTTCATAGATGGGCTTTTAGAATTAGGCATGGAGTTAAAAGTAGTAGATGGGAGCTGGGAGGAGGTCATAATTGAAAGTATAAAACATAATTTAAAATCTGTAGAGTTAAGAAGGAGTATGATTTTGCTTGGGAAGTCATCGATTAAGGATCTTAGGAGGGTTGCAGTAAAATGGAAAAAGGAAGGTGAAGAATTAGCGGAAGAGGTGTGTTATAAGGTAGAGGATAGAGATATAGATAGGTCGAGGGAAAATAACTTAGAAGAGAAATTAAGGAAGTTAGAGTTAACTAATAGGGAATGGGAAGGGAGGTATCGTGCACTAGAATCGAGTATGAATAGAAGAAGTAGAGTAGAAATAGTATGTTTCAAATGTGGGAAGCAGGGGCATATCTCAAGATGGTGTAGGAGTAATTTAAACACGAATGCTCTGCATTAAGCGGGTCGAGTAGAGCAATTAGAGATACCCGCAGAGAGAGGTTGAGAGGTCAGTTAGTTGGGAATAGAAGGGAGGTTATGGTAATGGTGAAAGGACAGCGAATACAGTGTCTTGTAGATAGTGGGAGTCAGGTATCGATCTTACCATTAAGTTTTTTTAATAAATTGAAAGATACACGGTTTAATGGAAAACTACCATGGTTAACTATTAAGGCCGCTAATGAGGGATTAATACCGTATCTAGGGTATTTTGAAACTAATGTAATGATAGAGGGCCGTACGATAGAGGAAGTAGGATTTTTATTAGTGGACAATGAACAGTTGAGAATAATTGGAATGAATATAATTGGGAAACTACAGAATGATAGGATAAGTGATAGATTAGGGGAAGTAATGGTAAAAAATGAGGAGATAAGTAATAGGATACTTATAGAAAATGGAGTAATGGTGATAAAGAGTGAGGATTATTGGTTAGATGGATTAGTAGGAATAAGTGATGTAGTAATCAAAGGGAAATTAAGAGCAGTATTAAAAAGTAGGGAGAAAGCTTTCGCAAAGAAAGGGTAAAATTTATCAGAATCGAGGGCAGGGTTACATCATATTAGAACGATAGACAATGTACCTGTGAATTCGGGGTATAGGAGAATACCTCCGGCACAACTTCAACAAGTTAAGGATCATTTAGAGAGTTTATTGAGAGAGGGTATTATTGAACCGTCTGAAAGTAACTACTGTAGTCCTATGGTGATTGTAAAAAAAAATCAGGAGACATTCGTTTATGTATAGATTATAGAAAGTTAAATTGTAAAACTATAAGAGATACTTATCCTTTACGAAGGGTAGATGACCTATTGGATATCGTTGCGGGTAAAAAGTATTATACTTCATTAGACCTTAAATCTGCGTACAATCAGATTCCAGTTGTTAGGGAGGACCAGCATAAAACTGCATTTATTTCGCCCTTGGGTCTATATCAATTTGTCAGAATGCCATTTGGGTTAATCAATGCACCGGCAACGTTTCAGAGAATCATGATTAACCTGTTTAGAGATAATACATTTGAGAACGTAGTTTGCTATTTAGACGATATTGTAATATTTTCGGATAATGTTGACCAGCATGTAGAGACAATAGATAGGGTGTTAAGTAAACTAGAAGAGGTAGGGCTGAAGTTAAACGTGGACAAATGTAAGTTTTTTAAGAGTAAAATATTATTCTTAGGTCATAAGGTGTCAGAAAGGGGATTGGAGGCAGATGATGAAAAACTAAAGGCAGTAAGGGATTGGCCTACACCTAAGTCACTAAGGGAAGTAAGGACACTATTAGGATTTTGCTCTTATTATCGTAAATTTGTAAAGGGATTTTCGGGAATAGTGGCTCCATTAAATAAGTTAATAGTAGAGGTGAATGAGAAGGAGAGTAAGCCAGTTTCGAGGAGAAGGAGTAAGGGCGTAAACGTAGAGTGGAACACAGAATGTGACCAGGCATTTACTAAACTAAAGACAGCATTATGCTCGTCACCTATATTAGTGGTACCGAATTGGGATGAGAAGTTTATCGTAGAAACTGATGCATCTGCGAGTGGGTTGGGGGCTGTATTAAGTCAGATAGTGGGTAAATATGAGAAAAGAGTAGTAGCGTACGCTAGTAGATCGTTACGCCGAGGAGAACAGAATAAGTCGAATTATTCTTCTAAAAAATTAGAATTTTTTGCAGTGGTATGGGCGATTACTGAGAAGTTTAGTTACTATTTAAGGGGTAGTAGTTGTGTTGTAATTACTGATAACTCAGCCGTATCATATATTAGTCATAAAAAAGAATTGACGTCATTAGAACAAAGATGGATGGCTAGATTAGCTGATTATGATATTACCTATAAGTATAGACCTGGAAAAGAAAATGTGGTAGCCGATGCATTATCAAGAGTAAGAAATATAGGAAATGGAGATACAGAGATCAAGGAGTATGATGATGATGAGGTAGAGTTAGGGTTAGTGGAAACGGTACCCATGATGGAGAGAGATAAATTAAGAATCGAGCAGAATAATGACAGTGTTATTCGCAAAGCACTATTAATTGCAAGTAAGAATGGATACGTGGGTAGATTAGTAGTTAGAGATGGAGTTCTGTATGAGAAAAGGGAAGGATATGATGACAGGTTAATGGTACCAAGTAGTCTAGTAGGAGAGGTGTTAAGAGGAGCTCATGAGGATAATGGTCACCAGGGTATAGAAAGGACAACTCAAAAAATAAATGAAATGTATACGTGGATAGGCAAATATAGGGACATTAGGTCATACATTAGGAGGTGTGAGACGTGTAGTAAAGCTAAAGAATTATGCAAGAAGCCTAAGATAAGAATGGGGAGTTTGTCAGCAAAAAAACCTTTGGCTATATTATTTATAGATTTTATGACCGTTGATAAAGCTAGTGATGGCAGAGAAAGCATACTCGTTATGTCAGATGCATATACCAAATACACGAAAGCAATACCTACCAGAGATCAAACGGCGTTAACGGTGGCAAAAGTAATAATGAATGAATGGATTTTTAATTTTGGAGTACCCGATAGAATCCATTCGGATCAAGGCAGAAATTTATGTCTTCATTAATAAAGTAGTTATGCGGACTATTCGGAATAGAACAGAGTAATACAACACCGTATCATCCAATGGGAAATGGGCAGGTAGAGAGGATGAATCGTACGATTCAAAATTTACTAAGGACATTAAGTGTGAATGAGAAAAAAAAATGGCCTTCACACTTGAATAAATTGACATACGTATATAATCGTACCCCGCATGCAGTAACTGGTTACTCGCCATTTTATTTGATGTTTATGAGGAAAGAAAAGTTGTTAGTTGATCGGAAATTAGGAGGGATAACGGAATATGAGGGTAGTGATTGGGTAGAGGATACGCGGTGTAAGATGAAAGAGGTAGAACGAATAGTTAGGGAGAGTAGTAATATGGAACAAATTGTAGATATGAAATATGATACATTAGAGATAGGAGATATAGTTAGAGTAAAGAATAGAGTTTTAGGAAGAAGGAAGTTACAGAATAGTTGGGGTGATAAGAAGTGGACAGTGATAGAAAAGCTTGGCGATAATGCGGTTTATCGCATTAAGAATAATGAGTGTATTAAGTGTGAGAATTTAATGAATCTGAAGAGAGTGAATGAATAATTGTGGTGTGGAGGAATTTTTTAGTAGGGGTGAATGTAGTATGGTATACTATTGGTAATTATGATAGAATGTAGTATGGTATACTAGTGGTAATTATGATAGAATGTATGTGTGTATATATGTGGGAATGAGAAATGTGAACATTATTATGTAATATAGAAATGGATGTTTTTGGTAATGTACAATTATAATTATAACTGTTGATTGGAATTAGATTTGATTTTATATTTGTAAAGAAGGGGGCGTGGCGTCTGATAGATTAACTGTTTTTATATATTAAATGTTGTTATTCGAATGCCTGGATGACAGGATATTTATAAATTGCTACAGTGAATGCTTACACTCGATGCAACACAGTCGTATAAAATCATTTACATTATCTACTACGAATTATTGTTTTAACATTATTAACGTTAACATTATATATTATATTATATATATTAATATCTGTTGATACTAAAAGGTAACGTAATGACTTGTAAATATAATTCAATATTAATATGTATAATACCCATGTCTATAGTACGGGGTTCTTGTTCTCTTCGTAATAAAACGTATAACCTGATTGTGAACTATCTTTGCGGAAACGCGACAACATATATATATATATATATATATATATATATAATCCTATTATACTCTACTGATACCTATATTTTATTGGTGGTACATCAACATTTACCACGCTCTTCTATGGCATTTGAACATGGTCCAAATGAATACTATCCTTTAAGATGCTCACTCATTATCGAATTCCTATTTTATGATTGTATCACTCCCCTCTATCACGCCCATTTCATACATTCTGCCCGGTATGAAGATTGTGATTGATATCGAAATGAGTCTCCTTCCTCTCGGCCCACTAATCTACTCGATCGCCATTATCTCCTATAAATGCAGCTTAATCCCGTAATGTACTTATACACTATACCCCTACCTCCACTACTTTATCATCATCTACCATACCTCACGTGATATCTATATATTCCATAACATAGCTTATTAATAATGTATTTAATTTACCACATTGGAAATATCCACGCATTAGATTCGAGTTTATATTTTATAATAACCATCTTGTAAGCTCCTCATGTAACACTATCGCCACGTCACTTACGGAATGTGACCATTGCCGTAAGTCGCTTTGCCAATCATGTTCCAAACTCCACAAATCTACCCTTAACAAAATGACTGCCCTCCAAAAATCTGGTTTCTACTGGTTTTACCAACTGTAGAACTGACTCTAGACCGTCCCAACGTAAGATACTCTCCAATAGCTCCTCCCAAACTTCTCCCATGAGCTCACCTCCCATCTTTAACAATCACTCCCCTGCACCTGCACTACCACAACCCACTTTTTCTACATCTTCACCGCTCACCCCACCACCCAACCCTTCATCCCAAACTATATCAGAGTCCATACCCCAGTCACCCCACAACTCATCCACTGTTCCTACCATCCTTACTATACCCACTCGCCTATCCCCTGTTGCCACTAAACGATTACAATCCATCACTTCCATAGCTAAACCCCCCTCGTTTAATAACCTTCACCGCTCATGCATACCTCCCTTACTCCACCCCAAATCTGATAAAATTGCATGGAAAAGAATTAATAATCCCCCCAATACTCCACTTATTAACTTTCTTGTCGGTAAATTACCAACTCATTTTAGACCAGTCCCTAATCCATCTTCCACTACCAACCATTACTCACCTAACCACCCATCCCCCTTTTCTGTAGTTATTGAGCATATTAAACCATCCGAAAAATCTCGTGAATTTCCTCTAGAATTACTCACTTACATCAATATACCTACACATGCTCTAAAATCATATAATTTTTCTAATGCAACTGTTATTATTTTCTTTAATACACCAAGTCAGTGTTCCTACTTTTACTCCAAAATTCCATTCATCCGCAGTAACTCAATATACAATCACCTATACATTCGTGCTGAACGATCTATCACTGAGCGAACACATGGTAGAGTTCTTTTCCATGCAACAAAATCTAACCTATAGGCTATAGCCCCATCTAATGTCAAATGTACCTTCAATGACTACACTAACTCCTTTGAACTTCGTCATTTGACCAACTCCAAGATATACTGGAATAAGAACCCAATTTATATATCAAATGACACATACAATACATGGTCTAAATCCTACAATGCATATAGATTAAATACCAATTCACTGAATTCATCAATCAGTAATTCACACCAATCTTCACAATGACATTCAACCACTTCTATTCCACCATTATCTCAAACCAATCACCAATCTCCACTTTCACCACTATCTGCACAACCTATAACATCTAGTGAATCACAACTATCACAGAAACCTACTATCCTCATCACATATACTGTCATATATATCTTCATCACCAACATTATTACCCTCAACTAAACGTTTATCTTCTTCTCCATTACTAAAGGTATCAACACTTAACGCTTGTTCCATTAGAAATAAATTAGATATTATTTTAAATATATTTCATGATACTAAGATAGATATTTTATGTATAACAGAAACTTGGCTTTCTATCAAGGATCTACCCATAATTGCATCCCTTAATACCCCAACTACTAACTTTATTCACCTACCACGCCCCGGCCCACACTATGGTGGCGGTGTCGGTGTGCTATATTAAAATGCCTTGAAATTAATACAGTCAAGTGACCTATCACTTGATAATTCAGAAGCCTTCTCATGTACCTTTCACCCTCCTAAATCAAAACCAATTACAATTATAACAATTTATAGACCTCCTAATAATTCAATTCCTTACTTCATCGATGAAATTGACAACCTATTGTCTATGATCTCCACCAACAGTATACTACTTGGTGATTTCAATATACCAATTTTACCAAACTCACATAATTCAAATAAATTTATTAATATCATAAATTGTCATAATTTCTTACAACATGTCAAGTCTTCCACACATTCATCTGGAAACATATTAGACCTAATTATATCTAACACATCTTCGAATATAATTTCTAATACTAATGTTCATAGTTTAATCACTGACCACCACCTTGTTAGCTGCTCCCTACATATCCCTAAACCAATCAGACCATCCAAGAAAGTTCAATACAGAAAATTAGATAATATAAATATTGCTAATTTTATAAATGACTTCAACATTTTGTACAACAATATAACAGATTCATCTCATATAGACAGCTTTGATAGTAACCTTAGTCTTGTCCTAGATAAACATGCCCCTATTATCACTAAAACTTATACAGCTCGACATAATACGTTATGGTTCAATAATTCGTTACACACAGCAAAACGCTAACTTAGAATTAAAGAAAGGAATTGGCTAAAATCCAAAAGCTCAAATGATTTAAATATGTTTAAACATTCACTTTCTAATTATAGAAAATTAATAAAAACTGCTAAAAATAAATATTACATAGATCAAATTAAATCAGCTGGAAAAGATACTAAGAAATTATTTAGAATATCGTCAACACTACTAGGAAAACTGACAAAACGAATACTGCCTGATAACTCCCCTTTAACTAATGCGACTAACTTTGAATCTTACTTTTACATAAAAACATCATCAATTATAGATACTCTCTCCCTCGACCCTGCATCCCACCAATATCAAGCCCAATATACTCATTTTCCACTTTTTCATTACCAACCATTATCAATATCAATAATCTTTTATTAACAGTTAAATCTACATGTAAACTAGACCCAATTCCATTATGATTATTACATTCTCTTTCGTCCCTTCTTTCTCCATTCTACAAAAAAATTATCGATCGCTCACTAACTGCAGGTATCTTCCCATCCCACATGAAATATGCCCATGTAATTCCCATCCTTAAAAACCAATCCATTGATAGGTCAACTCTTTCTAATTATCGTCCCATATCCAACCTTTCTTTCATATCTAAGACAATTGAAAGAATAATTGCTAAACAACTTAGAACATACATCAATAATAATAACATACTGCATAAATTACAAAGTGCTTATACAACGGACAAGATCACTGAAACTTCACTACTCCATACTTTAAACAATATACTACTATTTCCAAAAAATACTCCCACCATACTGATTCTACTTGACTTGTCGTCGGATTTCGATACGTTAGACCATAATATTCTTATTCGAAGATTAGAGAACATTGGTATTAAATATTCTGTCCTTAGTTGGTTTACATCCTACCTAATTAACAGATCCTTTTCTATATGTATAGATAACGCCATAACAGAACCCCGCCACACAACTCATGGTGTACCCCAAGGTTCTGGTTTAGGTCCAATTCTCTTTAATATATATATTCCCCCTTTACTTTACTTACTTGACGAATACCCCGATATACACTTTCACTCATATGAGGATGACATACAGCTATACTGTAATTTACCTGACCCAATCAATAACATAAATAATATAAATAAATGCATTAATGACATTAGTAAATGGCTTTCAAATAACTCCCTACTATTGAATAGCCTTAAAACAAAAGCTTTATTAATAAATACATCCCCAGGACATCATTCCATACCACCAATTATTATTAATAATCATATTATAGAATACTCTAACCAAGCTAAAAACCTCGGCCTCACACTTGACCAAAAACTGTCTTATCTACCACATATAACTAATATATCGAAGTCCATTAATTACACCTTACATACGATCCGACTTATTAGACCTTCTATAACTACTGAACTTGCAAAACTACTAGTTACTTCCTTAATACTGCCCCGACTTGACTACTGTAACTCTACTTTAAATTCACTCCCAGCAAATACTATCAAAATGCTCACTAAATTACAATATAGAGCCATCAGAACCATTTTCAGGATAAAAAAATACTCAAGACAACATATCACACCTTATATGAAATCCATTCACTGGCTACCCATCCCTTACCGCATACAATACAAATTACTCCTACTGACCCACCATGCCACCCATAATAATAAACCTGACTATCTTACTGAACTACTTACGAACTACAAGTCATCCCGACCACAACGAACAATACATAAATACAAACTAAATATACCAATAACTTTATCACTAAATAAAAATCAGGAATCTTCTTTTTCTATAATATCACCTAAACTATGGAACTCCCTACCTCACTCAATTAGATCCATAGTTTCTGATCACACCTTTAAATTCAAATTGAAAACACATATATTTAATATAGCTTATAATAATTAATATACGATACACCGCCGAAAACTCATTACTGATGTTGATCGCAGTGTCTAAACAAATTGGTTACAAGGTTACATTTACGAATGAAACTTTAGAATATAAATTCAACGATTCAATTCGAAAAATAATTCTTAGAAACTAAATTCTATGAAATTATTTCGAAAATAAATTCTTTAGAAATTAATATTTTTTAGAAATCAATCCGAAAATAGATTCGTTATCAATCGAATATCTTTAGAACTAAAATTACATAAGCGATATATTATATGAGCCCAAATATAATACTTCGAAAAATACCATCCTACTTGTATTAATATAGTAATTAGGAGTACGATATAATTTATAATTAAAATAAATATAATTACTCTATATATATAACTAATCTGATAAAATATTCCACTTATATTAGATTAATTCCTGATTTAATATATATTTTATAGATATATATATATCATTCGGCTGGGCTGCTCCTTACATGTGTAATTATCTTCCAAAGTCATTACGACTCGTAAGGAGTAACACTGAATTCAAAAAGTAGTTGCACATTTTTGTATTAAATATTTAATTTATTTATTTGTATATATTCTCAACACTTGTGAGATTTTAAAATATAACTAGTGTATAAATAAATCATTACCTTATATATCTAATTGTTACAATATACTAGGAATATATAATAAAATATAATAACTAATATGAAATATGATAAATACAATTTACAGTATACGTCGAGTTATTAAATAAGTTATACAACTAACCCCCCAGAATATCATAACTCGATCATGTTCTCAGCGTCAAATATTATATAATACTACTATAATACTAGCATACTTAAGGTAGACAAGACAAGTTTAGTATTCCAGATATATCTATGTGAATTAATCCACAATGTCTACAATATATACATTTGTGTACACGTTAACATCAAGGTCGAAACATATAAGCACCTATGTAACGATAGGTCGACATGCCCATGATCGTGTAGGGGCGTGTATATACTATTCAGATTTAAAATACGATGATAATATAAGGTTGTAATCCCGAAATTCAAGAATCTTATCGCTCATTATCCGCTCCCCAATCAATATTATACTTGACTATTTTCGATTCATACCCACAATTATACGCATTAACGCATTATCAAAAATGAATACGTATTAATTATAATATACAAATAAATAAGTAATGCTATTTATTTAATATTTTACAAAATAACCTCGTCGCAGAATATACTCCAAATATATAAATATTTAATATATATATACAATATACATTGTTCATGATATTACTATTAAATTGTGAATTATAAAAATAATAATTATTATATTCGAAATATTAATTTAATACTAATAATATTTTTAAAGATTAATTAATTAATTTTAAATTTAATTATTGTTGTCTAAATAAACGTCTTTAAAAAAACCCGTATGTATTAATAAAGGTGTATTAACCTCTATTGTATTTATTTGTTTAAAATGTATACTTTTTAACGCTAGACAGTAAAACTCATGGCTATGCAAATAACGCGTATCGACCATCGATATAAAGAAAGTGGATAAGTAATTGACGCACGCAATGCATGTAAAAGATAGACACGTGAATAACATTTTTATCGATACATTAACAAAATGGTATCAGTGATTTTGATTGGATATTAGTCATATTATATATGCCAAATATTAAAACAGTAGGCTTTTCATTGAAATAGATTAAAGTGACTTCTATCTATATCAATGGATTTAAATTATAAATATCAATACAATCAATAAAATAGTATTATATCTTCAATTTAAATACACAAAATTACGAGGAATGTTGATATTATGTATTTTAAATATATAATTTTATTTTTAATATAGATAGTACATTAAAATTGGTAGTAATTATCAATATATATATTTTTTTTTTACCTTTTACCTATCCCATAGCATTTGGATGCCGTAGGGGCGCAGTTGACTTCAATATAATACGTTTCCATCGGTCTCTATCCCTGGTCGCTCGCATCGCTTCTTCTATTCCAAGACTAGTCCATTCAACGATATTATCTTGCCATTGTGTCCTTGGCCGTCCTCTTCTTCTTTTACCTTCAATGGATCCTTGCAAAATAGTATTAGACATAGAGTTTGATCGTGATACATGACCAAACCACCTCAACTTCTTTGCAATGACCATCGCCAGCAATTCTGAGTGTTTGCCAATTTCTTTAACAACTCGACTCCGTACCTCAATATTGGTTATCTTGTCTCGGTATGATATGTTCATTAGCCTTCTTAAACATCTCATTTCCAAAGCTCTAATACGTCCTTGTAACTCCTTTGTTAGCGTCCACGTTTCGCACGCATAGAGGAATATTGAGTTTACTAGCGATTGCATAAGTCGAATTTTTTAGTTTCAGTTGAAGTGATTTGTCGTACCATATAACATTTAGTTTTGATAATGCAGTTATTGTCTGACCTGTTCTAGCTATTATTTCAGATTTGGAACCTTTATCGTCTATAATTGCACCTAAGTATTTAAATTGTTCAACTATTTTGAGTGTATCGTTGTTTATCTTTATTTCGGATGTGAAATTACCTTCAGAATTAGTCATAATTTGAGTTTTCGTAGCATTAATCTCCATTCCATATTTACGCGATGTACTGTCAATCTTTTTTATTAGATTGGATAGCTCGGATTCACTACCTGCTAGTCCGTCTATGTCATCCGCAAATCTTAGATTTGTAATTATTTTACCTCCGATATTTACTGTACCTATATGATTTTCTAATGCGTCATTCATTATTTGTTCCAGCATGATGTTGAAGAGTGTGGGTGACAGTAAACAACCTTGTCTCACTCCAGTTGTTGTGTGGAACCATTCACCAATTTGTCCGTCCGAGTAAACAAAAATATATATGTATAAATAAATAATATTATAAATAAAAAGTAGTGGGCCAGATAGTGGGTTTCGACTGAAGAGCCCAAAGCAGTTAGTGCCATACACTACATTCAATTGCTTATCCACTTTTTTTATATCGATGGTATCGACCCGTACATTGTTTACTAGATTGTAGTTATTTACACGCATTCTCTAATTGATTTGTTTACATAGTTGTAATTTTGTACACATATTAGAGGCGTTTATATCTCAAATGTTTAACCCTTTAAGCTTTAACGCCGTGAATATTTGATCGATATCGTAAATATTTTGAATATTTCATCGCTGTGAAACATGACATATTAAATTATATTTAAAATATACCTACCTAGTTTTTATAAAAAATATTAATATTTATATGAATGAATATGTATGTTATTACTTAATGTTAGTATGTTTATGTTTTAATTTGATAAAAGTTATACATTATATAAAGAAGATAATTAAATGATAATATTTATTTAATTACTTTTAAACTTATATAATATGTAATCCCTTATATATATATATATATATATATAGGTGATATTTATTTATGAATCGGTGCTTATAATGAATATATTATATAGGGATTGTAGTCTATAGTATTGTATACCGATTAACTTTTTTTCTAATTTGTCTAACCTCTAACGCTTTAAGCTATAACCACCTTTCTAACTCTGTGAGTGAATAATTTGGTTTTATAGCACTAAAGTCAAGGCTATCATTTATCTTCTCATTGGACCACGTATACTGGGTATATTGAGACCAAGGCTAAATAATGTGAGATTTATAAGAAGGACATATCTGGTTTAAAACCTAATGCGCATGTATAGCGTGGCTACAGCTACGTAGATATATCAACCGAAAGCAAAACATAACAAGACCGATACAAATAATATATTCCGCATATTTGATCGTGTTATTATACAATGAGCTCCTGCATTCCTATATCAGGTTGTAATAGAAAAATAGATGACTGAAAATAATTATTATTATAATATTATAAAAATAGTTTGAATCTCCCTAAACTTTTAAATGTAAATAAAAGTACTATGTTCGATTCATTGAATATTCAAACGCTACAAATAGTATAGAAAATACCTACATTTATAGCATCTGCCGAAAAAAATAAGCATGAAATAATATGCATATAATAATATAAATTCGTAAAGTAAGATATTGACATCAAGGAACATACCTGTGGTAAGTGGAAATGATTACACTTCTCTATCTGGAATAATAGCATGCATACTACCATGGGAGGTATTTAAACTATTTTCAATATAATAGCCTATAATGCAATATATCAAGTGTTAATATCATATTATCTAGAATAATGGAAATAAATTTACAGAGAAACCCATACATAACAATAACATATCATGCTAGGCTATAGCCCAACAAATATGAATAACGACACATAGGAAACAGAACATTAATATACAGAACAACCTGATTAACTAGATCAAAATTCATCATATTTATTATTGGTAAATATTTCAATGCGCACCTCATAAAATATGATGGATACAAATAACATTACACAGAACTCAGATCGAAATTGCAACATATTATATACTTTCCTTCAAACTGAAATACGACAATACTATACGAAATAATTGTATAACTAAAGTAAAAAACAGATTATCAATTATCTAATAAACTGATACAACTAACACATTTGCAAACACTATGTAAAACTATTTTAGAAATTATGCAAGGAAGCTGATAAAAAAGTAATCCCGTTAAAACCAATACTGAAATAAAAATATCTATAGATACCATTGTCAACATATAATGAAATTAATGAACAATATGTCAATAATCTGAATATAATATGGTCTATGTATGGCACTTGAACTGACAAGACTGACAAGAATCAAATCTAAACATTTTCTTATAACAATTCTATTCGTAGATTTCTCAAAAGTTTTAACTCAATAAACCTTGAAAAAATGAAGATTATTATAAGCAAATATGGTATACCAACAGAGATCATCAATGCGGTAATGATGCTGTAAATAAATACGCATAATGTATCAGATATCATGAAGGGGCACTTATTTCTTTCAGATCACTACTAGAATTCTTCAATAATATATACTAACTCATTTCTATTATATTGAATGCCTGATTATTTTCTTAAAAATGCCTTAGACTATAATTACCGATTTAGGTTTCACACTGATTCAAAAAAAAAGTAGACGCTATACTGCTACATATATAACATACATCGATACTCCCATGATATATCTGTTATAACTGATATATTTAAAGATGTCCAGTATTCAATACTCGTATTTAACTTGGATTTTGCTCGAGTTTAAACTCGTGTTTAGCCTGCTAATTTGGTAACCCTATTAACACCAGCTAGATCCAAATTTAACTCACGAGATTAATCCCAGATAAATCCAAGTTAAGTCCAAGTTAAATCGCAGTTAAATCAAAGTTTAACTCTAGCTATATCCCAGTTTAACTCACAGTTAATATAAGTTAACTCGAGTTAAATCCAAGTTTAAAAATAATTCAAAATATTCACATGTATATTTATATTATATCTATATATATTATTTATACCTATTAATATATTATACCTGCTAATTTATATTATATTATTATCTATATATTATGGCTAGTTAAGTAATTTACATATTGATTTTATATCAGTTTTATTTTGGCGAAACTATAGATCTATAATATTATACTTAAGTATATAATTATATGTTACATCATGTATTATATATCCCCTATATATCTTATATAATATATATATATATATATATATATATATCATAGTTATACATTGTTATATATATGTTAAATACATTGTTTTTAATAACAAATATTTTTTTAATATGATAAATATATCAAAATATATTCAATATTTTTTATTAATTTATTAATTTAGATTACATAGATTTACCTATATTTAATAAAATAATAAATATTTGGTAATATTTATAGATAAATATGTTGGATTAAAAAATAACTTGGATTAAACTGTGATATAATGATCCTAGTTGCAACTAGTTAAATATTGATTAGCTACATCCAAGTTGATCTCAGTTTAAAAAAATAACATGGATTAAACTGTGATACAATGATCCAAGTTCCAACTAGTTAAATATGGATCAGCTAAATCCAAGTTGATCTCAGTTTAAAAAAATAACTTGGATTAAACTGTGATATAATGATCCAAGTTTCAACTAGTTAAATATTGATCAGCTAGATCCTAGTTGATCTCAGTTTAAAAAAATAACTTGGATTAAACTGATATATAATGATCCAAGTTGCACCTAGTTAAATATTGATCAGCTAGATCCAAGTTGATCTCAGTTTAAAAAAATAACTTGTATTAAACTGGGATATAATGTTCTAAGTGTCAACTAGTTAAATATGGGTCAGATACATCCAAGTTGATATCAGTGTAAAACAATAATTTGGATTAAACTGGGATATAATGATCCAAGTTTCAACTAGTTAAATATGGATCAGATAAATCCACGTTTACGCAACCTAGATCCAAGTTTGGACCAGATTCCCCCAGTTTCCTAGTTAGATCCAAGTTACTTGTAATATATGTGGAGACTTAAAGGTTGTATCGATACTTTTGGAACGATAAGCAGGTTATACAATTCAATACATTTTTGTATATATAAAATATTCTCTATAGAGAATAGGAACTATGAAAATTAGTATAATTACTCGATTTTGGGGTTTTTATATTGTCTTAATATTACTTTCGAAAATAATACCCTATATATGTGAGCAATATTCAATATGATATTTAAAAATTGCGTAATAAATTAAAATTAAACTTTTTTCGTTTAATTTATACTAAATTTTATTTAATATGGCAATATATTTTGATAATTTTTTTAATATATGTGAAATATGTAATTTACCAAATACCAATTTAATTTACTATCGATAAATAAACCTACAATTTTTATATTGTTATTCAATTCTATTGGAATATTATTAATAGTAATATTTAATCTAATAGATGGAAGTGAATTTCTAATATTAAATAGAATTATGGTAGATTTTTGTATATTTATAGACAATTTATTTATACATATCAATTTATATAATATATCTAGATATTCCTAAATAATATGTTCAAGATTTATAGTATTGTCACTTTTAAAAATAAGTGTGTATCGTCAGCAAACAATATTATCTTAACCTTATTAGAAATATTTATCATTAATATAAATTAATGTGATAAATAATAGTGATCCCAAAAGCGATCCTTGTGGATTACCACAAATTAATATCTAGCAATGTAGAATTTGTATCATGCATATTTAAATATTTTTAGTGATTATTTAGATAACTGATTATTAAATGTAATGCAATATACCTAATTCTATATAAGTATAGTGTCTTAATGAGTATTGATGATCTATTGTATCAAATGTCTTTTTGAGTTCAATTGAAAAAATAGAAAATTGTTTACATGATATTATATATATATATATATATTATAGTATTTAGTTATATAAGTATGGAATTTTAAATAACATATGTATACTACTAAATCCATTTATTTATATAATTTTTTTTACAAACATCTAATTTTCATATATAATTATTATCTCATTAAAGAAAATTAAAAAAAAAATTATTATAAACTATTATTAAGATATCGTCACTGAAATATGATATTCTTAATGTATACATATATATAAATTTATAAATTTAATTTATGTGATTTAAAATCGAGATAGATATCGTGAATACGATAATGATCACAAAAACAGAAGTTCGATTATAATTGTATTCAACATAAACAATATTAATGAACAATTATAATATCATTAATTATATATAAACAACATATTAAATTTATTATATTAAGACTTTAAAAAATATATTTTGTGAGTTTTCAAAACTAACATTATAATTGTATTCGAGACTTTATGAGGATTATTTTTTTCATTTATAATACTATTACAGCTTATTTTATTATTTATATTACACATATATACATATATAGCACATTATAAATTATAATTAATAATATTAGATTATATATAAAAATATTATAAATAAGTTTCTCAAAAATGTATATTTAGTACGTTTTGAAAACCTACTATATACTTTTTTTTGAGACTTAATATTTATTCAAATTCAACGTATAAATATTACTAATTATTAAATTATTTATTATTTTAATAAATTTAGGTAAATCTTTACCTTGTTACCTTGGTCCCTTAGTCTGTTGAGCCGTGGGGGCGTGTCACGTTGAAACAAAATTTTCTCCACTTCTTCCGGTCATATACAATTTCATTTAGTTCATTGAAGCCTTTTCCGGTCCATTCTTTTATATTATCTTCCATTGTTTTTTTGGACGTCCACCGGATCTTTTACCTTCGACATTACCCTGAAGGATTATCTTGGCAAGTCCATCGCCTCTGGTCACGTGTCCATACCATTTCAGTTTTCTCCTTTTAACTGTTGTGAGGATATCGGTGAAGGAATTGTTAATGATGATGATATTCGGTCTATTATTTCTTGATTAGTAACTCTATCAAGGTATGTTATACCGAGTAATTTTCTGATGTTCTTCATTTCGAATGCTATTATTCTTTTCTCGAGTTCAGCAGTTAGAGTCCATGTTTCACATGCATACAGGAATATCGAGTTGACAAAAGAGTCCATGAGTTTTAACTTGTACTTTAGACGTATTTCTTTATCATTCCATATTATATTTAGATTGCTATATGCTTGACTTGCTTGTGCCGCTCTTGACAGTATTTCTTTTCTTGATCCATTTTCGTTTATGATTGATCCTAGATATTTGAAGCTTTTTACGGTCTCAATTATTTCGCCATGAATATCAATGTTTGGTTGACAATTGTCGTCGTTTAACATAAGCTTAGTTTTAGAAGGATTTATTTCCATTCCAAATCTATTTGCTGATAAAAAGACACTCAGTTAAATTTATTAGTTCTTCTTCCGAGCCAGCTAAACCATCTATATCATCAGCAAAGCGGAGATTTGTTATATTTCGGCCATTTATCTTTATTGAACCAGTATGATTGCTTAGCGCGTCGTTCATTATATCTTCTAGGAATATATTAAATAAAGTAGGTGAGAGAAGACAACCTTGTCTTACTCCGGTTTTCGTTGGAAACCAATCGCCACATATTCCTTTATGTATTACTGCACTGCTTGCCTTTTCATATAAACTTTGTATTAAATTAATTAACTTTGTATCGATATTATATTTCTTCATTGAGGACCATAGTGCATTTTGCCACACTCTATCAAATGCTTTTCGGAAATCAATAAATATATGATATAGCTTTTTTTGTTGTAGGTTATGTTTCTCGAATAGTATTCTTAGGTTGAATATTTGTTCTATCGTAGATCTATCTTTCATGAATCCAGCCTGTTCTTCCGCAATAATACGGTCCGCTTGTGGTTGTAAACGATTCTTAATGATTTTTAACATCACTTTGCTTGCGTGGCTTATCAAAATTATCGTTCTGTAGTTAGAACAATGTTGAAGATTACCTTTTTTCGGTAGAGTTATAATTAACGATGTTGTCCATATTTCTGGCCAGATACCAGTTTCCCATATATTGGAACATATCTTGTGGAGTATGTCTGTCATTCCTTCACCTGCATATGTTATTAGTTCTGCTGGTATATTGTTTACACCAGCAGCTTTTCCATGTTTTAGTGAATATATAGCATTAACTACTTCATCTCATAAAATAATATCATCTCTCTCTTCTTCGTGTTGTTCATCTATCGTTTGCAAAACATTTTTGTCTCCTCTGGATTCATAATTATATAATTCTTGCAGTATTCAGTCCATCTTTTAATAATATGTGTATCTTCACTCAAAACTTTATCATCTTTGCTTAATATTGTGTTGATCGCTTCTGATTTCTTCTTTGTCAGAGCTTTTATAATTGAATATGCTTTTTTAGATCTGTTACTTGCAAATGAATTGTCTATATCTTTACATTCGTTAGGTAAATCTATTGAATCTAAATTAATAAAAATAAATAAAAAATATTGAATATTTTTTTATAAATTTATCATAATAAAAAAATGTTTTTTTTTAAAACAATTTATTTAACCTATATATAACAATGTATAACTATAATATATATATAAAATATCATATATTTATAAATAATTTATAAAATAATTAAGATCATATAAGTATTTAGGGAGTATACTTATATAATGGTACATATACGGGATATAGGGACATATCATACATGATGTAACATATAGGTATAATTTAAGTAACACCTAAGTATAATATTATAGATCTATAGTTTCGCCAAAATAAAACTGATATAAAATCAATATATAAATTAATTATCTAGCCATAATATAGATAACCATATAATATAAATATCAATGTGAATAATTTGAATTATATTTAATATTCTAGGATCATATTTGTATATGTATATTATGTTTTAGAGTATTTTATATATTACCCTTTTATATTGTTATTTTTTTATTTGATGGAGTATTTCATCCCATCCAGGAACTTAGATGAAGTTTTCACTTATAACCATATATAGCTCTAATTTCCCTTCGAAGCCGCTATCATGTTAAGGCATCCATGGTTTTAAAGAGAGTCGATCATTTATTTATACACAATTATATAAGATCACTTCTAAATAATATTTTAAGACCCATTTTATAAAATTAATTAATGGTCCGGACGAGGCTCGAACACGTGTCCTACTGCTTGTGTGTCTGACGCCTTAGCCACTGAGCCACACAGGCATTTATTCTATATATGTTTTATAATTATATATTTAGCTGGTTTTTAACAAATGTATTTGAGACCTATTTGTTTCAAATGTGTTTTCAAATGATGTCTTGAAAACCTGTCAAAAACTAGCTGTCGACCATGTTTTAAAAACTTTGAAAAATGAATATGTTTGAGACAAAAATAGTGAGACTTCTATTTACTGGGTTTACTGAACGATCAGTGTGGAAATTAATTTCAAAATTTAATTCCTATACTCTCTATAATATTAAAATAGAACACATATTGCTAGTCCTGGCGAATATATTTACCGTTAAGCCTAGACCTACTTCACTAGTTTATTCCTTAAACACATACACACACATATATATATATATATATATATATATATATACTTTTGAAATATTTTAATACTATAACTATCTACCCCGTGTTTAGTAACATATTGTGGTATATTAACCCACATGTATACGTAGAAAACGTTCATCGAACTGATAAAGTATACGCCTCTACATTCATTGATGGTATTACATTGAAGTTGGCAATCTTTGTACGTTTTTAATTGAGCGTAAAATATTCCGTGGTAATACTCGACGCCACTCCGTTTGGTGTAATTATAATTACATATGCCCGGAGAAATGTTACCGTATAAAAAGATATCATCTAACACATTATCCGGATTCACAAGTTTAGTGCAGATTCAGGTCTCGTTAATAAATTTGTAATGTGTAACGGTTGAACACCACGGGAGTCTGACTATCCCGAATATACCTCTTATATATACGCAACTTACGTAAACAATCGTTTTGTGAGTAAACGGGAACGCGCACTTATGTAAACCATTCCCCATGACTGCATACCAGTCGCCTAGGCCATATTTAGGTTTTTTAGGAGATACGATGAGATAACGTAACGATATATAAACTTAAATTTATTATAAATACTTTATAATATTAAGGGTATGCGCTGGAGTTAAATGTGTGATAACGTAACGATATATAAACTTAAATTTATTATAAATACTTTATAATATTAAGTGTAGTATACTTACACACATATATACACAAACATATACACACACATATACATACATACACATACACATATATATATAATTTAGATTATATTACGATATTAATAATGTATATATATATATATATATACATATATATATATATACATTACTTAAGGGTAGGTGCGACCTCTTCTATAAATAGATTTGTAAATGTATTTAATTTGAATTTTTCCTATTAGTCTACCATAAGTGTAAAAATATTAATTATAATTTAACTATACATAATTATTATTTTAAAAATAAAAGATTATATTATGAATATTGAAAATGTTACTAATAATTAAATTTTTTAAATTGTATAACAATTTAATAATATATATTCTAATTAGTCTGAAAATTACAATTTATTATTGGAGGATTTAATATTTTTTTAATAAGTGAATTAGTCAAAATAAATATTCTGAATAAATTGATTCTTAGGATTTATAATATAATATTAAACAATTTATGAAATATATATTCAGAAGATAACTTATCAGATTATGTTATTATAAAGAGCCAACTATGAATATTTATTATTAAAATATTTCAAAAGTATATATATATATATATATATATATATATATGTGTGTATATGTGTTTAAGGAATAAACTAGTGAAGTAGGTCTAGGCTTAACGGTAAATATATTCGCCAGGACTAGCAATATGTGTTCTATTTTAATATTATAGAGAGTATAGGAATTAAATTTTGAAATTAATTTCCACACTGATCGTTCAGTAAACCCAGTAAATAGAAGTCTCACTATTTTTGTCTCAAACATATTCATTTTTCAAAGTTTTTAAAACATGGTCGACAGCTAGTTTTTGACAGGTTTTCAAGACATCATTTGAAAACACATTTGAAACAAATAGGTATCAAATACATTTGTTAAAAACCAGCTAAATATATAATTATAAAACATATATAGAATAAATGCCTATGTGGCTCAGTGGCTAAGGCGTCAGACACACAAGCAGTAGGACACGTGTTCGAGCCTCGTCCGGACCATTAATTAATTTTATAAAATGGGTCTTAAAATATTATTTAGAAGTGATCTTATATAATTGTGTATAAATAAATGATCGACTCTCGTTAAAACCATGGATGCCTTAACATGATAGCGGCTTCGAAGGGAAATTAGAGCTATATATGGTTATAAGTGAAAACTTCATCTAAGTTCCTGGATGGGATGAAATACTCCATCAAATAAAAAAATAACAATATAAAAGGGTAATATATAAAATACTCTAAAACATAATATGCATATACAAATATGATCCTAGAATATTAAATATAATTCAAATTATTCACATTGATATTTATATTATATGGGTATCTATATTATGGCTAGACAATTAATTTATATATTGATTTTATATCAGTTTTATTTTGGCGAAACTATAGATTTATAATATTATACTTTAGGTGTTACTTAAATTATACCTATATGTTACATCATGTATGATATGTCCCTATATCCCGTATATGTACCATTATATAAGTATACTCCCTAAATACTTATATGATCTTAATTATTTTATAAATTATTTATAAATATATGATATTTTATATATATATTATAGTTATACATTGTTATATATAGGTTAAATAAATTGTTTTAAAAAAAAAACATTTTTTTATTATGATAAATTTATAAAAAAATATTCAATATTTTTTATTTATTTTTATTAATTTAGATTCAATAGATTTACCTAACGAATGTAAAGATATAGACAATTCATTTGCAAGTAACAGATCTAAAAAAGCATATTCAATTATAAAAGCTCTGACAAAGAAGAAATCAGAAGCGATCAACACAATATTAAGCAAAGATGGTAAAGTTTTGAGTGAAGATACACATATTATTAAAAGATGGACTGAATACTGCCAAGAATTATATAATTATGAATCCAGAGGAGACAAAAATGTTTTGCAAACGATAGATGAACAACACGAAGAAGAGAGAGATGATAGTATTTTATGAGATGAAGTAGTTAATGCTATATATTCACTAAAACATGGAAAATCTGCTGGTGTAGACAATATACCAGCAGAACTAATAACATATGCAGGTGAAGGAATGACAGACATACTCCACAAGATATGTTCCAATATATGGGAAACTGGTATCTGGCCAGAAATATGGAAAAAATCGTTAATTATAACTCTACCGAAAAAAGGTAATCTTCAACATTGTTCCAACTACAGAACGATAAGTTTGATAAGCCACGCAAGCAAAGTGATGTTGAAAATCATTAAGAATCGTTTACAACCACAAGCGGACCGTATTATTGCGGAAGAACAGGCTGGATTCATGAAAGATAGATCTACGATAGAACAAATATTCAACCTAAGAATACTATGCGAGAAACATAACCTACAACAAAAAAAGCTATATCATATATTTATTGATTTCCGAAAAGCATTTGATAGAGTGTGGCAAAATGCACTATGGTCCTCAATGAAGAAATATAATATCGATACAAAGTTAATTAATTTAATACAAAGTTTATATGAAAAGGCAAGCAGTGCAGTAATACATAAAGGAATATGTGGCGATTGGTTTCCAACGAAAACCGGAGTAAGACAAGGATGTCTTCTCTCACCTACTTTATTTAATATATTCCTAGAAGATATAATGAACGACGCGCTAAGCAATCATACTGGTTCAATAAAGATAAATGGCCGAAATATAACAAATCTCCGCTTTGCTGATGATATAGATGGTTTAGCTGGCTCGGAAGAAGAACTAATAAATTTAACTGAGTGTCTTTTTATCAGCAAATAGATTTGGAATAGAAATAAATCCTTCTAAAACTAAGCTTATGTTAAACGACGACAATTGTCAACCAAACATTGATATTCATGGCGAAATAATTGAGACCGTAAAAAGCTTCAAATATCTAGGATCAATCATAAACGAAAATGGATCAAGAAAAGAAATCCTGTCAAGAGCGGCACAAGCAAGTCAAGCATATAGCAATCTAAAGATAATATGGAATGATAAATACATACGTCTAAAGTACAAGTTAAAACTCATGGACTCTCTTGTCAACTCGATATTCCTGTATGCATGTGAAACATGGACTCTAACTGCTGAACTCGAGAAAAGAATACTAGCATTCGAAATGAAGAACATCAGAAAATTACTCGGTATAACATACCTTGATAGAGTTACTAATCAAGAAATAATAGACCGAATATCATCATCATTAACAAGTCTCTTCACCGATATCCTCACAACAGTTAAAAGGAGAAAACTGAAATGGTATGGACACGTGACCAGAGGCGATGTACTTGCCAAGATAATCCTTCAGGGTAATGTCGAAGATAAAAGATCCGGTGGACGTCCAAAAAAACAATGGATAGATAATATAAAAGAATGGACCGGAAAAGGCTTCAATGAACTAAATGAAATTGTATATGACCGGAAGAAGTGGAGAACATTTTGTTTCAACGTGACACGCCCCCACGGCTCAACAGGCTAAGGGACCAAGGTAACAAGGTAAAGATTTACCTAAATTTATTAAAATAATAAATAATTTAATAATTAGTAATATTTATACGTTGAATTTGAATAAATATTAAGTCTCAAAAAAAAGTATATAGTAGGTTTTCAAAACTTACTAAATAT
Organism: Osedax fenrisi; assembly: GCA_964019155.1. Lineage (NCBI taxonomy): Eukaryota > Metazoa > Annelida > Polychaeta > Sabellida > Siboglinidae > Osedax > Osedax fenrisi. The sequence goes on from OZ025243.1 coordinate 23,529,616, forward strand.
ACATTTTTGAGAAACTTATTTATAATATTTTTATATATAATCTAATATTATTAATTATAATTTATAATGTGCTATATATGTATATATGTGTAATATAAATAATAAAATAAGCTGTAATAGTATTATAAATGAAAAAAATAATCCTCATAAAGTCTCGAATACAATTATAATGTTAGTTTTGAAAACTCACAAAATATATTTTTTAAAGTCTTAATATAATAAATTTAATATGTTGTTTATATATAATTAATGATATTATAATTGTTCATTAACATTGTTTATGTTGAATACAATTATAATCGAACTTCTGTTTTTGTGATCATTATCGTATTCACGATATCTATCTCGATTTTAAATCACATAAATTAAATTTATAAATTTATATATATGTATACATTAAGAATATCATATTTCAGTGACGATATCTTAATAATAGTTTATAATAATTTTTTTTTTAATTTTCTTTAATGAGATAATAATTATATATGAAAATTAGATGTTTGTAAAAAAAATTATATAAATAAATGGATTTAGTAGTATACATATGTTATTTAAAATTCCATACTTATATAACTAAATACTATAATATATATATATATATAATATCATGTAAACAATTTTCTATTTTTTCAATTGAACTCAAAAAGACATTTGATACAATAGATCATCAATACTCATTAAGACACTATACTTATATAGAATTAGGTATATTGCATTACATTTAATAATCAGTTATCTAAATAATCACTAAAAATATTTAAATATTCATGATACAAATTCTACATTGCTAGATATTAATTTGTGGTATTCCACAAGGATCGCTTTTGGGATCACTATTATTTATCACATTAATTTATATTAATGATAAATATTTCTAATAAGGTTAAGATAATATTGTTTGCTGACGATACACACTTATTTTTAAAAGTGACAATACTATAAATCTTGAACATATTATTTAGGAATATCTAGATATATTATATAAATTGATATGTATAAATAAATTGTCTATAAATATACAAAAATCTACCATAATTCTATTTAATATTAGAAATTCACTTCCATCTATTAGATTAAATATTACTATTAATAATATTCCAATAGAATTGAATAACAATATAAAAATTGTAGGTTTATTTATCGATAGTAAATTAAATTGGTATTTGGTAAATTACATATTTCACATATATTAAAAAAATTATCAAAATATATTGCCATATTAAATAAAATTTAGTATAAATTAAACGAAAAAAGTTTAATTTTAATTTATTACGCAATTTTTAAATATCATATTGAATATTGCTCACATATATAGGGTATTATTTTCGAAAGTAATATTAAGCCAATATAAAAACCCCAAAATCGAGTAATTATACTAATTTTCATAGTTCTTATTCTCTATAGAGAATATTTTATATATAAAAAAATGTATTGAATTGTATAACCTGCTTATCGTTCCAAAAGTATCGATATAACCTTTAAGTCTCCACATATATTACAAGTATTACCATTGTATATTAATGAATTAAGTAGATTTTACTATATATTTCAGTCAATTTTAGGCAAAATCCCAGTCGAATAAATATAATAGTTTTACCATTATAGAGCAATACATCTTTTCAACTTTTATGTAATAAGTCTATGAATAGCCTATATTATATTTCATAAGATATACCCATAATTACAACTACTCCATTTACATTATGCAAATAAATCAATGAACCTGTATTTTTAAAGCATTGATGAAAACATAATGTTCACGATGAACGTAAAATACAGATTCTGAAGATAATAAATTTGAGATATTGAAATAGATGTCATGTTAGAATATTTCAAATAGAATATCAGTACTATGTGGTACTTGTAATATTGTAGATTGGAATATTCGGATATGTTAATGTACGCATTTTATATATATATATAAAATATACTTAGTATTATATAAATATATATATATATATATATATATATATATATATATATATATATATATATATATATATATATATATATATGTTGTGTAGTGTATTTGGAGTACATCTGTGTATACGAGAGGTCGCATTAGTATAGGCGAGCGGCGCCTAGAGATACATCGCAGTATACATGAGAGTATGTCTGGTATATTGTAACCCTGATATTATATATTGAGTATGGCGTTCGATAGTTGCCAGAGTTCTCATGAATGGGTTATATAACTAATTACCATACCCTAAATATCCCTACTCAAATTCGTATCTCTATCTGCGATCCTCGGCGATGAAGAAGTAAAATGTGGCTCGGTTTTCTGATCTACTTGGTTTCTTGCTGATCGACACGGTTTCTGGCTTGGCTCCAACGATCTTGCAGTGTACCATGTATTTGTTTAGACACGCCCCCGAAAAGATAAAGGGCCTTTCGCGGTCCGTGATTTACAATGTGCGACCGGGAGTTATTTTTCCAGTGGAGATAGAAGCAGACGTGCATATTCGATACGCGAATAAAACGCACGTGGAGTCAGCGGTACTCATAATAAAGTATAATTAAACTACGAACACTGTCTTGTCGAGCCTACATTACATATATAAACTATAGTATATAAACTATAGTATATACAGTGAGACAATTTAATAGAGTATACCGTCTATTAAATATAATATATAATATATAAATATATATAAAGTATATAATAATGTGTATGTATCTATATTAAATAGTAATATGTATATATGTAATTCAGCATTTTTGAAAATTTTCCAAATTTTACAATTTTTTCAAAAAATTTCAAAGTGAAAATAAAAAAAAATTTGATATGATTTGATAAAAAACTAATTACATATTTATAATCAATGCAAAAACTAGTATAGAAAATATTTATGCAACCCAAACCTCAAAAATAATTTTTGGTATCTGACTTTTAATGACGTGAGATATGTATATTTAGATTTAGTATTCATCACTTACATTTGATATACTGTAACATGATATAACTATTGTATTTGGATTTCATTAAAAATGCATACATATTATGATAGATGTTATTTTATCCATATTAAAATATATGATTGAAGACTAACGAACATAGATATTAATGGTAACTATTAAAGTGCTTATTTATATATAACAAATGATGAACATTCAGCAATTGGCATAATTTTATAATTTTTTAATTTTTTTAATTTTTTTAAATTTTATTTATATATTTTAAATGTTATTATTATTATTTATTTTTAATTGTATTCATGATCATTATTCTTACTATTTTTGATTAAAATTGTATTACGAGTTAACTACTCTTAATTGATATCTACATTTTATTGCCATTTTATTTCCATTATTATTATTAATTTATTAACTTTTTATTTTTTTAATAATTATATTATATGTATGTATTTATTATTTCAGAAAAGGAAGGATTTCAGGTTTTTTATATTTAGATTATAGTATGTGTTAGTGTATTATATTTCGAGTAGTATATACTGGCATGATTTTGGGGTTCAACTTAATATATTTGTAGCCTTATACTATTCGTTCGTTGGGGTCGACTTATCAACTATATTTTATTAAGAAATAATAGCTATCTATTATTATAATTTAATTTTTATTATATATAATATTTATACATTTAATATTTATTCATACTTTAATATTTAAATGTATATAATTTACATTTATATTTTCATTTTCTTTTAACATTTCTAATTTTATTTTATTTTATTGTTATTTTTATTAAATTATTTGTCTTTTTTCTTCCTTTTTCTGAATGGAAGATATCTAGATAATTGAACAGATCGTCTATATATATACCTAGGCTTACTCTCATTTATTAAGATAAACTAATATCATGATTATTATTATTATAATTAATATTATATATATATTTATATATATATATATTTACTCGAGTTATACTCGAATACCCGAGATAATGAATATGTGATAGTATCTAATTACTTTATTAATCATAAAAATAAGTTAACAATGATAATATTTAATTGTTATTATGTAATACTCTCAATCGTAAATAATATATATATATATATATATATATTTATTTAATATTACATTTAGTTATTAATTATACATATTTAAATGTATAGACGAAGAAAACGATGATAACACTAAATTGATAAATGAATTTTTATTAAAATTAATATTCTTTACTATCCTTATTATTATAATACTTTTATATGTAAAGCATGTATATACTGATAGTGTAAGTGAATATATAATAAATGAAAAAACAAATTTTCCATATAATGGTACTTATATGTAATTTTTAAATAAATGAATAAGATAATATGTATATATATGTGTGTTTCTGTTTTTATTTAAATTTATATTATAAATATATATATATATATATATAAATATTTTATTTTTTTACTTTACTTCACATCACGGTTGATAGCTCGCTGAGGTTCCATCCAGTATCTTTGATCAGATGAAAAATTAAAGTTTTTGTGGTCCTCCTCTGGGTCGTTGACCATTGAGCGGTTTCCAGAGAACTAAATCGCTTACTATTTAATTTTTACTTCTCCTGTAGTGTCTTATGAATCTCAATCTTTGTTATCGTATAGAGACTGTAATGTTAGGATTTATATCGTAACATTTCTTTATTTGTAATGTATAGCCTCCAGGATTTAGTTAAGGAATCTACAAGCATGCGAGTATATGTCTCATCCACTTTATTTAGGATTCGATGTTATAGTATATAATAGTGCTATATAGAAGTATGTATTCTATCGATGATCTTAATATATTTCTTTTGAGATCATCTGACATTTTGGATTTCCAGATAATGTTCATGCTGTTTCGTGCTGACTATGATTGTGCTAATCTTATATTTATATAATTTTCTGTTGATCCAATATAGCTGCTGAGGTATTTAAAAGTATTATCCTATGGTATACTGTTTCCGTTATTTATCATTATGTAAACATCCCTATTCAGAGTATAGTTCATACATTCAGTCTTATAAGTATTCACCTTGCAACCTATATAATCTGCTATTTATTCAATTTGATGTAGCATCCCAGTATTCAATACTCGTGTTTAACTTGGATCTAACTAGGAAACTGGGGGAATCTGGTCCAAACTTGGATCTAGGTTGCGTAAACGTGGATTTATCTGATCCATATTTAACTAGTTGAAACTTGGATCATTATATCCCAGTTTAATCCAAATTATTGTTTTACACTGATATCAACTTGGATGTATCTGACCCATATTTAACTAGTTGACACTTAGAACATTATATCCCAGTTTAATACAAGTTATTTTTTTAAACTGAGATCAACTTGGATCTAGCTGATCAATATTTAACTAGGTGCAACTTGGATCATTATATATCAGTTTAATCCAAGTTATTTTTTTAAACTGAGATCAACTAGGATCTAGCTGATCAATATTTAACTAGTTGAAACTTGGATCATTATATCACAGTTTAATCCAAGTTATTTTTTTAAACTGAGATCAACTTGGATTTAGCTGATCCATATTTAACTAGTTGGAACTTGGATCATTGTATCACAGTTTAATCCATGTTATTTTTTTAAACTGAGATCAACTTGGATGTAGCTAATCAATATTTAACTAGTTGCAACTAGGATCATTATATCACAGTTTAATCCAAGTTATTTTTTAATCCAACATATTTATCTATAAATATTACCAAATATTTATTATTTTATTAAATATAGGTAAATCTATGTAATCTAAATTAATAAATTAATAAAAAATATTGAATATATTTTGATATATTTATCATATTAAAAAAATATTTGTTATTAAAAACAATGTATTTAACATATATATAACAATGTATAACTATGATATATATATATATATATATATATATATTATATAAGATATATAGGGGATATATAATACATGATGTAACATATAATTATATACTTAAGTATAATATTATAGATCTATAGTTTCGCCAAAATAAAACTGATATAAAATCAATATGTAAATTACTTAACTAGCCATAATATATAGATAATAATATAATATAAATTAGCAGGTATAATATATTAATAGGTATAAATAATATATATAGATATAATATAAATATACATGTGAATATTTTGAATTATTTTTAAACTTGGATTTAACTCGAGTTAACTTATATTAACTGTGAGTTAAACTGGGATATAGCTAGAGTTAAACTTTGATTTAACTGCGATTTAACTTGGACTTAACTTGGATTTATCTGGGATTAATCTCGTGAGTTAAATTTGGATCTAGCTGGTGTTAATAGGGTTACCAAATTAGCAGGCTAAACACGAGTTTAAACTCGAGCAAAATCCAAGTTAAATACGAGTATTGAATACTGGACATCTTTAAATATATCAGTTATAACAGATATATCATGGGAGTATCGATGTATGTTATATATGTAGCAGTATAGCGTCTACTTTTTTTTTGAATCAGTGTGAAACCTAAATCGGTAATTATAGTCTAAGGCATTTTTAAGAAAATAATCAGGCATTCAATATAATAGAAATGAGTTAGTATATATTATTGAAGAATTCTAGTAGTGATCTGAAAGAAATAAGTGCCCCTTCATGATATCTGATACATTATGCGTATTTATTTACAGCATCATTACCGCATTGATGATCTCTGTTGGTATACCATATTTGCTTATAATAATCTTCATTTTTTCAAGGTTTATTGAGTTAAAACTTTTGAGAAATCTACGAATAGAATTGTTATAAGAAAATGTTTAGATTTGATTCTTGTCAGTCTTGTCAGTTCAAGTGCCATACATAGACCATATTATATTCAGATTATTGACATATTGTTCATTAATTTCATTATATGTTGACAATGGTATCTATAGATATTTTTATTTCAGTATTGGTTTTAACGGGATTACTTTTTTATCAGCTTCCTTGCATAATTTCTAAAATAGTTTTACATAGTGTTTGCAAATGTGTTAGTTGTATCAGTTTATTAGATAATTGATAATCTGTTTTTTACTTTAGTTATACAATTATTTCGTATAGTATTGTCGTATTTCAGTTTGAAGGAAAGTATATAATATGTTGCAATTTCGATCTGAGTTCTGTGTAATGTTATTTGTATCCATCATATTTTATGAGGTGCGCATTGAAATATTTACCAATAATAAATATGATGAATTTTGATCTAGTTAATCAGGTTGTTCTGTATATTAATTTTCTGTTTCCTATGTGTCGTTATTCATATTTGTTGGGCTATAGCCTAGCATGATATGTTATTGTTATGTATGGGTTTCTCTGTAAATTTATTTCCATTATTCTAGATAATATGATATTAACACTTGATATATTGCATTATAGGCTATTATATTGAAAATAGTTTAAATACCTCCCATGGTAGTATGCATGCTATTATTCCAGATAGAGAAGTGTAATCATTTCCACTTACCACAGGTATGTTCCTTGATGTCAATATCTTACTTTACGAATTTATATTATTATATGCATATTATTTCATGCTTATTTTTTTCGGCAGATGCTATAAATGTAGGTATTTTCTATACTATTTGTAGCGTTTGAATATTCAATGAATCGAACATAGTACTTTTATTTACATTTAAAAGTTTAGGGAGATTCAAACTATTTTTATAATATTATAATAATAATTATTTTCAGTCATCTATTTTTCTATTACAACCTGATATAGGAATGCAGGAGCTCATTGTATAATAACACGATCAAATATGCGGAATATATTATTTTTATCGGTCTTGTTATGTTTTGCTTTCGGTTGATATATCTACGTAGCTGTAGCCACGCTATACATGCGCATTAGGTTTTAAACCAGATATGTCCTTCTTATAAATCTCACATTATTTAGCCTTGGTCTCAATATACCCAGTATACGTGGTCCAATGAGAAGATAAATGATAGCCTTGACTTTAGTGCTATAAAACCAAATTATTCACTCACAGAGTTAGAAAGGTGGTTATAGCTTAAAGCGTTAGAGGTTAGACAAATTTGAAAAAAAGTTAATCGGTATACAATACTATAGACTACAATCCCTATACAATATATTCATTATAAGCACCGATTCATAAATAAATATCACCTATATATATATATATATATATATATATATAAGGGATTACATATTATATAAGTTTAAAAGTAATTAAATAAATATTATCATTTAATTATCTTCTTTATATAATGTATAACTTTTATCAAATTAAAACATAAACATACTAAAATTAAGTAATAACATACATATTCATTCATATAAATATTAATATTTTTTATAAATACTAGGTAGGTATATTTTAAATATAATTTAATATGTCATGTTTCACAGCGATGAAATATTCAAAATATTTACGATATCGATCAAATATTCACGGCGTTAAAGCTTAAAGGGTTAAACATTTGAGATATAAACGCCTCTAATATGTGTACAAAATTACAACTATGTAAACAAATCAATTAGAGAATGCGTGTAAATAACTACAATCTAATAAACAATGTACGGGTCGATACCATCGATATAAAAAAAGTGGATAAGCAATTGAATGTAGTGTATGGCACTAACTGCTATGGGCGCTTCAGTCGAAACCCACTATCTGGCCCACTACTTTTTATTTATAATATTATTTATTTATACATATATATATATTGATAATTACTATCAATTTTAATGTACTATCTATACTAAAAATAAAATTATATATTTAAAATACATAATATCAACATTCCTCGTAATTTTGTGTATTTAAATTGAAGATATAATACTATTTTATTGATTTTATTGATATTTATAATTTAAATCCATTGATATAGATAGAAGTCACTTTAATCTATTTCAATGAAAAGCCTACTGTTTTAATATTTGGCATATATAATATGACTAATATCCAATCAAAATCACTGATACCATTTTGTTAATGTATCGATAAAAATGTTATTCACGTGTCTATCTTTTACATGCATTGCGTGCGTCAATTACTTATCCACTTTCTTTATATCGATGGTCGATACGCGTTATTTGCATAGCCATGAGTTTTACTGTCTAGCGTTAAAAATTATACATTTTAAACAAATAAATACAATAAAGGTTAATACACCTTTATTAATACATACGGGTTTTTTTAAAGACGTTTATTTAGACAACAATAATTAAATTTAAAATTAATTAATTAATCTTTAAAAATATTATTAGTATTCTATTAATATTTCGAATATAATAATTATTATTTTTATAATTCACAATTTAATAGTAATATCATGAACAATGTATATTGTATATATATATTAAATATTTATATATTTGGAGTATATTCTGCGACGAGGTTATTTTGTAAAATATTAAATAAATAGCATTATTTATTTATTTGTATATTATAATTAATAAGTATTCATTTTTGATAATGCGTTAATGCGTATAATTGTGGGTATGAATCGAAAATAGTCAAGTATAATATTGATTGGGGAGCGGATAATGAGCGATAAGATTCTTGAATTTCGGGATTACAACCTTATATTATCATCGTATTTTAAATCTGAATAGTATATACACGCCCCTACACGATCATGGGCATGTCGACCTATCGTTACATAGGTGCTTATATGTTTCGACCTTGATGTTAACGTGTACACAAATGTATATATTGTAGACATTGTGGATTAATTCACATAGATATATCTGGAATACTAAACTTGTCTTGTCTACCTTAAGTATGCTAGTATTATAGTAGTATTATATAATATTTGACGCTGAGAACATGATCGAGTTATGATATTCTGGGGGGTTAGTTGTATAACTTATTTAATAACTCGACGTATACTGTAAATTGTATTTATCATATTTCATATTAGTTATTATATTTTATTATATATTCCTAGTATATTGTAACAATTAGATATATAAGGTAATGATTTATTTATACACTAGTTATATTTTAAAATCTCACAAGTGTTGAGAATATATACAAATAAATAAATTAAATATTTAATACAAAAATGTGCAACTACTTTTTGAATTCAGTGTTACTCCTTACGAGTCGTAATGACTTTGGAAGATAATTTCTAAGATAATATATATCTATAAAATATATCTATAAAATATATATTAAATCAGGAGTTAATCTAATATAAGTGGAATATTTTATCAGATTACTTATATATATAGAGTAATTATATTTAGTTTAATTATAAATTATTTCGTACTCCTAATTACTATATTAATACAAGTAGGATGGTATTTTTCGAAGTATTATATTTGGGCTCATATAATATATCGCTTATGTAATTTTAGTTCTAAAGATATTCGATTAACGAATCTATTTTCGGATTGATTTCTAAAAAATATTAATTTCTAAAGAATTTATTTTCGAAATAATTTCATAGAATTTAGTTTCTAAGAATTATTTTTCGAATTGAATTGTAGAATTTATATTCTAAAGTTTCATTCGTAAATGTAACCTTGTAACCTTGTAACCAATTTGTTTAGACACTGTGATCAACATCAGTAATGAGTTTTCGGCGGTGTATCGTATATTAATTATTATAAGCTATATTAAATAGATGTGTTTTCAATTTGACTTTAAAGGTGTGATCAGAAACTATAGATCTAATTGAGTGAGGTAGGGAGTTCCATAGTTTAGGTGATATTATAGAAAAAGAATATTCCTGTTTTTTATGATAAAGTTATTGGTATATTTAGTTTGTATTTATGTATTATTCGTTGTAGTCGGGATGACTTGTAGTTCGTAAGTAGTCCAGTAAGATAGTCAGGTTTATTATTATGGGTGGCAAGGTGGGTCAGTAGGAGTAATTTGTAGTGTATGTGGTAAGGGATGGGTAGCCAGTTAATGGATTTCATATAAGGTGTGATATATTATCTTGAGTATTTTTTTATCCTGAAAATGGTTCTGATGGCTCTATATTGTAATTTAGTGAGCATTTTGATAGTATTTGCTGGGAGTGAATTTAAAGTAGAGTTACAGTAGTCAAGTCGGGGCAGTATTAAGGAAGTAACTAGTAGTTTTGCAAGTTCAGTAGTTATAGAAGGTCTAATAAGTCGGATCGTATGTAAGGTGTGATTAATGGACTTCGATATATTAGTTATATGTGGTAGATAAGACAGCTTTTGGTCAAGTGTGAGGCCGAGGTTTTTAGCTTGGTTAGAGTATTCTATAATGTGATTATTACTAATAATTGGTGGTATGGAATGATGTCCTGGGGATGTATTTATTGATAAAGCTTTTGTTTTAAGTCTATTCAATAGTAGGGAGTTATTTGAAAGCCATTTACTAATGTCATTAATGCATTTATTTATAGTATTTATGTTATTGATTGGGTAAGGTAAATTACAGTATAGATGTAAGTCATCCGCATATGAGTGAAAGTGTATATCGGGGTATTCGTCAAGTAAGTAAAGTAAAGGGGAAATATATATATTAAAGAGAATTGGACCTAAACCAGAACCTTGGGGTACACCATGAGTTGTGTGGCGGTGTTCTGGTATGGCGTTATCTATACATATAGAAAAGGATCTGTTAATTAGGTAGGATGTAAACCAACTAAGGACAGGATCTTTAATACCATGTTCTCTAATCTTTGAATAAGAATATTATGTTCTAACGTATCGAAAGCCGACGACAAGTCAAGTAGAATCAGTATGGTGGGAGTATTTTTTGGAAATAGTTGTATATTGTTTAAAGTATGGAGTAGTGAAGTTTCAGTGCTCTTGTCCGTTGTATAAGCACTTTGTAATGTATGTTATTATAATTGATGTATGTTATAAGTTGTTTAGCAATTATTCTTTCAATTGTCTTAGATATGAAAGAAAGGTTGGATATGGGACGATAATTAGAAAGAGTTGACCTATCAATGGACTGGTTTTTAGGGATGGGAATTACATGGGCATATTTCATGTGGGATGGTAAGATACCTGCAGTTAGTGAGCGATCGATACTTTTTTTGTAGAAATGAGAAAGAAGGGATGAAAGAGAATGTAATACACATAATGGAATTGGGTCTAGTTTACATGTAGATTTAACTGTTAATAAAAGATTATTGATATTGATAATGGTTGGTAATTAAAAAGTGGAAAATGAGTATATTGGGCTTGATATTGGTGGGATGTAGGGTCGAGGGAGAGTATCTATAATTGATGATGTTTTTATGTAAAAGTAAGAGTCAAAGTTAGTCGCATTAGTTAAAGGGGAGTTATCAGGCAGTATTCGTTTTTTCAGTTTTCCTAGTAGTGTTGACGATATTATAAATAATTTCTTAGTATCTTTTCCAGCTGATTAAATTTGATCTATGTAATATTTATTTTTAGCAGTTTTTATTAATTTTCTATAATTAGAAAGTGAATGTTTAAAAATATTTAAATCATTTGAGCTTTTGGATTTTCGCCAATTCCTTTCTTTAATTCTAAGTTAGCGTTTTGCTGTGTGTAACGAATTATTGAACCATAACGTATTATGTCGAGCTGTATAAGTTTTAGTGATAATAGGGGCATGTTTATCTAGGACAAGACTAAGGTTACTACCAAAGCTGTCTATATGAGATGAATCTGTTATATTGTTGTACAAAATGTTGAAGTCATTTATAAAATTAGCAATATTTATATTATCTAATTTTTTGTAGTGAACTTTCTTGGATGATCTGATTGGTTTAGGGATATGTAGGGAGCAGCTAACAAGGTGGTGGTCAGTGATTAAACTATGAACATTAGTATTAGAAATTATATTCGAAGATGTGTTAGATATAATTAGGTCTAATATGTTTCCAGATGAATGTGTGGAAGACTTGACATGTTGTAAGAAATTATGACAATTTATGATATTAATAAATTTATTTGAATTATGTGAGTTTGGTAAAATTGGTATATTGACATCACCAAGTAGTATACTATTATTAGGAGGTCTATAAATTGTTATAATTGTAAGTGGTTTTGATTTAGGAGGGTGAAAGGTACATGAGAAGGCTTCTGAATTATCAAGTGATAGGTCACTTGACTGTATTAGTTTCAAGGCATTTTAATATAGCACACCGACACCGCCACCATAGTGTGGGCCGGGGCATGATAGGTGAATAAAGTTAGTAGTTGGGGTATTAAGGGTATTAAGGGATGCAATTATGGGTAGATCCTTGATAGAAAGCCAAGTTTCTGTTATACATAAAATATCTATCTTAGTATCATGAAATATATTTAAAATAATATCTACTTTATTTCTAATGGAACAAACGTTAAGTGTTGATACCTTTAGTAATGGAGAAGAAGATAAATGTTTAGTTGAGGGTTATAATGTTGGTGGTGAAGATATATATGACGGTATATGTGATGAGGATAGTAGGTTTGATGGTGATAGTTGTGATTCACTAGATGTTATAGGTTGTGCAGATAGTGGTGAAAGTGGATATTGGTGATTGGTTTGAGATAATGGTGGAATAGAAGTGGTTGAATGTCATTGTGAAGATTGATGTGAATTACTGATTGATGAATTCAGTGAATTGGTATTTAATCTATATGCATTGTAGGATTTAGACCATGTATTGTATGTGTCATTTGATATATAAATTGGGTTTTTATTCCAGTCTATCTTGGAGTTGGTCAAATGACGAAGTTCAAAGGAGTTAGTGTAGTCATTGAAGGTACATTTGACATTAGATGGGGCTATAGCCTATAGGTTAGATTTTGTTGCATGGAAAAGAACTCTACCATGTGTTCGCTCAGTGATAGATCGTTCAGCACGAATGTATAGGTGATTGTATATTGAGTTACTGCGGATGAATGGAATTTTGGATTAAAAGTAGGAACACTGACTTGGTGTATTAAAGAAAATAATAATAGTTGCATTAGAAAAAAGTATATGATTTTAGAGCATGTGTAGGTATATTGATGTAAGTGAGTAATTCTAGAAGAAATTCACGAGATTTTTCGGATGGTTTAATATGCTCAATAACTACAGAAAAGGGGGATGGGTGGTTAGGTGAGTAATGGTTGGTAGTGGAAGATGGATTAGGGACTGGTCTAAAATGAGTTGGTAATTTACCGACAAGAAAGTTAATAAGTGGAGTATTGGGGGGGGGGTTATTAATTCTTTTCCATGCAATTTTATCAGATTTGGGGTAGAGTAAGGGAGGTATGCATGAGCGGTGAAGGTTATTAAACGAGGGGGGTTTAGCTATGGAAGTGATGGATTGTAATCGTTTAGTGGCAACAGGGGATAGTAAGGATGGTAAGGATGGTAGGAGCGAGTGGGGATAGTAAGGATGGTAGGAACAGTGGATGAGTTGTGGGGTGCCTGGGGTATGGACTCTGATATAGTTTGGGATGAAGGGTTGGGTGGTGGGGTGAGCGGTGAAGATGTAGAAAAAGTGGGTTGTGGTAGTGCAGGTGCAGGGGAGTGATTGTTAAAGATGGGAGGTGAGCTCATGGGAGAGGTTTGGGAGGAGCTATTGGAGAGTATCTTACGTTGGGACGGTCTAGAGTCAGTTCTACAGTTGGTACAAAACCAGTAGAAACCAGATTTTTGGAGGGCAGTAATTTTGTTAAGGGTAGATTTGGGGAGTTTGGAACATGATTGGCAAAGCGACTTACGGCAATGGTCACATTCCGTGAGTGACGTGGCGATAGTGTTACATGAGGAGCTTACATGATGGTTATTATAAAATATAAACTCGAATCTAATGCGTGGATATTTCCAATGTGGTAAATTAAACACATTATTAATAAGCTATGTTATGGAATATATAGATATCACGTGAGGTATGGTAGATGATGATAAAGTAGTGGAGGTAGGGGTATAGTGTATAAGTACATTACGGGATTAAGCTGCATTTATAGGAGATAATGGCGATCGAGTAGATTAGTGGGCCGAGAGGAAGGAGACTCATTTCGATATCAATCACAATCCTCATACCGGGCAGAATGTATGAAATGGGCGTGATAGAGGGGAGTGATACAATCATAAAATAGGAATTCGATAATGAGTGAGCATCTTAAAGGATAGTATTCATTTGGACCATGTTCAAATGCCATAGAAGAGCGTGGTAAATGTTGATGTACCACCAATAAAATATAGGTATCAGTAGAGTATAATAGGATTATATATATATATATATATATATTTATTATATATAATGTTTAAGTGTAGCATTTATTATAAGTATGCGTAGACTCCAATAACGTTATCCTCCATGGAGGTATGTTATATAGCGTGTTTTAAGTTATTATTCGCATACATTGGTTAGTATTATTATGCTGAAGAGGTCTGTTTTGCTGTAATACATAAACGGTATACTTATGGGTATGAATCGTATGTATTCTAATATTATAGTGAGGCTCATACGTCATTGTGTAATGTCTCAATTAAGGGGATTCGCGGCCTTTTATGTATACAATGTATTAAGATAGGGGATATTTTTTTTTAATAATTTTAATTTTTTTTCAGCACCTAGGGTTTTGATCCGATTTCAATTATGTAAATTGCATATTGTTAACCAATATAATTTTATTAAAACTTGCTTATTTAAAAAAAAATGGTTCACTGAAAACCCGAAATATTTTATGACGAAATATGATGCTAAATTAAATTATTTTTTTTGTAATTGTTATAAGGTTGTATATGTTATACTATGTATATTACATTTCTTTTAAGCAAGTTTTATTTTGCATATAATAATGAAGATACTGTGAAAATGTCATCAATTTTGGATAATTATTAAGAGGGCTGAAAAAATTCTAATATTCAAAATAAATTATATTCAATATTCTGAGTAAATCGAGTTTAAAGTTTGACTAGATTTATTTTTAATTTTATGGTAATATTTGTTTATTATTTCTATCTTTGACAACATTTATAGTATTATACTATTATATAATACTACACTAATATATCGATAGAGTTATTATTATAATATTTATATTATATTACCAATAATTAAACATAATAAGCTAATATTTATTACATTTAAAAAAAAATTGTTTACAAGAAATTTTTTTTAGTATATTCATTTATTTCTAATATTATAATATAACAGAATACCACAATAATATACCCATAAGATTGTACTTATAATATTTATATAATATTATATTACCAATAATTACATATAATCGATTTTCTGCTATGTCTGGCATTTTGAAATAAAATAATTAAATGACGCATTCCCAATTACTTTGTTTATAATTCGAATTTTACACCCAGTGCAATGCATTCATTTGATATTAATCCATTAATTATAGTTATCGCTAGTTGACATCACATTATATAATATATCGTATATAATACTGCATTTAAAATTATTAAAAAATATAAACTTATAGATATCATATTATAAGTTTATATATATGAGTATTTTGCTATTATTTACGCCATTTTTTACAATTTTTTTTTTACCAATTAGGTCTTGTACTATACTATCAAATTATATCATTTATAAGTCTTTATTTGCTCTACAAGTTTCAGAGAATATTAAATATATATTAAATAATTATTTTCTCGAATAAAAAAAAAATTATTATTATTTTCAACGCATTTAAAAGGCCGCCAATCCCCTTAAATAAGGATAAATAGTGACACATACGAGACTTCACTGAATAGACTACCTCTGCATTACGCCCATACGGATAATGCGTCAACGTAAGCTGCCCGGTAAACTTCGATATTACATATCCGTGAATAGCTCAATGAGGAGCTATATGATTCTGGAATTTCGTAATTAGGTAATTACCTACTACTTTGTATTAGTTTCGTATGTTAAATCTGAATGTATAGACACCCCTCTACAATATCGTCGGAATATAGATCCATCGTGGATTCGTGGTTATCACCACTCGACTATATAATGTAGACATATTTGATATCGAATGAATTTACCAGGATAACTCGACTTTTCTTATATACCTTAATTACGTAACGTAGAGTAGCATCACATAAAATACACACACATATATATATATATATATATATATATATATAGTTATATAATTATTTACCATTTGTTAAAATAGATACGGTATGGTGTGTTTCAAATGTAAAACAATGCTAAAAGTTGATCACATGTCTACTATTAATACAACATGTTTATATATTAAAAATAATAGCAATTCTGAAATATGTGGAATAATTGAACAGTGTACAACATTTATTAAATATAATGTAAATACAACTTATATTGAAACTTCAAAAAATAAAATAAATTATGTTAGTTTTTATTATATTAAATATAATATTAAATATTAAATATATATATATATATATATATATATATATATATATATATATATATATATATATATATTTGTGTATGGGTGTGTGTTCGTAATAATATAGTAATAATCAGTAATAATAGATGTGAAAAATGTAAAATTTAAAAAATATAAATAATTTAAATTGTTGTTTATATATATTAGATTTATTTTATATATGATTATTTTGTGGAAGTCATGTTTAATTGTTTTTATAAAGGTATATTATATATTTTTACATATTTAAGATAACGTACATATGTGCGTTGGTTAACATATATAAATGTATGATTTTCCTTTCGTGTCACCCAGCATGCTCATGATGAATCAACTATTTGTTAAATATATATAATTTTATTATGCATAATATTATTATATGTATTTATAAAATCCCTCATGACCAATTAATAATGGTTACAACTATATTTTCGTTTTTAATATTTATAATAACTTATATTAAATGTAAAATTAGATTGTTTATTATGATTATTAAAAGTCAGTAATATTCCAGTTGAACATTGATTAAAATTATTTTTCATTGTTCAATTAAATCAATATATTATATGATAATTTCAAGTAGATTGATTATAATATTAATTATGAATACTGTTAGTATTACAAAATATTATAATATAGTTATTACGCAATATTAAAAATATGTAAACAATTATTATTTTAATATTTCTCATTATATTAATAATAGATATTTATTCAAAGAGGCTGCTTACCTCGTAGGGTATATAATTTATCGATAGAAATATGTGCAAATCACAAGAGGAGTTAATATCAAATAATATATTATATAAATAATTAATATTTAAATAAACGTAACTAAATTAACCAGTATATTATCTATCATTTATATATATATATATATATATATATATATTAGTGCTGTAAAATTTCAAATCTCAAATATCAAATCTCAAATCTTTTTTTTTCGGTTCGGTTCAAATCTTTAATTTTCGGGTATTTGGAAAGATTTGATGGTCTCAAATCTTTATTTTAAATTTAGTTTCGGTTCGGGTATCATGTCGGGTAATTGTTCGGGTAACGAATGATTAACATAATTATGTAATAAGTTTCTTTCAACTATTTTAAAATATCCAATAAAATGTATAGATTATATTAATTCGATCATCAGTTATGCCACCTATATAATAATATATTTAAAATAGAATAATGTTATCAAGGACACGACTTCCTTGATTTATTATCAATTAATAACAATATTTAAAAATTAATACGTATATTCTGCATATTCCTGAAGGAATATCATTAGATTAAGTTTAAATGATTTATACTCTTTATTGATATATACAAATGTTAATTCATAAACCGTTTAAAACTATATTTGTCTACAAGTACATTTTGAATACATATTTGACACTATGTTATATATATAATACTAGATACATCTACTAGATATATAGTCAAAATATAATATTTATATTTAGCCTTCTATATATATATGCTATAGCATATATGCCATATATGGTGTATATAGTATATAGGATTCCTCTTACACCTTACTAAATACTATATACTGATATATATATATATATATATGATTATTAGAATAGAAACGTATTCAATAATTCAAGTAATTAATAATTATTTATTGTTAATTATTCAATTATAATTTATTAATTAATAATTATTTATAAATTAATTATTATTAATTAATTTATTAATTAATAATTATTTATAAATTAATTATTATTATTATTAATTAATAATAATAATTTATTATATATTATTTTAATAATTAATAATTATTTAATTATAATTTATTAATTAATAATTATTTATAAAATAATTATTATTATTATTAATTAATAATAATAATTTATTAATTATTATAATTATTTATTAATTATTATAATTATTTATTAATTATTATAATTATTTATTAATTATTATAATTATTTATTATTTATTATAATTATTTATTAATTATTATAATTATTTATTATTTATTATAATTATTTATTAATTATTATAATTAATAATTAATTTAATTAATAATAATTATTTATTAATTAATTTATTATTATTAATTAATTAATATCTCATTTTTTTCTTCGTTAACTTATTTTAAAATATTATTAAAAGATTTGAAGTTCTCGAGAACATACCTAAATATGAGAGATTTGAAGTTCTCGAGAACTTGATATTTTTTTAAAGATTTGAAGTTCTCGAGAACAACAATTTTAAGATTTGAAGTTCTCGAGAACAACCAAGTATTTGAAATTTTACAGCACTAATATATATATATATATATATATATATATATATATTTATATATTAATTCTCGTGAATATAAAATAAAACTAAATGTTGCATAATTATCCTTAATTATATAATTATTGTATGAGAATGTATATACCCTGGGTATATACTATATGTTATATTATATCATTGGTCCTTGGAATATAATATGTACTTTTTATAATTGTGTAAAAATACATTTTATTTTATACTATTAATTTATATATTCTACTGTCTTACATATATTAATCATGTAATACATCCACAAATATATATATTATCCAAAATGTTTGTTGATTTAAAAATAACAGGAAATTGAAATATGTATATATATTTATTCATTATTATCCATAGAAAATAATACAGTAATTTGTGGGATATTAACTACTTGTAAAGATGATTATTGTAATAATGTAAGACCAATTAGTGAATTCAATTTAACTGCTGATAAATGTTATCTTATAATAATAAAATAATAATATATACCGTAAATAAAAATATATTATATTATTTAGTATAATATATATATGACATATTTTTTAAATATATTGAATATATGATACAATTAAAATATAATTAATTTAAATTATATATCATTATTTATTTATTATTATTATTTAACGTTTAATGTATTAGTTAAATGTTATGTTTTTTATATTAAAAATAATGAAATCATTAATTAACAATAGTTCTTATATATAATAAATAATAAATAAGTATTATATAACATAATTGATACATACATTAATTTAAATAAAATGCCTACCTTTTTTAGATATAAGTTTATATAGACTATGTATAAATTGTCGTGAAATATTTAATCTAAATGATGATTATACAAATAAAACGTGTATCAAAGGATGTTAGTTTAAAGTATACATTAATATATTAATGTCATACTATATAATATAACAACTTATTGAAATTATAATAATACAATACTTTTTTAATTATTTAAAATATTAAATATATTTTTAATAATAATACAATAATATTATTAAAAACATAAATAAAGTATATAAAATATATTATTAAAATAATAAATTAATAAGAACATTTTCTCTATACTAATGTTTAATATATATGTATTAGTATAATATTATCTAGTTATACTCATTTCCCAGTCGTTGGAGACTTTGTTTAAATAAACTATTTACACTATTTTATGATTATTAAACATATAGTAAAAATCACTATTATATATAATTTTTTAATTTCTGATATTATTATTTGAATTATCATTATTACAAATTTATTTATATAATAAATGTACTGTATTATAAAATATGGACTTATTATAATTAGGAAACTTTATTATTCAAATAATGTAATTATAGTAAACATGTGTTTACGTTATTAAAAATATATTTAAAATAGGTACATATATAAATACAAAACTTTTTTAAATAAGTTAATACAATTATTTGATAATATTTAACAAAATATGAAATGTTATTATATTGTAATCTTTAAAAGAAAAATTAGTTATTAATTAGTAATTAACAATGTGTTTATATATATATATATAAATGATAAGTATTTTAAGAATGGGGGAGTTTTATAAAGTAAATCAATGATACTATGAAATTATAGTTAACTTTAGAAGTAATAAGATATTCAAGTTCTGGTGGGAGGGAATTATCTATATAATCGTATAGGTTATGACTTCGAGGAAGCTGAACTAGATAATTTAGGAGTTGGTGTGTAATTTAAGGAATAATTTAAATCCATTAGCTTTGGAATATGTCTATAGACACTCATATATGAGTATTATCATTGAACTGATGTTGGGGCTGGATATCAATAGTTGAAGTAGAAATATATATATCAGATATTGGATGTCACGTTACCTTGGTACTAGCATTATGAATGAAGAGATTATAATAGAAGGTGAATATACCATATGACTGGTTGGAGTAGTTGTATGATTAGATGAATGAAACTTATATAAGGTTAAACATGAGTAGCATGCGAATGAAAAAGTAAGTTAATTAAATATGGCAATAGCATAACAGGGTTTTTTTAGAATGAAACCAGGATTTAGAAATAATAGATGCGAGGTATAATCAATTAAAATTTAATTTAGATAGATATCATTTAAATTTGAGATTATATTTGCATTTGGAAAGATTAACCTTTTTTAATTACAATGTGAAAAATGTGATGAAGTGATATAATTGATATAATTGATATTAATGAATGAAATATATATAATAATAAATGTATACAAACTGGTCGTTAATGTTTTATTTGTGTAATATTAGTGTATTCAGTCATATGGGATATACAACGAGATGACTTGAGGAACACCGAATGACTTTAATAGGTACCTAATATATTCGACGCAGCCGGGCAATGATGGTTCTATTGTCATTGACTGAAAGCAGTGTATGGCCTATATAGAAGTGATTGATCTGTAGTTAACGATACTTTTCTAATCGGTATGAATGTAAACAAAGTAGCAGGCCATCTACATTTAATTACATTTGGTATTTAACCTCAAATAAAGGTTGGTTGATCCGACTAGAGTCGGAAATAGTAGGTATACCAAGAGAAAATTCCCAAGGGAGATCCACGGGAGAATATCTAGGAGATATTTATAATTTAATATGTTAATAATAAATACCTGTATTTGGTTGATATGTAAACAAACTGATATATATATATACATGAAACAATAATTTAATAATAAGTAATAAATGAAAAAAATAATCATGGTTTACACATACCATAAGTGAAATAATATAATAATATATAGACTATTGACATAGTAGTAAAGGCTTAGTTAATAATTATTATACATAATTGTTGACGGACTATACTAATGTACCTGTGATGACTCACATTTCTGTTAGGGGTGACCAATTCTTATATTATGGGAATAATCTATATATATATATTAATGGTTCTGATAATATTGTTAGTATATTGTTGTCTACTAATATATACTATTATTGTTTGTTATTACGAATTTCAGAATATAATGTTATTATGGTTTTATAAATATTCAATTAATAAATCGGCTATGAATATTAGCGGCTCATGAATATTTCCATAGATAATTTAATTATATATAAATTGATATAGATCATTATATATATTTTTTAAATACTTTAAAATATATATTATTATTCATATATGTATTTTATATTTATAAAGTTCTCTCCTCTTTTCGATCAAATTCAATAACATTAATTTAGTTACATTATAGTATTATAGTATTATTAGGATACAATAATCTTTTTTTAATATTTTAAATAAATATTTTTTAAATTAATGTAACTAATATAACTCTATAACTTATTTAAAATATTGTATATACTATATAGATATATTTTATATGTATAATAATTATCGAATGTAACCTATACATTACTCGTATTCTACTATTTTTCCTACGTTTTTATTTAAATTTTAATATGTTATAAAATACTTTTATAAATACTATTTTTAATTTAAAAATAATATAAAATAATATCGTAACTTAATATAAAGATATTTTGTCAAATGGATCATTTGTACAAGGACATGAAATATCACACGTAGTCTGCTATGGACATTGTTATTTACAATTATTTATAAACAAAGGAACAAATCAGGTTAACTATTATTTGTATAGTCAAGAGTATATTTACATATATATTTACCTGTATATTTGTTTTGTTATTATTAATTTTGTTGGAATCATTCCATCCCACACAGATACGTATATGAAACACTTTCCTAAAAACACATTGCTATAATATTAGACATATGTCCCTTCAATACCCATATTATGTTATATATTTGTAATGATAGCCGGTAATTTTATACATGAGTATATAAGAACAATTCTATATATTATTTTAAACCTATGTATGGGTTCAAATGACATTTAATTACATTTAAAACTAAATATAATCTGCACAAATATCTCTAAAGTTTTTAATTAGATCAGTAAAATGGTGGAAATAAATATAGAAATTATAATTAATTTAGTTAAATTATAATAGTATAGTATTATTAGAAACCAATAATCTTTTTTTAATATTTTAAATAAATATTTTTTAAATTAATGTACCTTGTATAACTTACTCTATAACTTATATAAAATATATTATATAATATATAGATATATTTTATATATATAATAATTATCGAATGTAACCTATACATTACTCGTATTCTACTCTTTTTCCTAAATTTTCATTTAAATATTAATAAAGGAATATTCGCTAATATTATATAGGTCCAGCTATTTATAGTATATAATAAATACTGAGGAATTAGTTATAAATTATGTCAAGTAAAATTCAAATTAATATATATGTAAATAAATATATAGACAATATACTATATATTAATTATTATATACAATAACAGTTTATAAATTAAAATAATAGTAATATCGCAAAATATCATTCATAAATTATAAAATAATATATTTGGAACATTACAAAGATATCCACAATTAAATCTATCTCCCTATAATATACATAGTATGTTATGATATTTAGAGACGCATACTAATATATACTAATATTCATAGTAAAAAGTAGTAAAACAAGATAAATAATATAAATATATATATTTTTATTGTTATTGTTATTTTTATTTGGTGGAGTCGTTTCATCCCATCCAGGAACTTAGATGAAGTTTTCACTTATAACCATATGGCTATAATGTCCCTTAGAATCCGCTCTCATATTAAGGCATCCATGGGATTAACGAGAGCCTACAGTTTATTTATACACAATTATATAAGATCACTTCTAAATATTATTTTAATACTTATTTTAATGGTTCGGACGGGGCTCGAATCCGCATCCTACTAATTGTGTCTATGAGGCTTTATCCAACTAAGCCACACAACCGTTAATTTATTTATATATATACACACACATATATATATATATATATATATATAAATAATATTATTACGGTATAAGATAATTACTTAATATAAGTTATTATAATATATAAGATATATCTTATTTTAATTTAGTTATTCAATACAATTTTAACACAATAGTAGATATTATATATATATATATATATATATATATATATATATCTATTATAATTACATGTATGTATATAATATAAAATACATTATTTAATATAAATTATGTTAACTAATAAAGTATTGATATTTGAAAATAAAAAATAAAATTATGAATATTTTAAATTTTAATAATTATAAAATTAAAAGAAATGCAAATATTATGTAATTACATATAAATTATAAATGATCTGAAAATTTAAATTAATTTACAATAAATTTATGAAATATATAAACAGACGATAACATAACAAATTATTTTATTAAATAAAGAGCTACCTACGAATTATGAGTATTTAAAGTTCGGAACTTTAGTTTACATTTTTAACTATATATAATATGCTTTAGTTTAACTATTATAATTATAAAAACGTTATTTTATTAATTAAATTATAATGATTATTAAAATACAATTAATTATTTTAATTATTATTATAATTTATTTAAATTATATATATTTAAACGTTTTTATGTTACGTAAAACATGATTTATATATAATTTTAAGATATTATTTGGTATTTGAATAATATCATATATATATATATACATATATATGATATTTATATATAAAATTAAAAAAATATAGAGGTTTCACTTATCCTTAATTCAAGCAATAATCAAAATATTAATATTATATATCATATTATATATCAGGTGAAATTATTATTCATGATTAAAATATATTAAATGTTTAGAATAATATTAGATACATATCAGTCTTATATTGAATAAGTTTAGAATAAATAATACTACCTAATGTTTTATTTATATTTATTTTATTATAAACTATAAAAGAAAAACAACTTGTAATGAATACATATGATCATACAAAATATTAGTATAGGTGTCATTATACACAATATATATATATATATATATATATGTTTATATTACTCATAGGTAGCTATTGATCGTGGATGTATAATTAATAAAGATACTATCGATACACTTCCATCAATGATTGGTTATGAAACAGGTTAAGTGAATATGATTATATAGATATATTGCATATATATCCCTAGATGTATAATAATTGACAGTTAATAAATATGCTCTATGTGCGTTAAACATTTATCTAAATCTGAATATAATTGCGGGTTAAATCTTGTCTTTGCTTGATTACATTATTTCACTGAATAATAGTATACTTTTCATATTGATAACAATTGTGTTCTCCTTGTAAATACATATATGTTCATATCATTATGCTAGCATATATTGCTATATAATAATTACTTATTTTAAATGATTGTTTTATCATAATTTTATTAGGGATTCGATTCATTTCAACTTGGGATTTATAAGTCGAATAATATATCATAATAGTTAACTAAACACAAAATATATAATGCTAAGCATATAAAACTACAATAAAGACACTTTTTAATTATACAATAATAATCCTATTTTAAACAGATATTCCCCTATTCGTAGTAACATCCAGACGTCGTAAATGGCGGATTTAATAATTATTATTTTTAGAATTAATACTGATAAATAGGTAAAACATGTTCTTCCACCTACTCCATTACATATATTAAACCTACAAGTTATCTCGCTACCTCCATTATATCAAATACATATTTGCAAATAAATATTAATTTTAAAAGAGTATAATAATATTAATATAATACAAATTAAATTAAATCTAAAACTGATCCTTGTGATACTCGATATTTTATAATATAACTATTTGACAAATAATTGTGATTACATGTAATTTGAGATCTATTAGATAACAAATTAAAAAACTATTTTATTATTTTATTAAATATCATTATAATGATTTTAATTAATAACATATTTTTTACGTATATTTTATGAATATTTTACAATATCAAAAGCTTTTGCAAAATCAATATAATCATATTATATCGACGATTTTTTCATTATTTAATTCATTATTTAAATTATAATATGTAATTTTGTTAGTCTATTAAAAATAGTTTAATTATTTCAAGATTTAAATCAATATTATAAAATTTTTGTTTAGTTATATTACAAAATTCGGGTAAATTTCTTTTATCATGTTGTA
Organism: Osedax fenrisi; assembly: GCA_964019155.1. Classification (NCBI taxonomy): domain Eukaryota; kingdom Metazoa; phylum Annelida; class Polychaeta; order Sabellida; family Siboglinidae; genus Osedax; species Osedax fenrisi. Next base: position 23,556,175 of record OZ025243.1, read on the forward strand.
CAATTTAAATAAAATATGAATTTAATGTATTTGCTTTATCGAGATCTGAAAATAAAATGTTAATAGAGATATTCCATATTTTAAATGTTGACTATTTTTAAAAAATTTATTAAAATGTATATCTTTATAATTTCATTTTTGAATTTATTTTATTAATCAAATCTCAGTCAATAGAAATTTAAAGTTTATTTATTTAAATTTATTTTTCTAGTATGACAATATCCTATATTATCTTTATGTATTTATATATTAATTATCGTGTATAGAGTATATTCTTAGATTTATTTTATTTTATATTAAATATATATATATATAATAGGAATGTTCTTATATGCTATGAATTTGAAATTCCTGAACACTTATCTTCATATTTAGGCTGACGATATATAATTATATTTTTTACTGTCCTTAACACTGTGAATCCCAGCCATTAAATACTAATATTCCACCTGATAACTCAAAATTATATTTCTGTTCTTCACAATTAAAATAGAGCTTATTTCGAATAAAATACTTATACATTTATTAACTATAGTTAAAGAGTTAAAGAGATATATCTCTTTATAATATCTCTTATAACCTTATAATTAGTAATATTATTTCCTAATATCACAATTAAACCATCTAACTATATTTTATATATTTGAATTAATCTTGATATCAATATTTTTCTTACATTATATATATATATATATTACTGTATGTAGGTATTTATAAATGTATTGTGCACTAAGTATAAATGTGTTATGTAATTTAGATAAATGTTGATTTAATATTTTTTTGTTATTTGTGTTTTTATATAATTTGATTTCAGTTTTGTAAATTGCAAATAGTAAACTTGGTTGAACGAATTTAAATGTTATGTAACTTGGATGAATGTTGATTTGATATTTTCGGTTATTTGTTTTTTTGATTTCTGTTTTGTAAATTGTTAAAGATAGAGTAGTTTATAATTAGATTAACTAGTTTTAATTAGTTAGCTAATTAAAGATACGTCCACTACGCCCATCATGTTATCTCGTTATTATCGATAAGTTCGGTATGATATGGTTTATTAGTGCAAATAGAGTACACTGAAAGGCTAGTAAATCATATCATATTAATTATAAGAACTTCTCGATAGATACATATTTACTCATGACTGTTTATATTTATAATGTTTCATATGCATCCATATTTGTTTTAGTTTGAGGTTTCATCCATTCGGATTCGACCACAACGTCCATCCTCTATTCCCCATAAATCTACATCCACGAACACACCAATTCCCCATATACCCCCATCCACGAGCCACACCACATCCCCCATTCACATTCATCCACGAACCACACCACATTCCCCATCCACGTCCAGTCAAATAAATATATAACCTGTCGATAACTATTATTCTCCATTTTCCGGAGTCAACACACATATATATATAACAACAACTGTACATTTATATATTTTCAAAATGTAATGATGATTGAATAATGTTTATCATAATCATTTATAAAGTGATGATACTCTTTGTAAAGTCACTATAATAAATAATAAAAATAAAACATAACAACCACAAACAAAAACAAAACAAAAAACTAACGCAACTATGTGGATGTAATAAGAACGAAATATAAAATAATAATGTAATGCAATTAGAAAGGGAATAGATATAACTTGATATGTGTAGTATAGAATGTGAGAGATTGAATTAGAACAATTCTTACATGATCATGTATAGACTACTCTTCCATTTTATGCTGGTATCTTATCAATATATCTTGCTCATATTTAAAGCATTCCATACTGTGCTTAATTCTTATTTATCAATTTACCAATTTGACCATTCATCTACTAAATCCCTTTAACTTATTATTGGTGTTCTATGAAATAACGGTCCCTTCTAAAACTTACTTACTTGTTAAATATTATATATATATATATATATATATATATATATATATAAATATATATATATATATACTATTCATCATTATTAACTGAACTTTTACCCTCACGTTCCCCATATTAAGTTATTATATGGTGCATATTTTATAATTAGTTTAAGTTAGTCTATATATATATATTAATAGTTAAAGTGATATATTTTTTATTTTTAAAGTTATCTCCTTAAGTTAAACTGAATATTATTAATATCAACATTAAAATGATTTCTAAAAATGTTATATAAAATGTAACAAAATAGTATACATATATATATATATATATATATATATATATAATAAACAATTGTATATATAGTAATTTTATAGTATACTATAAAATATAATATTTAATATTATATACTGTACATTTATTTACTTACTATATAATTTGGTATACATATTAATATAAAATAGTTTTTTTATACACATATACAGTAAATGTGACGATGTGTAAAGCAGAGTTTGACCCATGTAATAGTTATCAAATGTTACCCATTCAAAATTATTTAAGTTAGGCTAATCAACATATTAGTATATATATATATATATATATATATATATATGTATGTATAATATAGTATATATATATATATATATATATATATATATATATATATATATATATATATATATATATGTATATATGTATTATATAGTATATTATATGTATATATATATATTATGATATATGAGTTATATACTAATTATACACATTTGACACACACATATATATTTATATTAAAATTAATAATTAAATGAACTTTTGTTATCAAATACTGAAGTAACATTCTAATCTACAGTAATTGTATTGAATATATTATTTCTTGATAACAATATATGCTACCTCAAATCCTTACCAATTTAATTTAAATTAATATAAATTTACTTTAATTATAGTTATTGCCCAGTAAACAACAGATTTAACTTTGCGTAATATTTGCGCATTTTTTGTTTCTATTTTATTGCAATATGAATAAAATAAAATAAAATAGCCTAGTGCGCAATAAATACGCAAAGTAGAATGCAGTATTTAGTATGTAAGTTTGTTTGTGCAATAAATGCGCAAAGTAGAATGCAGTATTTAGTATGCAAGTTTGTTTGTGCAATAAATGCGCAAAGTATAATGCAATATTTAGTATGCAAGTTTGTTTGTGCAATAAATGCGCAAAGTAGAATGCAGTATTTAGTATGCAATTTTGGTTGTGCAATAAATACGCAAAGTAGAATGCAGTATTTAGTATGCACTTTGGTTGCGCAATAAATACGCAAAATAGAATGCAGTATTTAGTATGCAATTTTGGTTGTGCAATAAATACGCAATGTAAAATGCAGTATTTAGTATGCAAGTTTGTTTGTGCAATAAATGCGCAAAGTAGAATGCACTATTTAGTATGCACTTTGGTTGTGCAATAAATACGCAAAGTAGAATGCAGTATTTAGTATGCACTTTGGTTGTGCAATAAATGCGCAAAGTAGAATGCAATATTTAGTATGTAAGTTTGGTTGTGATAGAATAATATTATTCTATCCCAGCAAACAGTAATAGTCTCATAATAACAGCGTAATAGCATATTTAATAGCTTCAAATGTTTACATTATACTACTATTATGTCGCCATTAAATGTCTATTATGCTGCTATTAATTTGTCATGCTATTATGTTGCTGTTATGTTTCTATTTAAAGTATATTATGAGGCTATTATAATAATAGCAACATAATAGCAGTATAATAAACTTTTAAAATTAATAGCAGCATAATAATAGCATAATAGACTTTAAATAGCAACATAACAGCAGCATAATAGCATGGCAAATGAATAGCAGCATAATAGAAATTTAATGGCAACAAAATCTCTCTCCTTAATTCCACCATCTCAACCTCATACCTTGATCCTCTTCCCCTACTTATACCCACACCGTTGCTTCACCCCTCCACAAAATCACCTGCACTTCACTTTCATCCGGCTCCGTCCCTCCTGATTTCAAAGTAGATGCCATCTCCCCCATCCTTAAAAAGCCTAATCTTGACTCCCTGAATTCCTCTAACTACCGACCTATCTCCAACCTCTCAATCCATTCCAAAGTCCTCGAACGTGTTGTATCCTCCCAACTCATCACCTACCTTACAGCCAACAATATCCTTAACATATTCCAAAGCGCCTACCTCCCCCACAAATCTACTGAATCCGCCCTAACCCTCATAACCTCCGACCTACTCTCTGGCCTGAACAACAACCGTGGCACTATACTCGTCCTCCTTGATATGTCCTCACTTTCGACATCCTTGATCACAATGTCATCATACACAGACTCTCCGCCATCGGCAACAAAGGCATTGCCCTCAACTGGTTCACCTCCTACATTACCAACCGCTCTTCCTCAGACAGGATTAAGACACACTCGTCCCCCTACCGCTCCATAACTCATGGTGTCCCCCAGGGCTCTGTCCTCGGCCCAGTCCTCTTCAATAATTATCTCCTCCACATGTTTGACATCTTCACTGACCACCCCGACATCTCCTTCCATACTTACGCTGACGACCTTCAACTATATCTAAACTGCACAGACTCCCCTACTTATGCCCGTGAACGACTCTCCTCGTGTATCATTGGTGTATGGACTTGCAAGTCCATACACCAATGTCTTATCTCAAACTCCCTAAAACTTAACCCCACTAAAACGGAAGCTATTTTTCTCCACTTACCACAACGTTCCTCCACCCTCCCTGAACCACCCCCATCTCACTCGACAATACCACACTCCCCTACTCTCAACACGTCCGAAACCTTGGCTTCCATATTGATACCACCCTTTCCCTTGAATATCATATTATACACATGCATACATCCATCCACTACCACCTACACTGCCTCCACTTAATCCGACGATCCATTCCCCTTCGCTATTACCATTTCCTCATCCACCCCTATCCGACTATTGCAACTCCCTACTATTTAACCTCCCGGACTACAAACTCATCAAACTACAGAGACTCCAAAACGCTGTAGTTCGCTGCGTCCATTTACTTCCCCGACATTCCCCTGACTCCATTACTCCACTCCTAAAACAACTACACTGGCTGCCAGTCCCCTATCGTATAAAGTACAAACTCTCCCTAACCATCCACAAAGCTATTCACCACAATTCCCCTGACTACCTTGCCTCCCTCCTACATCTACAAACTCCAATTACTACACTCCAGACCCGTATCTCCAACACCTTTATCCTTACCACTCTCCATTTATACAAACTCCATTCTTCAAATATACGCTCCTTTACCCTCTCTGCCCCTTACCACTGGAACTCCCTACCCAAACACCTACGAATAAACTCATCAACTCCCTCCTTTAAACGCCACTTCGAGACTCATTACTTCTCCCTTGCCTTCCCTCCCACTCAATAATTGTCCTCCTACGGACGGCCGATTGCTCACGTACTTGCAGTCCATAAACCAAAAAAAGTAAAAAGTAAGTAAAGTAACATAATAGTATACTATATGCAGAGCTGGACACGATACTATTTTTCCGGAAAGTAAGAGGGTAACTCACTAAAATTGTAGTTAACTTGCTAGAAAATAACTTCCTAAAAATATGTCAGGACATTATTTCCGGAAATACTGCTATAGCTACTAGGGATAGTGGGATACCTCCTTTAAAATGACGTATTACATATTTACACCTTATAACGTGTTCTTCAGTAGATGATATAGAATACATTTGTTGATATTTATTGACATTTAATGATGCCCACCATGAATATTTTAGTGTACTAGTGTTTATTTCATCTGAAATTATACTATGAGCCATTACAGACTATAGAGAAATATACATTATTACAATATACTATTTTTCAACTAAAAATAATCAGCGAACTTTACTTTCGAAACATAAACATGAATATAGTAAATTATCAAATATATAACAAATAAATTATTAATATATTATTAATTATTATTATTTAGAATTATCATATTTATTAAAATGATTTTATCTTTCTATATAATATATAATTTTGAATTATAAATAAATTATTATATAAAATATATTATCAAAATAATTTCTTTGTTTTCAATAAATGTATATAATGGTTTTTGAGAATAAATCAATATAATTGATATATCATAATTTTTACAATGAATTAATTTCAATATTTACAAAAGATATTTAATTAAAAACTATATATAATGTATATATATATTACAATTAATTTATAAAATGATATTATACAATATTGATATAAAATAAATATAATGACCAAATGATATATTATTTAATAAAATGTATCTGTTTAAATAATTGTCTTAATAGATACATATCGTAGATACTATTTATGACTAAAAGATACGATTACAAATACTTTTGTAATTTTTATAATAGATACAAATACAAATACAAATATATCTACGATACTGATTTTTTGCCTTAATAGATACTGTATCGGCGATACTGCCCAGCTCTGACTATATGCTATATATGCTATAGCACAATTGTGCTACTTTATGTTGCTATTAAATGTCTATTATGTTGCTATTATGCTGCTGTAATGTTGCTATTTAAAGTATATTATGCTATTATTATGCTGCTATTAATTTTAAAAGTTTATTATCCTGCTATTATGTTGCTATTATGCTGACATTAATGTAAACATTTTGATTTCTATTATTGTATTATATTATCATAATCAATTATAACTTTTAACTTAATATAAATTTTTATATATTTAATATATTATTTTATCGAAAATAAAATTGTAATATAACTAATTTATAAGTATATTCACTTAAATGTGTAATGGTATTAGAAATATTAATTTTATAAATATTGTATGGATTAAACTATTTTTAAAAGGGATGCGATATTCAAAAATGGATTATTTTACAGATTTTATTTTTCCTTGGTGGATACAATATATTACACGGTTTATATCATAAATAAGTGTTTTATTTTGATCATAAAACACTTATTTATTAAACAATTTTTATAATTGAACCAAGGACATTAAAACATGTCCTTGATTGAACTGTACCCTTAAAATGTAAATATCCATTTATATGTCCAATCAGCGTCAAGCTTGGATTATCTGCCCTTCTATGCTCTGAATTCTCCCGAAACAGGTATGAAAACATGTGTGTTATTAACATTATGAGTACGCTAACAATGATTATTGTAGGAAAATAATTTTACAATGTAACTAATTATGAACGTTTTATCTATAAAAGTGTCCATAATTATATTGTATATACTTTATAATAACTTCATAAAATACTACACAATTTTAAATAAATATTGACATTTAAATGGTGGCAAATTAGATTTTAAATCTAAAATATATAATAATTACAATTAATAATACTTTAATAGATATCATTATGATTTACAATTTATGTATATGATAATCATATAAATAAATTGTAGATTGTAAAGAATTTTATCACAATTTAGTATAATTTTACAAATGTGATTTTTTAAAATATATATTTTAGAAAAATAATTTTAGGACGTACCATTGAACGTTATCAACCAAAGTGTTATCTATAAAAGTGCCCATAAATATATTGTATATACTTTATAATAACTTCATAAAATACTACACAAATTTACATAAATATTGAAAAAATGTTTTATCTCAATTATTGTTTGAAAATGATTTTCAAAATGATAGTTTTATTAATGTCACATTAAATTTATTTGAAAAATAATTTGTCAATTAATAATATTCAATATCAACTTAATAAATCATTTATTTAATATCTTATTTACATATATAATATTATTATTTTTACTTATAAATATATATATAATAAGTTATTATAATGTTATTATATATTATGTTATTAAATAATAATTATAATAATTGTATATCATAAATATACGTACTATATGTACTATATGTAATATAATATTACATGTTTAGCGAGCTATAAGTTATAGTATAAATAATTTTTAGATAATAATTTATTGTAATTTTAAAGTCAAAAATGCTATATTAATTAATTATTGTTGAACTTACTTAAGTATTGGTATTATCTATAAAAGTGTATAAATATATTATATATATTAATCTAATAAGTAAATCTTTTATATAAAAATTTAAAACATGTGCTATCAATATATTTTTAAAAAATAAACTATTTTCAATAAATAATATTGTATATAAACTTAATAAATCATGTATGTAATGCTAAATTTACCCACACACATATATATATACACTAAATTAGTGAGTAAATAATTAATGTTTAGATAATTATTTGTAATCATTTATTTTTGAGAAAATTTAATATGGCTCCCATTTTGTTTTGATTACGATTATGATTACGCCTAAATCAAATTTATAATAAAAGCTAATTTATATATATCTAATAATATATACTACATGTGCATTTTCAATATAATTTTATCATGTACACTAGTCAAATTATAAAAAGAGTATTTTGAATTTGATCTCATATATCGTAATCAAAAAAAGGGCGCTTTGTTAGGGATGATTGATATGTATATCATATACCGTATATATATATATATATATATATATATATATATATATATATATATATACTATGATTACATAATAATCGGGATTTATTTTTATTATAAATGTAATAATTTGTTATACAAATTAATGTATGAATCATATTGATCAATAACTAATTCTATTTATAATATACCAATTTAACTTATCTATCCCAATACATTAATATATTTGTCTTTATATGGGATTTTTAGGTTGTTGAAACAATAAGGAGAAACTGGTGAGAGATGTTCTTATCTGGATATCATCGCACAAGTGATGCTCGCGTCCTGGTGTGCAATAAAGAACTAAATACAAATATGGTGAGCGGGAGAAATGATCTGAAAACGCGTTCCCTGGAGTACCGATAAATCTCAACCTTGTAAGTAAAGTTAGTATATGTATATAAATATATATACATATCCTGTAATTTTGCGTTCAAAAATTCATATTGCATCTACATCCACCTGCCCTACTATAGCTAAATAAATGTATGCCGCTTACTTTATTTGGTTCAATACATATCACTATTAAATCGTATTTATTATCTAATATTTTTGTATAGCTCAAACTTTCTATATGAAATCTATATTAATAATATAACTAACTATTATATAGTGTAAAGTCAACGAATGTTTTATACAAATTATTGTTTTTAAATCATCAAAATGGTATATTTATTAAAAATAGTATTTTCAAAATAATTTGTCAATTAATAATATTCAATATCAACTTAATAAATAATTCATTTAATGCCTGATTTACATATATAATATTATTTTGTTACTAATAAATATATATAATTATATATTATAAATATACGTACCATATTTATTATATTACAAGTTTAGCGAGCTATAATTTATATTATAAATAATGTTTAGCTAATAATTTATTGTAATTTTAAAGTCAAAAATGCTATATTAATTAATTATTTTTGAACCTACATAAGTATTGACTTATTATCTATAAAAGTGTCTAAATATATTATATATAATTTAAAATAACTAATAAATACTATTTATATGATATGTTATAACATAATTATAACAAGATTTAATAACTTCTATTTTACTAAAATTGTGAGTATTAATTTCTCATAAATTTTATATAATTACTGTTATGCTAGCATATTTGAATACTATTATTTACAAAAGTCGATCTAAATATTAGCTAGTTAATGTGCGGTGGGTAGTACATGTGTAGATTTTTGAACAATACATTGATTGATATATATATATATATATCATATACAGTATAGGTGTAGCTAAATATATTTACTATGATTACATAATAATTAATAGTTGTTTTTATTATATGTGTAATAATTTGTTATACAAATTAATGTATGAATAATATTGATCAATAACTAATTCTATTTATAATATATCAATTTAACTTATCTATCCCAATACATTAATATATTTGTCTATATGGAATTTTTAGAACACTGTTGAAACAATAAGGAGAAACTTGTGAGAGATGTTCTTATCTGGATTTCATCGCATGATTTACGTCACTTGTCTAATAAAGAACTATATACAAAAGTTGATGGGCGATGCATATACAGTCAGGAGACCTACTGTGTAATGAGCGATAGAAATAATCTGAGCACGCATTCCCTGGAGTACCGATAAAGCTCTACCTGGTAAGTAAAGTTAGTATATGTATATAAATATATATACATGTCATTTAATTTTGTGTTCAAAAAAACCATATTTCATCTACATCCACATGCCCTACTATAGCTAAATAAATGTAGATTTATGCTGGTTATTTTATTTGGTTTAAATTCATCACTTTAATTCTAATATTTTGGTATAGATCAAACTATCAGTCACGATATGAAATATATATTAATTAATATCACTCACTATTATATAGTTGAAGACAGCGAAAAAAACTTAGTGTAATATCAAGCCGTGGATGTCCTCCCACCGGTGAAATACTGGACATGGATAGATGTGACCTGAGATGATTTGGTTTTGAAGCTAGTGAGAAAATCCACCTATGATTCATGAAACATGGGACTAAATGCAAGTTAGTAAGATTAAAACACCTATAATCAGGTGAATTTGATAGGTATTCATCAAGGATGGGTTCAATTAAAAATAAGAATAAAAATAATATAGTATACACTATACTTTTCCTTGAATACTTTTACTTTCGATAAATTCCCACTAGTAAATATAACTATTAAATTCTTTATAACAAATTTTTATTTAATTACTAATTATTTTTATTTTATCAAATATAACCTTAGATCAAAACAAAAATATATATATTTATTTACACTAGTACATACAAATAGAGAAGATCATATATTTATCATTATTAAATTACTAATTTAAAAAATGTATTTGGTCAAATACAAATATGTATATGTATATGTTTTATTCAAATACAATTACAAATGATAAAAATCTGATTTTGATAATTATGACAGCTTATTTTACACATATTTATGTTTATTAATATATTATTCAAATATATTTCTGGTTAATAATTCAAATCAGAAAATCTAATTTTGGTAATTATTAAATTTCAAATATAAATACACTAAATAATACATATATACTAATATTTAAATACATTTCTGATTAATGTTTAATATATAAATTTATCAATAAAATATATTTTAGATAAATATTAAACTCTATATTATGATATATTTATATTAGTTTTATTCATAAAATAATACATTTGTTAATGTTTCATAGCAAAGGTATCATTGGTGTACAACTAAAGAAAAGTGATAAAACAGAATTGATACAAGTTTAGTATATTTAATTTTAAATGTATTGTACATGTATCCATCATTAATTTATTATTGTTTTATAGCTGGATAGTTATACATCTTCAAGATCAAGATGATCTTGATGACTAAAGGAAAGAGAAAGAAAAAAAGATTTTATCATTGTAAATTTTCCATATGAATTGTAATATGAATTCTATTTATATTGTATTAAATATATAATATATTATAATAGTTATATATATATATAGGTTAGTACTTTTTATTAATATATATTAAAATAGTTATATATATATATAGGTTAGTACTTAATGTTAACAAAAATTGTATATATTATATATGAACTTGCTGTTTAAAATAAATTATGTATTATTTAAATGTGTTTATAATATTTATAATAAATAAATAAAGTAGGATTTAGAAATTTATATAAATTATTAAATAATATTTGTTGCTATACTTTTTTTGTAAATTTGTAAAATCCAAGATACAAGTTATAGAATAGAATTTAAAAAGCTTTGTAAGATTATAAATTATATTAATTTTAGATGAACTTGATGGTTAAAATAAATTATTAAACATGTATTATTTAAATGGTTTAATATTTATAATTTTAATTATATTTAATGATAAATAAATAATGTAGGATTTATAAAATTATTAAATCATATTTTTTCTTTTGCAAAAACTAAAATACAAGTTATAGATTAGAAATTAATAATATAAATTATATTAATTTTAGATGAAGCAATTATTAATGTATTCCCATATTGGTTAGGAATGCTGATCAAATATATTAAATAATATTTTTTCTTTTATAAAAACAAGTTATATAATAGAATTTAAGAGTTAAAAAGCTTTGTAAAAATATAAATTATATTAATTTTAGATAACAAAATTATTCATTTATTCATAGTGGTTAGGAATGCTGATCATTTTGTTATATCTACATATATAATAAAGATAGTCTTAATTTCATTAACAAATATTCATTATTTAATGAGATGGATTAATATATATTATAAATAATTTATAAAAACATTTATAATTCCTATCTGTACTATGTACAATTTTTACCAATTATTTAGACAAATTTGTGATTATAACCATTGTTTTACTTTATCAACGATATATCTGAACTTATCCTATTTAATAGAATCATATATATCCTTTAATAGAATCGGATATATATCTTAGCTGCAATTATAATTAGTGTAATTCACCGATTATTCTTTTTGATAGATTTTATAAAAATCTTATTTTTTATGGAAAGGAATAAGCATCATTCATTCCATTAGTCTTGAGAATATAAATTATTGCACGCGTTTAGTCAGATTTCTTGAAATTCATCTAGTTTCCATACTTCAGTTGATATTTCATCTAAGCCAACAGATTTTCCCTTTTGTATGCTTTTAGTAGCTTTAATTAATTCATCTATTGTAAATGCCCTTTTAATTATTAAATAATGTTAAAAATATTTCTCTAAAACCCTTATAATTATTATAGTAAATATAGTATAAGTTATTAATTATGTCAAGTACCATTACATATATCATTCTATAAGTTAATGGTGTTATGAACATTGAATACTATACACTGTGTATAATGTTAATGGGATTTTATCATACACTATTAAAAGTATATCATAAACGTAAACCAATATAATTTTATGATTCCTATTCGAAAATATTGTGAAGTCTACATCCAAGGCAGGATATTTGCGAATGGAACATATATACAATTATATCATAGATTGGATATATGCATATCACTATAGTTAATATATATATATATATATATATATATATATATATATATATATATTGAGTGGGGTTCACTCTAATGTATATACTATATTTTGATAGAAATCCATATAAAATATATAATTTATTCCGGAGTTTTCAGTTTACCTACAGAATACAATTCTATAAGGTTTTTAAAATAAACTTTTAATTGCAATTTATATTCATATATATATATATATATATATATATTAGTATTATAGAGTTCTATAATACTAGGATTACTATAATAGTTTACTCATCACTGATTTATATTATATATATATAGGATATATTTATATACCTATAGGCTATATATCTATGCTATCATTTATAGCATATATTTATAGTTTACATAAAATACAAATCTGTTATTATTATACACATCAATATCTACTCTCTTCTGGAAATAATAAATTTGTTTTTAATCATTGACCATATATGTAGAGTACCAAAATCTGGTACTCTAAATCTATGCCATTGACCCACATATTTTAAATCCCCCTCAAAGTTTGTGCATTGACCTAATAATATAATTAATAATAAACTAAATTATAAACTCTAATTCATTATTAAAATTTATATTTATAAACCTTTATATAATATATAATATTTATATATTATATTATTATCATATTTCTTAATATAATTATTTAATATAGTAATTTAAAAAATAAAATTGGCGAATATTGATTGTAATATAAGGTAATATACAGTTACAATTTAATATAATTCTCATTTATCACCAATTTTAAATTTATTTAAATTATTTTAATTTAAATAGTGCATACGTTATGCTATGAATAAATATTTATAAACTATATTATATCATATATCTGATATATATATATATATATATATATATATATATATATATAAATGATATATGGTATATGATAATGTAGTACCGGTCATATTCTATATGATTGAGATTATCATATAAATAAACTTTATTATAAAGTATTACAATTATTCAATAATTGTAACAATTTAAAATAATATATATTATATAATATAACCATACGGTTATGGTATATAACCTGCAAATAAAAATTCAGAACATGATATATTTTATATATTAAATATCATTATTGCTTAGTTGAATATATATATATATATATATATATAATTATAATTGTAATTATAATTATAATTGGGAATAACATTAATGTTATTCCCAATATATACATATAATAATATATGTATATATGACTGTATGACGGATTTACATATTATTAGGAGAATTATGGGAAGAATATTATGAAATTAAATCGTACAATTCTAGTGTTTTTAATATGTAGCTAGGTGATGTAAATTTGAATAGTGGCATCCCTAAATTAATAGTAATATTTGTTAATTAATATTTTACACTACTTTATAAGGTACTTTTTTAATAGGTTTAATAATGTTTATTAGTGTTTAAATTGGTTACTAGTGATCTAGTTCAGCTTGTTATTTAGTATTTAGTATAAATTCTACTATTTATAAATAATTAATTACATTAATATATATTATCACACTTCGCACGATATCACTCCCCAAGAAATAACTTCGCACTAGATTACTAAAATTCTTTAAATTACTTCTTAATCTAATTTGTATTATCTAATTTAGAGATGAAAGTTTAAATGTATTAATAAAAACTATTATAATATATAATTTTACTATCGTTATAAATATATGTGATGTATATATTTACAAAACTGCAATATTATCGTGTGTCATATTTTATGATACACTTTCTTTACAATTTATGAAGTGATAACCCGTTCAGTTGTATAGTATGTAAATTGATATTTTACAATTATTTATAAGGTCATTTTTCATTGTATCTCATTACCATATGTATCATTAGTTATATTAGTGTTTAAATTACTTCTAAATCTAATTCGTATTGTTTAAACTTAAACGTATTAATAAAATCTATTATAATATATAATTTTACTACCGTTATAAATTATCGTGATATATATATATATATTATATAATATTATATTCAAAATTGCAATATTATCGTGCATCATATTCTTTAAGTTAGACACTACGAATTAAATTAAGAAGTAATATAAACACTAATAAATTTACTTGTAAATGATATTAATGTGATATATTCAAAATTACCTTATAAATTATTGTATAGTATAACATTATTAAAGTATTAAAGTGTAAAATATTAATTTACATATAGTCTAAACTAAACATGTATCGCTTTATAACCTCTGTATACAGAGGGATATAGGAGGGATATCACCTAATATGATGCAAAATAATCTGAATATTTGTTATATATATCACGAATATTATTAATAGATGTTAAATTATATATTATAATAGCTTAAGAAGTAATTTAAACTCTAATAACATTTATGATACTATGAAATTAATGAAATATAATGAAAAATAACCATAATATCAATTAGTTTAAAATATTAATTTGTATATTATAAACTACATGTGTTCTTCTAAAGAACACGTATCATCAAATATTATTCACGATAATCTTGCAATTTTGTGTATATATATTACGAATATTTATGAGTAAGATTATAAATTATAATAGATTTTATTAATAAGTTGAAGATAGATAGTATTATAAATATTATTGTGTTATGAGAATTAATTTATATTAATATACAATGTATAATTTCTGGATAAATAAGATCGTAAATGGTTATCTTCCTTCTTGATTAGATGAATGTATCCATCAATATGATAAAGATTATCTCCGTTATTGCCCGAGACGTCTTTCATATGTTCTCCAGGATTGAATCCGGTCTCGTCTTTATGAATGCCGTGTATCTACACTTGTAAGCCAGCTTATAGTCAGACAAATTGGATAATCAAGATGCACAGATTAGAAGTTATTATACTCATAAATATTAGTGTGTTATGAGAATTGATTTATATTAATATACAATGTATAATTTCTGGATAAATAAGATCGTAAATGGTTATCTTCCTTCTTGATTAGATGAATGTATCCATCAATATGATAAAGATTATCTCCGTTATTGCCCGATACGTCTTTCATATGTTCTCCAGGATTGAATCCGGTCTCGTCTTTATGAATGCCTTGTATCTACACTTGTAAGCCAGCTTATAGTCAGAAAAATTGGATAATCAAGATGCACAGATTAGAAGTTAGTATATACATATCAATATTATTGTGTTATGAGAATTAATTTATATTAATATACAATGTATAATTTCTGGATAAATAAGATCGTAAATGGTTATCTTCCTTCTTGATTAGATGAATGTATCCATCAATATGATAAAGATTATCTCCGTTATTGCCCGAGACGTCTTTCATATGTTCTCCAGGATTGAATCCGGTCTCGTCTTTATGAATGCCTTGTATCTACACTTGTAAGCCAGCTTATAGTCAGAAAAATTGGATAATCAAGATGCACAGATTAGAAGTTAGTATATACATATCAATATTATTGTGTTATGAGAATTAATTTATATTAATATACAATGTATAATTTCTGGATAAATAAGATCGTATATGGTTATCTTCCTTCTTGATTAGATGAATGTATCCATCAATATGATAAAGATTATCTCCGTTATTGCCCGAGACGTCTTTCATATATTCTCCAGGATTGAATCCGGTCTCGTCTTTATGAATGCCGTGTATCTACACTTGTAAGCCAGCTCATAGTCAGAAAAATTGGATAATCAAGATGCACAGATTAGAAGTTAGTATATACATATAAATATTATTGTGATATGAGAATTAATTTATATTAATATACAATGTATAATTTCTGGATAAATAAGATCGTAAATGGTTATCTTCCTTCTTGATTAGATGAATGTATCCATCAATATGATAAAGATTATCTCCGTTATTGCCCGAGACGTCTTTCATATGTTCTATGTTTATAACATTACCCTTATAACTAATGGAAATTTTATAACTATACTAATATCAAATATGTATTATATAAGATTATATAACTAATTATTTTATTAAAATATTATATTATAGTTATAACAAAGATTTTGCGAAGCAAAGATATAACGCTCCCTATGCATGCAACGTAATTTAGTAATAGCCCCAACCGCTGCTAGCAGTAGTATCGAAATCACTGAAATAGATTTAGGTTCGGCTCTGTTTGCATACAACAATGTTTTCATTGCTCTATTAAATTACATGCAATATAAATTAGCTTTTACTCACTAAATATATACTTATAGCATTTAAAACATACATATCATATTTGTTTGTTATATATTAGTAATGAACACTTAGTTTTCATCATATAAATATTAATTTAAAGCATATTATTTAACATTTTAAAAGTAAAATAGTATAGTTAAATACGAATTTACATTATAAACAACGAATAGTTCCTAAAAGTAACCCGCTATAGGTGGCACCAGGGTATTTTGTATACAAATTCGAATTACACGATTTCGCGTAAGTGTTATATCTTTCCTTCGGAAAATCTTTGGTTATAATATCATTATATACCAATTCGAGTTATTCTACGAAAAATAAATTTAAATATTATATCATTTATAAAAAAAATTATAATATATAAATACTTTATTTATATATAATAAATAAATTATTCTATTATAAATTTTAAATCATGTTTTATAAATGTTAAATAAATCAATTAAAAATTATATAAATAAATATAAATGTGATATTGGCATTCACAATGTATATATCCTAAATCAATATATCTGATTGTTAACAATTTATACATGTCTGATTTTCATATATGATGTTTTTTATAAATTTATGATTATGTATTCATGTATATATGAAGATTTAAATTTATTGATAACCTATATTATAGATAACGAGCATCGAGCATAACAAAATGCATGCTGCCTGGTAGGCTAATGAAATCACTGGCTAGCAACATATGCTGGTCGCAATATAATATGGACGGGTCAGTGGAAAGATTCCCTTTAGGAGAACTGAAATTCATAAGATTATAATTGGTTAGAATTTATTTAATTTAATACAACATTAATTATAATTTATTTTATAGATGTATATAATGATGTGGGAACATATAAGGTGCATACTTTTTTACTTAATCAATAAATATTAAAAATAAAAAATGTCTTATTTAATTTATTATTATATGTAAAATATTATTAAAATAATTTAAACTAAAGTTTATTTATATAGTACATGTTAATAAACATTAAATACATTTCTATATGTATACAAATAATACATATAAATAAGTAAAAGTATATAACAACAATTGTATTAATTTTGTTATTATAAATGCATATATATGGGTCATATACCAGTAAACAACAATCTAAAACATTAATATAACAATGAGTTTAATGATAACAAATATGTAGATAAGTTTGTCTTATATATAAATGGTAATATAATTAATAGAGTACAGTATTATAATTTTTAGGAATCACTAAATATATATAGTAAACAATAATCTAAAACAGTGCGCAAATAATACGCAATGTTATGTGCGCAAAACATACTTCTTTTTTGGCTATGTTTTTATTGCGCAAAAATAATGTGCATATATATTGCGCAAAACATATTGCAGATAAAATGCGCAGGATAATTTGCATATAAAGTGCACATAAAATGCGCAAACTATTTTGCGCAATTTATACGCAAATTATGTTGCGCAAGAAAAACATAGCCAAAAAAGAAGGATATTCTTGCGCACAGAACATTGCGAATTATTTGTGCATAATAATTTGCGCAAAATAATTTGCATATAAACTGCACATAAAATGCGCACACTATTTTGCGCAATTTATATGCAAATTATATTGCGTATTAAATGTGTATACTATTTTGCGCAATTTATACGCAAACTATGTTGCGCAAGAAAAACATAGCCAAAAAAGAAGGATATTCTTGCGCACAGAACATTGCGGATTATTTGCGCATTGTTTTAGATTATTGTTTACTGGGTGGATACTTTTATTATACGATTATAGAAACTTTTATAAACTTTTATTAAGAAAATACAAATACTATTATTTTTATATATTAAAATAAATATTTAATAATGTATTGTAGAATATTTAATAATAGTTATTATTAATTATTTGATATACACATTTAATTATAATGAAGTAAAAATACATATTTTAATCAACTTTTATTTAGAAGATACATTTGAAATAAAAAGTTATTATGAATTTATATATATATATATATATTAATAACTTATTGGACCATTAGTTATACTGGTTTTAAGCTATGGAATTAAATTTATGCACATCCGATTCTTACGTGTTGAAGTGCAATAATATATCTGTCTAGATATATCAAGTATTCTACTCGTGACATATCATGAACTATGATCGGCTTTTCATATTAATGATCATGATTATTATGATAATGATAATGAAGTTTTGATTTCACGATTTTATTAAGGTAATATAATATGCTTTAGATGCCTTCAAACTTGCATGAATCTAAATAATATAATAGTATATGAAAACATAATAAAATAAAAATAAATAAATAATAATAATTGTAAAAAAAACAAATTAATTAATAGATTTTCATGACCTTCCTATCGGAATAATTAAGGTAATATAATATGCTTTAGATGCCTTCAAACTTGCATGAATCTAAATAATATAATAGTATATGAAAACATAATAAAATGAAAATAAATAAATAATAATAATTGTAAAAAACAAATTAATTAATAGATTTTCATGACCTTCCTATCGGAATAATTAAGGTAATATAATATGCTTTAGATGCCTTCAAACTTGCATGAATCTAAATAATATAATATTATATGAAAACATAATAATACGAAAATAAATAAATAATAATTGTAAAAAACAAATTAAATAATAGATTTACATGACCTTCCTATCGGAATAAATGAAATAATATAATATTATATGAACGAATAATACCATGAAAATAAATAACTAATGCATAACAAATAAAATAAATATAATAAACCAACAAGTTGTGCGATAAACATACGATACAAAAATATGTGATTAACAATTGAAAGTAGCATGTAATTAGGAAATGTTGCCTATTAACTAATAATGGAAATTAAAAGAATGGATTTAAAGAAGGGGAATTTCAGATATTAGGAGAAAAGTAACGGACATCTCTGACATTGATAGAATAAGGATTACATTCATGATAATGAGGATGGGAAGATATAATGTTGTAAATAACGATGAATTATACGTCTTCTTGGTAGGATTGTAATATAACGAGGGATATATGCATATAGTATTGTATTTATAATTGAGATTACTCGCGTACTTTAGATATTTTATAGAAGGTACACTATAAACGCCAGCTATGACGAGCCGCAAGTATGGGATTAAAGCTAACTTTTGATTAAAAGTATTAATTCACTAATCACATCACAGTCACATTATAGCCATTTAATTAAAAGTAAGTATATTTAAATATTTCAATACATTTATTAATTTATTAAATAATTTAATCAGGATATTTCGTAAACATCAGTAATTAACATCATTAAACCACTTATAATAAATAATATTATCACTATAAGTAAAGTCATTATTGATTTTATATATAGTTTATTTATATTAATTATTTTGAAATATATGTTGTATAGATTATCATCATTCATAATAGTTGAAAATCTAATGAATAGGAAATAAATATACAAACAATCTATTTATTACAATATACTCTGTTCATATTTAATTAATTTTGACATATATAACATACAATAATAATAAATTTTTAAATACAAATATAAATAAATAAATTCATATGGCATGTTTTTCAAATTATTAAATTCTTTAATTATTTATAATTTATTATGAAATCAATATTAAAATAAAATATACATAACCTATATAGTTACAGATAATCGGAATCTAAATCGGAATCACAATAGTAGTAATCCATATATGAATATAACACATACATATATTAATGGTTATTAATTAATTTATAAATATATATATATAAATTAATATTTATGATTGATTTTTATATTCATTATATCATAGACGTTTCATGTTTATATTGGTTTATTGATTTAAACACATATATTTCATCTTATCTTAGTTTATATATGAACACATATCATTAGACGTATCTTACATTTGGTTTAGTTGTCTATTTGCATCTATCAGAAAACCCATTATTACAACTATGTCATCAACATAGTCAACAAATGTAATATGAACTGCAGGGTATATATTGCCTTAGCTTTTCGTAAGCGTGACACCAAGATGTGAATTGTTATCGAATGCTTTTTATATATAGTCGATACATTATGACTAAGATATATTTCATCTTTTCACTATTTATTAAATCAAACACTTTTTAAAAGTCTAAATATAGGATAGTAGTTAGTGGTTTTTAGACTTTAACCTTATAATAACATTTGAATGGTTAAAATATGTCATGACATTTATCTCTTTGTGCGGAAACCATTTTTATTTGTCATTAGTATAGATATTATCTCTTGTCTTATCATATTTAATAGCATCAGGTATATATATATATATATATATATATATATATATATATATATATATATATATGTATATAGGGGAAAGTCTCCGATTACCGACCCTCTCCTAATACCGACCCCCTCTCATATTTCAGTAACTATAAGATATATCATAACATTATATACATCTGAACTGTCAGTGATTTAATGATAAATATGAATAAGTATTTTGTTTTTAAAAATATTCAATCTACAATTGTTATTTGATAAAATGTAATATTCTGTTTTTAATTTTTTATTATTTGAATAATAATTTTTTTAAACCATTGTAAATACTTAATTATTAAAATATAACTTAATACTATACATAATATTGTAGATCAATAAAATATTTATAAATATTATAAAAATAATTTAATTTGAATAACTATTAACCAATATATTTAATTATAGCAACCCATATGATTGTCATATTACCGACCTTATAAATTACCCTAATACCGACCCCATGTGATTTATAATATCCAATCAAAATAGATCCATATATTACTTTAAAATATGTCGTAAGTTGTTTGTGTATCATTTATATATATTTCGGATTCATGATTCCAGTTGATTACATACTGATTAATGAATAAATATAAAATAATAATATACACTATTTTAATATAATTACTATAAAGTTTAAATTTAGATTTAATATTACAATTAAAACATAAATTCAATACAAAATAAATTACGTGCATGTTATAATTAATTATATTTATATATATATATATACTATTTTGATTGGATATTATATTACTACAATTATTTATACAACGATTATTTTAGGGGTTCGGTATTAGGCATATATATCATATTACCCCTATTTATTCTTGTAAATATAATGATATCAACAATTTTAAATAGCCACATTATTCATTGCTATAATATTACACTAATTACAAAATGTAAAATAAATATATGTAATATTGAAGTTATTACAAATAATCATTTAGGGGTCAGTAATCGGAGACTGTCCGCTATATATATATATATATATATATATATATATATATATATATATATTATCTACAATCGGAGTAAGTAGGTATACTTATAATACTTATATATATATATAAGTACCTATACTTAATTGATAGTTCTTTGTAATAGAAAATCACTTTTTTAAGGAATTGTGGTAAAATTTCATTTCAGGTTCTTGAGAGAATATACCATTGTAAGCATTTAGTAATATTTCTTGTAAATATGCTAGTTCCCCTAATTCTGCTTGTATATCATCTAAGAAAATCTGTTTTACGTTTTTTATGTTTTAGTAACTTTCTTTAATTCCTTTTAACTTCATATTGTAAAAAGTCATTGTTTGATGTCTAGTTCATTTTACTGTAATATCGTCATTTAGTGAGGGAATTTGTAGTTTAACTAGTAATTATTTGAAAGGATCATAACATTGTTAAATTGGTTATTTTTGACTGGTGTTTTACTTACTTACTTTAGTCGATCTCTCGCTCGACCAGATCTTGACATTTTCTTCCATCCAGCTGGATCCATCATCAATGAACGTATTTCGTCTTCTTCGCAGTCACAGTCGTTCTTTAGAATATCTACAAATATGTTGGGTTGTCGTCCTCTGTTTCGTTTACTGGTCTTTGGAGTCCATAATATTAGATTGTGCGCTATTTCATCATTGTGTATTATACTATGATCTGCTAGTCGCAGTCTTCTTTCTTTTATGACATCGGTAATCTTTGGCAGTCCTCTATAGAGTTGAACGTTAGTTATCTTTTCTTTCCATGAAGTATCTGTCACCAATCTTAACAATCTGGTATAGCATCCGTCGATTTTATTACGTAGACTAGCGTCTATTGTCCAGCATTCAATTCCATATAATAATATTGGCTCGATTGTCGCTTTGAAGGTTCTTATTTTCAGATTTATGTTCATTTTGGATTTCCAGATTGACTTCATTTTGTGGATTGCTGACCACGAAAGTACTTTACGAATTTCGAACCCTTCTGTGATATTGACATACACGCACCCAGGTATTTAAAATTGTTAACAACGTTTACTATTGCAGAACAGTTTTCTAGTTCAATATTGACTGGTGTATTGTAGTTAAAGGACTTTATTTCAGTTTTCTTTGCATTTATATGGAGACCGATTTTAGCAACTTCTATTTCAATATTTGTTAGCATGAGTTAAGCTTGTTCGACTTCTTGAGATACTAGAGCTATGTCATCTGCGTAACTGATATCCGTTAATATTGTTGATGATTTACGTCTACTTTGTTTCTTTGTGATTTCGAATCTGAATTCCTCTTCGTGTCCTCCAATGGCTTGTCGCATAGCGTAATCCAGTATTATCATAAATAGAAATTGTGCCAGAGTATCACCTTATATAACTCCTTTAGTTATTTCAAAGTTTTCAGTTTCTCCGTAAGGTGTTATGACTTTTGCATGTGTATCTTTATAGGTTAGGGCGATCGTTTGTATTATTACTTCGGGTATATCATAGGCTTCCAGAATATGTAGCATTGTAACTCTTTTTATGATGTCGAATGCTTTCTTGAAGTCAACGAAGTTTGCAAGTTGATAGTATTCTTCAGGCGTGAAAGGTCCAGTT
This sequence comes from Osedax fenrisi, assembly GCA_964019155.1. NCBI lineage: Eukaryota > Metazoa > Annelida > Polychaeta > Sabellida > Siboglinidae > Osedax > Osedax fenrisi. The sequence continues at coordinate 23,580,212 of OZ025243.1, forward strand.
TTATGTTAGAATTATTTCCACTGATGGTCTTGATTCATGTGTTACTTGTTTCGTATTCTTCATTGTTGTTTCCCAGTAATTGCTTGAAATGTTCATACCATTTAGTTACGCGTTCTTCTTTGCTATTAGCTTTGATTTTACCTCTTTTTGAGTTTTTCCGTCCAGTTATTTTATTGATCAGCTTCCAGCTTTCTGCGTGCTTACTGGTGTTTTGATATGTTAGAATTATCTATTCCAATAGCGTCTTTACTATTTTCCAGGATTAAGCTAATATTATGTTACACTTATACTCGTTTATTTTAATCTGGACATATTATGTTCGATACTTTTTGTAATATTAGCAGTATGTGTATATAACCTTGTGTGTCAGTATATCTTCTGAGAGTCGACTCCGTTCCACATGTAAACAGTTATTAGTTTAGTATAGTATCGTATACTTATTGATATGGTACGTATAATAGATAATCAAAGAGTGCCCGATTTAGTATATTAATGTGGGTATGTATTAGTATATTAATAAATAATATACCATATATGGCATTGGGCATGTCAGAACTATATAATTATTTTCATACGATATTAATGTTGAGCTTAGTTGAAATGTCTAATATTTGTTATTGTCGGTTAATTTAATGTATGTTGTGCTACCTGGTATATCATATCGTGGTATTTATATATATTTTTAGGGTTACAGGGATTACTTTTTGTCAACTTTGGTTTCAAAGCGATTACTTAGCAGACAATTCCTTGAAAGTAGTTTCGCAATAAGTATGTATATATGTATTTTTTGATAGTAGATGGAGAAGCTGTAGTGTCCTGAAGTGTTTAGAATATGTTTCTTTACTTTAGTAATAATGAATTTGTATTTGTGTGTCGGTCTTAATTCTAGTAAAAGTATACGGTTTATTTTTTTCTAATTTACTTTCATTAGCTTATATATATATATATATATATATATATATATATATATATATATATATATATATGATAATACTATGATAATATGCGACACTGATTAATGAGCTACACAGTTTAAATACTAGTATTCCAATGTATATGTATGATAATATAATAAATTATAATTATAAGTATATTTAGAATGTCCTGGATTAACCTTCTTTCTTCTGTTTATGAATAATAGTTTATTTTCTAAGAGATAATCATTTAGCATATTACCATTTATGTTTGTTAGTTTATAAAAATAATAATAAGCCAACATGTTTACCGAATTATCCATTAAAGTATCGTTTGATTATCAATACATCATGCTTTGGTATCTGCCTTGTTGATGATATGTGTACAATATTTTTATTTATTAGTAATCACTTACATTTGATATACTGTAACATGATATAACTATTGTATGTGGATTTCAATACAATTTCATACATATTATGATAGATGTTATTTTATCTAATTTATATATTACAATAAATGCGTTTATACTAAATAACATAGATATTAATGGTAACTATTAATGTTCTTTTTTATTTATTTTATATATAAAAATGATGAATATTCAGAAATTAGCATAGTTTTATAATTATTTTATTTTTACAAATTTATATTATTTATTTATATCTTTTAAAAATGTTATTATAATTATTTATTTAAATTTTAATATACTTCTATTTTTGGTACAATTGTATTACGAATTAACTACTCTTATATTATATCTACATTCTATTGTCATTTAATTAATAATATAATTTATTTTCATTAATATTTTATTATTATTAATTCTTTAACTTTTTATTTGTTTTATTAATTATATTAAATGTATGTATTTATTATTATAGAAAAAGGAAGAATTTCAGATTTTTTTTTATATTTATATAGTAGCATGTGTTAGTGTAATTTCGATTAGTATATATACTTACATGATTTTGGGGTTCAATTTAATGTATTAGTAGACTTGGCACATTCATATTGAAAGTTTGTAGCCGTATACTATTCGTTCGTTGAGGTAGACTTATCAACTATATGTATATTTATTATTATAATTTTATTTGTACTTGTATATATAATATGTATACATTTAATTTTTATTCATACTTTAATATTTAAAAGTTTATAATTTTCATTTTTATTTTCATTTTCTTTTATATTCTAATTTTTTAGTTTATTGTTATTTTTATTAAATTGTTTGTTTTTGTCTTCCTTTTTTCTGAAAGGTAGATATCTAGATAATCCATCAGATCGTATATATATATACGTATATATCATATATATATATATATATATATATATATATATATATATATATATATATCTAATTCATTAATTTCTCATCGGAATTAGTTAACAATGTTGATATTTAATTATAATTATATAATACTCTATCGTAAGTAATATAATTGTTTAAAATATTATATGATTTATCATTGTACAACTATATAATATATATATATATATATATATATATATTATATTAAATGTAGTCATTAATTATTAATACATATTTAAATTTATAGACGAAGAAAAAGATGATAACACTAAATCGATAAATGAATTTTTATTAATATTAATATTCTTTACTATCATTATTATTATAATACTTTTATAAATAAAGCATGTATATTTGTATTCTGATAGTGTAAGTGAATATATAAAAAATGGAAAAACAAATTTACCAACTAATGGTACTCTTATGTAATTTTTAAATAAATTAATAAGATAATATTTATAATATTTATAAATGTGTGTTTCAATTTTTATTTAAATTTATATATATATATTTATATATATATATATATATATATATATATATATATATATATATGTATATATATATATATATATATATATATATATAGATATAGAGGTTGCCAGAGAAGTATATCGTTTATTATTTTATTTTTACTTGTCCAGTAATGCCCTATGCATCTCAATAGTTGTTCTCTTATAGAGCATGTAATTTTGGGAATCTATCGTAAAAGTTATTTATTTGTTACGTGTACACTCCAAGATTTATTCAACGAAGCTCTGAGTATGCGAGTATATGCTCCATCCACTTTGTTTTCTGTATTCGATGTTAGAGACATATAGAAGTATTCAACCATTATATATATATGATCTGAAAATGTTTCTTTTGAGATTATCTAACATTTTGGATTTCCAGATAATGTTCATGCTGTTTAGTGTTGACAAGGCTTGGGCTATTCTGATTGTTATATAATGTTATGTTTATCCACTATAGATGCCGAGGTATTTTAAATTATTATCCTATGTTATACTGTTGCCGTTAATTATGATTATGTTAAAAACCTATTCAGATTATAGCTCATATATTTGGTGTTATATGGTAAGTAATAAGTATTCGCTTTTATACCTATATAAACTGCTATTTATCCAATTTGATGTAGACATATTTTCGCATCTTTCAATATATCAGTTGTAACAGCTATTTCAATGCACACTTCGGTAAAACATCTACAAACCAATATACTTTTAGCAAGGTAAGTTATGGACATATATGACAGATATCAATGGGTCGAAATCGCAGATAGACTTTATCATAATACGTCGTAAATGGAGAAATAGTTTAAAAAACTGTGAAATATACAACAGTTTCAGTATCATCGGATCAGACCATCTAAGTATTTCTAAGAAGTAACCTACAATACCTATATATAATTGGCCCTTGCTGAACAACAAGGATAAAGCCATGTAATAAAGTGACACGGTTACAAGAAGATACAGAGAACTAAATAATCTTAGTGGGAATACTGA
>OZ025243.1:23588943-23793943 GCA_964019155.1 Osedax fenrisi
TCTATCTGAATTAGCCCTATCGGAGTTAACCCTCTCTGAGTTATCCCTATCTGAATTAGCCCTATCTGAGTTATCCCTATCTGAATTAGCCCTATCGTAGTTAGCCCTATCTTAATTATCCCTATCGGAGTTAGCCCTATCTGAATTAGTCCTATCGGAGTTAGCCCTATCTGAATTACCTCTATCGTAGTTAGCTCTATCTGAATTAGCCCTATCTGAGTTAGGCCTATCTGAATTAACTTATCGGAGTTAGCCCTATCTGAGTTAGCCTTATCTGAATTAGCCCTATCGTAGTTAGCCCTATCTGAATTAGCTCTATATTAGTTAGCTCTATCTGAATTAGCCCTATCGGAGTTAGCCCTCTCTGAATTACCTCTATCGTAGTTAGCTCTATCTGAATTAGCCCTATCTGAGTTAGGCCTATCTGAATTAGCCCTATCTGAGTTAGCCATATCTGAATTAGCCCTTTCTGAGTTAGCCCTATCTGAATTAGCTCTATCGGAGTTAGCCCTATCTGATATAGCCCTATCTGAATTAGCTTATCGTAGTTAGCCCTATCTGAATTAGCCCTATCTGAGTTAGCCCTATCTGAATTACCTCTATCGTAGTTAGCTCTATGTGAATTAGCCCTATCTGAGTTAGCCCTATCTGAATTAGCTTATCGGAGTTAGCCCTATCTGAGTTAGCCCAATCTGAATTAGCCCTATCATAGTTAGCCCTATCTGAGTTAGCCCTATCTGAATTACCTCTATCGTATTAGCTCTATCTGAATTAGCCCTATCGGAGTTATCCCTATCTGAATTAGTCCTATCGTAGTTAGCCATATCTGAATTAGCCCTATCGGAGTTAGCCCTATCTGAATTAGTCCTATCGGAGTTAGCCCTCTCTGAATTAACCCTATGTGAGTTAGCCCTATCTGAATTACCTCATTCGTAGTTAGCTCTATCTGAATTAGCCCTATCTGAGTTAGGCCTATCTGAATTAGCTTATCGGAGTTAGCCCTATCTGAGTTAGCCCTATCTGAATTAGCCCTATCGTAGTTAGCCCTATCTGAATTAGCTCTATATTAGATAGCTCTATCTGAATTAGCCCTATCGGAGTTAGCCCTATCTGAATTACCTCTATCGTAGTTAGCTCTATCTGAATTAGCCCTATCTGAGTTAGGCCTATCTGAATTAGCTTATCGGTGTTAGCCTTATCTGAGTTAGCCCTATCTGAATTAGCCCTATCGTAGTTAGCCCTATCTGAATTAGCTCTATATTAGTTAGCTCTATCTGAATTAGCCCTATCTGAGTTATCCCTATCGTAGTTAGCCCTACGGAGTTAGTCCTATCTGAATTATCCTTATTTGAATTAGCCCTATCGGAGTTAGCCCTATCTGAATTACCTCTATCGTAGTTAGCTCTATGTGAATTAGCCCTATCTGAGTTAGCCCTATCTGAATTAGCTTATCGGAGTTAGCCCTATCTGAGTTAGCCCAATCTGAATTAGCCCTATCATAGTTAGCCCTATCTGAGTTAGCCCTATCTGAATTACCTCTATCGTATTAGCTCTATCTGAATTAGCCCTATCGGAGTTATCCCTATCTGAATTAGTCCTATCGTAGTTAGCCATATCTGAATTAGCCCTATCGGAGTTAGCCCTATCTGAATTAGTCCTATCGGAGTTAGCCCTCTCTGAATTAACCCTATGTGAGTTAGCCCTATCTGAATTACCTCATTCGTAGTTAGCTCTATCTGAATTAGCCCTATCTGAGTTAGGCCTATCTGAATTAGCTTATCGGAGTTAGCCCTATCTGAGTTAGCCCTATCTGAATTAGCCCTATCGTAGTTAGCCCTATCTGAATTAGCTCTATATTAGATAGCTCTATCTGAATTAGCCCTATCGGAGTTAGCCCTATCTGAATTACCTCTATCGTAGTTAGCTCTATCTGAATTAGCCCTATCTGAGTTAGGCCTATCTGAATTAGCTTATCGGTGTTAGCCTTATCTGAGTTAGCCCTATCTGAATTAGCCCTATCGTAGTTAGCCCTATCTGAATTAGCTCTATATTAGTTAGCTCTATCTGAATTAGCCCTATCTGAGTTATCCCTATCGTAGTTAGCCCTACGGAGTTAGTCCTATCTGAATTATCCTTATTTGAATTAGCCCTATCGGAGTTAGCCCTATCTGAATTAGCCCTATCGGAGTTATCCCTATCTGAATTAGCCCTATCTGAGTTAGCCCTATCTGAATTAGCCCTATCGGAGTTAGCTCTATCTGAATTAGCCCTATCTGAGTTAGCCCTATCTGAATTAGCTTATCGGAGTTAGCCCTATCTGAGTTAGCCCAATCTGAATTAGCCCTATTGTAGTTAGCCCTATCTGAATTAGCTCTATATTAGTTAGCTCTATCTGAATTAGACCTATCTGAATTATCCCTATCTGAGTTAGCCCTATCTGAATTACCTCTATCGTATTAGCTCTATCTGAATTAACCCTATCTGAGTTAGCCCTATCTGAATTAGCTTATCGGAGTTAGCCCTCTCTGAATTAGCCATATCGGAGTTAGCTCTATCTGAGTTAGCCCTATCTGAATTAGCCCTATCGGAGTTAGCCCTATAAGAACACCTCGTCTCTCAATAAAATAAGTTATATATATTAGTATAATAATTGTATAATTATAAAATAAATTAAAATAAATTTAATAAATTGTACGAAATTACCTCGTACGAGATTACTGGTAACCATGAATCTCATTGGATGAAAATAATGTTATTAAAAAGCTCCACATATTGATTATTAGAGGCGAATTAATTTACATATAGTATATTTCATATTAAAGAGTAATAAAAGATGAGTATAACTAGTGTCTTCCGATCTTGCATTTATTTTTTAATTTCGTAGAATCGTCGCTTCGCGACGATGCCGCATTGTTATATGTTTAGAGAAATATATATATATATATATATATAGATATATATATTTGTGTGTGTATGTGTTTGTATGTGTGTTCGTATGTATATATTATACAATTATATTTATATATAATTCTATTAATAATAATTCTTATTGATAAGAGATATATATTATAAAATATAATATTTCACAATAGATATCGCTATTGTAATATCCAATGTATTTATTTGACTTATACAATTGTATATATTAATATAAAAATTTGAATATATATTGAATACATAAATTAATAATATCCAAAGTGTTTATTTTACCTATAAAATATACACAATTGGAACATACATTGAATACATAAAATAATTATATCAAAAGTGTTTATTTGACCCATAATATATACACTTGTGGAACGTTGTTATATATTTTACGTTGACGCGCAACGCGTTTGGTTACTTGGGCAGGCATACAATAAAATAGAAATGAGCTATTAGGTAATATGGATGTTTGGGTTTGATTTGGTATTTTGAAAAATATCATATATGATGGATAAATAGACACTTTTTAGAAGTACCATTAATAGTTTTCTACGCAATAGTAACACATTTGGTTAAATATGTATATCAATTAAAATAATTTTTTTATAATTTGTAAAATAATAATATAATTTTGTGTGGTGATATTACATTTGTATTTTGTTTATTAAGAATAACTAATTTTTTTTTAAATAATTTGTGCACAATATAATATTTTAGAGTACTGTTATCGTGTATAACATTATTGTTTATTGTTCAAATGTGTGCCTATGTTTTTGTATCATCTACATTTATATGTATATTAATAATAATAATTATCTAAATATATGTGTGTGTGTTAGTAATTAGTGTATTTAAATATTTATATATTTATATAATGTATATCCTAAAAGTTTCTAGAATATTTAATATAGATAATAAAAATAATATATAAGCTACACATAATAATAACTCCAAGCCCGATCGAATGCTATCTAGCAAAGCGAATAATTTAACACATGCGAAATATGTAAACAAACATAGTTTGGATAGTTGAGTTTGAATTAATATAATATAAATAGTATATTATTTGTATGTAATAAATATATCATAAATGATAAACGTTATTAATTAGGTGAAAGTAACCTAATACGGACACTTTAACAATAAATGGTCTTAATATTTTCATTATTTTTATTCAAGAATTACAAGATATTAATATTATATGATTATAGATATTATTGTGATTTTATCATTTTATTTAATATTATAATTCCATAGATAACGGGGGTATCCATATTCGGTACCCATGTCCGAATGCGAATACCCTGTATTATAATACGGACACCCTATATACAACTAGATAAACTATATATTATTGATGAATCAATTAGACAAATTACAATTACATTATTTATAATTAATTTTATGAACAATTTATTATAATTTAATTAGTTAATAATTTATTTATTTTATTGTTTTTTAATTAATAATACAATTTAAGTATCTAAATAATAAAATGTTTAGATTAAGCTTTATTGGTGGTATTAATATTATAACAAACGCGATTTTTATGAAAATTAGAAGAGTTTATACGCTGAGCTCTGATTGGTTATAGGGTGTCCGTATTAAGACATCTACACTGTAAAAAAAATTAGGGTACACCAACTCATTTTTATAGGGTACAGATCGTTAAAATATCACCAAAATTTACCATGTACCCTACACAGGGTACATTACTTTTAAATTCACTAGTGTACAATATGTATATTTATTAGGGTACATTTATACTATATTTGAGGGTACACAGTGTTTAAATGCACTAGGATACACTATATACTTTCATTAGGGTACAGCTATGTTAAATATTAGGGTACATGATTGTCAAATGCAATATGGTACACTCTATATATTTATTAGGGTACAGCTATGTTAAATATTAGGGTACCTGACTGTTAAATGCACTAGGGTAGACTTTTATATATATATATATATATATATATATATATATATATATATATGCACAGGGAGACGAATGTATTAGAGTGTATGTACTATATTATTATAGTATACTCAGTTATGTATTCATGACTGATAAATTCATTCAGGTAAAATATATATTTATTAGTGTAATACATGATTTTAAATTCACTAGATTAAGATATATATTTATATATTTATTAGGGTACATTAGGTATATATTTATTATATATTTGAGATGGCTGTTAAATTCACCAGTATAATATATATATTCTTCAAAACACCTATGTATAAATACATTATATTTATACGTGAATATAATTGTATGAATATTAATATTGTTAATATATATATAGTATTCATAGTATACATTTAATAGCAATAAAATGTTCTATTTGGTATACCATATATATATATATATATATATATATATATATATAACCGGGAAGATATAACTTCCAGAAATAACTCAGAGGAAGTAAAAGAACAACTGGATAGAAAAAAAAATAAAATCCCTTCTAGTTGAAGTTCTTATAGTATACAGATTATTATAATATAGGTTTTTCATAGAAATCCTTTTAAATAAATTGTATGTTAGTTAAGAATTCTAAAAAACGGTTAGCCTATTTACTTATTAATTAATTGTTAATAACCAATATATTAAAATGTATTCATGAATAATTATAATATTTATATATTGAATATTTAAAATTATAATTATTTACATATAGGTTATTACCTATATGTATGATAATAATAATAATAATAATAATAATAATAATAATAATAATAATAATAATATAATTTATTGAATATAGAAAATAGATATTCAAAATGACATAAAACAGGAGATAACACTAATAGTAAGAACGAAAATAAAAGTATTAACATTATTGATTTACATATGCCATTGCTTAGCTCGTATATCTAATGATATGCCAACAAGGCCGCGACATATCTCAGCTTTTAGGAAAGGGTGAATCATACCTATGCCGTGGGGAGGATTTTGACCAGTAGATTCCACGCTGGCATCCTTACTCCCCGATACCCGTCACAACCCCACTGACATAACATAACACACGAGGACAAACAGTAAATAAGGTAATCAATTAAAATATATAAATAAATGTACAAGGTAGGATGAACATGTTCATCAACTACCAGACAGTACAATGTTAAAAATGATGGTTTTCTAGACCGATATTAACTGCAGAAAACCATCTAAATGGTATTTAAAATAAATATTTATTTAAAACCCTCTAAATGGTATTCTGTGAAACCGACTGTATAAAACCCTCTAAATAGTATTCTAAATTTCTACGGTGGAAAACCATCTAAATGGTATTCTTAAATCCGATAAAAGAAAACCCTTAATATGGTATTCTAAAAATGTCACTGCAGAAAACCATCAAAAGGGTTCTATTATAAGCACACCTTAAATACCATTTATTTTACTGCAGAAAACCATTTACTTATTACAGTGTATCGCAGAAACACCCGATTTAAATAATGGAAGAGACTTCATTACGGTTAGATGAGCAGGCAGATTGTTTCATGTAGCCGAGACCCGATTGCTGAAGAAGTTGTGTGATCGGTTATTCTTAGAGATATCTCTTTTAATTTTCACCGAAGGCCCTCTAAGATGATTCGTGTAGGTCCACAAGAAATCATCTACATCCACATCAACGAGACCATTGACTACTTTGTAAGTCAGCACCATATCAGCAACATGCCTACGGGAAGAAAGTGATTTTAGCTTTAAAATAGTAATCTATCAGGGTATTCTAATGAACCTAAATTTCACCTAAAGAAAAGCTTACGAGTAAATAGTCTCTGACCAATTAGAGTTTGGTGGAATTACCATTTGTTCTGAAAGTAATGGATGGATTCCAGAGAGTGGAAGCGTATTCAAGGACAGGTCTTACATATAATAACTTATATATGCTAGTGTCAATGGTACATGTTTGTTACATCTAAATACTCGACAGATTATATTAATCATTCTGTATGCTTTACGGATAATATTATCAATATGATAATTAAATGATAGATTATGATTGATAATTACACCTATATCGGTGTACGTATTAGAATAGCCTAATTTATCACCGTTAATCGAGTATGAGGATATTTCATTACCCTTACTAGACATTATAGAGCATTTATGGATTGATAAATTAAGACCTGATAATTTTGACCAATCATTTAATTTGGTTAGTGCATTATTCATATAGTCAATTTCAAATTCATATTTACGGATAAGAGAAAGTTTGGCATCGTCAGCAAAAAGGGTACATATGATCTGAGGTGAGAATATATTGGGAAGGTCATTTATGTAGATTAATGTAGTATTTATGATATTGAATATGAGTTAATATAGCCTACTATACATATACACGTGACTAACCTTATCTGGAAGTGCCGTATCTCGTATCGTGTATTATGATAGATAATATATTTATAATTAGGTATAGATGTTTATTAGTCGTGCATTAATTAGTAAGTAAGTCTCGTAAGTCATTTGTAATGGGCGTGACTTAGTCACGCTATATATGTATAGTAGGCGTATTAAATATTACTACATCCCTCTACTAAGTATATAATATAAGCATTATAATATACTAATATGTAGTATTTATGATATTGAATATGTACGCGATATATAATAAATAATATTTGTACATGCAATATATATATTTATATAACTAATATATATATTTTCAACGTGTTGACATTAAAATAACGTATCGTATACAAATAATAAATATTATATATAACAATAATATGTACTTTTTTTTGTATTAGTATATCGATTTTAGGTACGGTTAACTAAATAGTAAAATATTATATACAACAATAATATATTAATTAGTATAACTTGACCGCTGTCACAATGTAGTATTTATGAGATTGAATATGAGTTAATATAGCCTACTATACATATATACGTGACTAACCTTATCTGGAAGTGCCGTATCTCGTATCGTGTATTATGATAGATAATATATATATAATTAGGTATAGGTGTTTATTAGTCGTGCATTAATTAGTAAGTAAGTCTCGTAAGTCATTTGTAATGGGCGTGGCTTAGTCACGCTATATATGTATAGTAGGCGTATTCAATATTACTACAATTATAAATAAAATTGGTCTTAAACAAGAACCTTGCGGAACCCTTGATGTTGCCATAATAATATCAGATACATTCATACCAACCTTAACACACTGATGTATATTATGAAGATATGATTGTATCCAGTGTAGTACATTACCGGTTATTCCTAGAGCTTCAATCTTAGATAATAGCTTAGCATGTGATACTGTGTCGAATGCCATTGCGATGTATATATATATATATATGTTATAAAGTCAATAAGTAATATAATATATAGTCAATTAATGTATTATAATTTATCATTACGTAACAGAAATCGATATATCAACATAAAAAATGTAAACTAACCCAGTAAACCAAAATAATATAATGTTGGATAATGTCAGATAAATCACAGATAATTTGAGAAAATATGTCCAACTCAATAAATACAGATAATAGTGAGATATTTTGAGAAAATTATCTATAAAGTTAGATAATTTGAGGTAATTTTTCCAACTCAATAAATACAGATAATAGTGAGATATTTTGAAAAAAATTATTTATAAAGTTAGATAATTTGAGAAAAGTTGTCCAACTCAATAAATATAGATAATAGTGAGATATTTTGAGAAAAAATAACTATAAAGTTAGATAAATATGCATAATATTTACACTACGATAATTGTGAGATATTTTGAGAAAAATTCTCTTGTTATGATAATATTAGGGAGGGGGTAGCTACTAGTGTCATAGGACACTTTTATCAAATTACAAGTCTACCTAGGACGTGTTTTGAGTATCGTGCCCAGCTCTGCATATAGGTATATCTATCAAACGTAAGTATTGTTATTCAGAATATAAAGTTAATTTAATATATAATATTTAGTTATCTTTACCAATATGCAATATGAACAATATATACTAAATTTATCTCCATACTATTATTTATATACTAAATCTATATTGTATACCTATCAATAACATATTTTTTAAATAATACAACGTTGTTAAATGATATCAATATGATTAATATGCATATATATATATATGCATATATATGTAATATATATTACATTAACATGTTTATTTAATAAGATTTATTAACTTTACTTAATTTATCAAATATATATAATAAGTATTTAGTCATAACTATATAATGTAAGAATTGATTATAAATATATTACAACAATTAATAATATTATATGTATTATATATTATATAAAGTATTGTAGTGATGGGTGATAACGGTATAGTTTATTTATATATATATATATATATATATATATATATATATATATATATAATGTAATAAACATATTTCATATACACATTTATTAAATATAAAGTTATAAAAATATTATATATATATATATATATATATATATATATATATATATATATATATATATAATGTAATAAACATATTTCATATACACATTTATTAAATATAAAGTTATAAAAATAGATAGAGTAAATATATATATATAATTTTCATATTGTTTTATAAATATATATGTACTTCAAACATAGATTTATAGTTTACAACTTAGTTTGTAAAATATAAATCTATGACTTCAAATAACTATAACTTTAAAATATTTTCAAGTAAATTATTATCCTTGATATTATACTTGACCATAGACTTTGAGGGGGGTAGACTGTTATTGGAGATCCATGTTTGTTCACCAATTTGAATAACAATCCGCCATTGTGTTTGTAATGTTTGTATTTTTACATCATATTTTCAATAAAAAGTAAAATTCACTTATAATACTATAATGACTCGTTGTTGTATTATTAATTGTCTGTAACCCATGAAAATAAACCAAACTGTGTAGGATCATACAATTAAGTATATATATTAAATATTATTCTAAAATAATAATTCTAAACATCGAAAAACATCGAAACACGAAGTTATATAATAATTAATTTTAAATATTTAAATAATATATTTTCAATTATCGACTAAATATTGATTTTCTACAGAATTAAAATATATTGTATAAGATGGAGATTGCAAAATTTGTAATTGATATATTTTTAATATATACATAATTTAATATATGAATAATTCCCATTAGATGTATATTATAATCAAATATTTAAAATTACTATTTATATATTTGTTGTATTATTTTATAAATTTAATTTAAAATTACATATAAACTTTATATACTTTGTAATACAGTTTATTAATATTATATTGTAAATTAAAATTGCAAATAGACATAGTATATATCTATGGTTTATATAGTAAATATCTAGAGAGGTAAGAGGAGTGGAGTGTACATCCACTCCGAAAGCGCGCGCATCACTATCGAATAAACTATCATATAAATATGGCGCCTCTAGTGCTTAACCTCCGTAAATATAAGTATTATTTATATATACAAATTTTATTATATTTAATCACATATGGCTTATGATATCATACCAGATATGCCATGATATACGCTATATAATGTTGAATATATTTATCAAATGAAGATATGATAATTATGGTTTCAAATTATAATTATTATTTGTAATAAACTAAGTTTGATGAAATAAGTAATATATTATATAGTATTTGGTAGATACACTTATAAATATATTGTACTAGTATTATACTAAGTATAACTTATTATAAACAATTATTATATTACTATTATCTAATTATAATTATTATTTAAAAATAATAATTAAATATTCTTTTATTCTAATAATAAATAGTAAATTCATATTAAATTAATAATTCAATATAATAATATATTATTTATATTATATTTAATCTAATATATTTATAAATGCAGATGGTATCTAAAATATACGTAAATGATGTATATACTCTTAAAAATGTTGCTCTAACAATGTCCTATTTAATATATAAATATAGATTATAACCCTCTTCTCTCATAATTTATATTAATATTATCAATTTCATTAAATATAATGTATACATTCACTCAACTATATATATGCTAAATAAAAAAATCAATCAATTCACAGCAGTCAACGATATCTATTGACATGTCGCTATTAGTAGAGAAGACAATATCGTTCCGTGAAAATATATTACAAATATATTGTTATAACTTTACGCTTTTTTATAACTTTACGCTTTCTTATAACAACGTTTTGTTATAACTTTACGCTTTACTATAACTGTATACTTTGTTATAACTCACACATATTATCACTTAGATGTTTAATAGAAGTGTAAGTCACACTCTTAATGCTTTTTATATTTGTGTCGATTTTAAGAAGGCATTCGACAGTATAAACAGAACAATAATGTTTAGTATATAAGAATCATACTGACCCCCACACAATTATACAAACGATCGCTCTAACGTATACATTAATGATGCAAACTTTATAACACCTGATTGAGAGACCGACAACTTTCAAATAATAACGGGAGTTTTGCAATGCGATATATTTGCCCCTTTTCTGTTTGTGATCACATTGGATTATTGCTACAAAAAATCGAAGTATGAGAAGAAGGATTTGTATGTAAACTATGTAAACAAATCAACGTGAGAATTCGTGTAAATAACTACAATCTAGTAAACAATATACGGGTCGATACGCGTTATTTGCATAGCCACGAGTTTCACTGTATACAGTGTATACTCTATATATAGCGTTAAAATGTACAGATTTTAAACAAATACATACAAAATAGGTGTATTAATACGGGTTTTTTTTAATTTGTTATTTGGAAAACAATAATTAAATTTAAAATTAATTAAATAATCTTAAATATTTTATTTTTATTAAATTAATGTTTCGAATATAATAATTATTAATTTTATAATTCACAATTTAATAGTAACATCATGACAAATTTATATTGTATATATATATATATATTAAATATTTATATATTTGGAGTATATTCTGCGACAAGGTTATTTTGTAAAATATTAAATAAATAGCATTACTTATTTTTTTTTTAATTATTGTTAATAAGTATTCATTTATCAGAATATATATGTGCTATGTAGTATGTTTTGAGTAATGTTGCATATATTATTATTAGTGTGTGTAGGTCCGCATTGTGGTAATGAATATGGTATAATTATAAGTATAGTATGCATCGAAAATAGTCAAGTATACTATTTATTGGGGCGCAGAGTATTCGTCGAGTTATGTACGTTATATAATGTCACACTTTAAAAACGATGCTGTAAACGACCTGCATGACGTCATCGATATCACGACCTCGGCATTATGCCTAAATGGCTATTGCGTGCTATACAACTTAAGTGGACGGGACCAAACTTCGAGGTTACAGCACCGTGAACCGATTGATAAGGAGCGATACGATTATTAAATTAATTAATTATTTTTATTTGGTGGAGTCCTTTCATCCCATCCAGGAACTTAGATGAAGTTTTCACTTATAACATTATATGGCTCTAATTTCCCTTCGAAGCCGCTCTCGTGTTAAGGCATCCATGGTTTAATGAGAGCCGATCATTTATGTATACACAATTATATAATATCACATTTAAATAATATTTTAAGATCCATTTTATAAAAATAATTAATGGTCCGGATGAGTCTCAAACCCGTGTCCTACTGTTTGTGTATCTGACGCCTTAGCCACTGAGCCACACATTCATTTATCATAAATGCAGTTATTAGAAAATATATCGTACTCTTAATTACTATATTAATACAAGTATGGTATATTTCTAATTAATATATTTGGACTCATATAATATATCGCTTATGTAATTTTAGTTTTAAAGATATTCTATTGATAACAAATCTATTTTCGGATTGATTTCTAAAAAAATTTAATTTCTAAAGAATTTATTTTCGAATTAATTTCATAGAATTTAGTTTCTAAGAATTATTTTTCGAATTGAATTGTAGAATTTAGATTCTAAAGTTTCATTCGTGAATGGTTATTATAAAATATAAACTAGAATCTAATATGTGGATATTTCTAATGTGGTAAATTGACCACATTATTAATACGCTATTGTATGGATTTACAGATATCACGTGATGTATTGTATATGATAATAAAGTAGTGGAGGTAGGGGTATAGTATTTAAGTACATTACGGGATTAACCTGTATTTATAGGAGATAATGGCGATCGAGTAGATTAGTGGGCCGAGAGGAAGGAGAGTTATCAAGATGTCAATCACAATCCTCATACCAGGGATAGTGTATGAAATGGGCGTGATAGAGGCGAGTGATACAATCGTAAAATAGGAATTCGAAAGTAATGAGTGAGCGTTTTAAAGGATAGTTTTCATTTGAATAATATTAAAATGCCGTAGAAGAGCGTGGATAGATGTTGATATATCACCAATAAAATATAGTTATCAGTAGAGTATAATAGGATTATATATATATATATATATATATATATATATATATATATTATATATATATTTATTATATATAATATATTAGTGTATCATTTATTATAAGTATTTGTAGGCCCCAATAATGTTATCATCCGTGGAGGTATGTTATATAGCGTGTTTTAAGTAATTATTCGCATACATTGGTTAGTATTATGCTGAAGAGATATGCTTTGCTGTGATACATAAACGGTAAAATTGTGGGTATTAATCGTATATATTCAAATGTTATAGTGAGTGAGACGCGGGGTATACGTCGTTGTGTAATGTCACAATTAAATAACGGTAACTCGTGACACATACGAGATTTCACTGAATAGATTACCTCTGCAACACGCCCATACTGCTAATGCGTCAACGTATGCTGCCCGGTCAACTTCTAGATTACATCGCCGTGAATAGCAAAATAAGGAGCATTTGTATTAATATCGTATGTTAAATCTGAATTTATAGACACGCCCCTAAAAGATCGTCGGAATATCGATCCATCGTTGATTCGTGATTATCACCACACGACTATATAATGTAGACATATTTGATATCGAATGAATTTACCTGGATAACTCGTCTTTTCTTATATACCTTAATTACGTAACGTAGAGTGGCATCACATAAAATACACACACACATATATATATATATATATATATATATATATATATATATATATATATATATATATAACTATATATATATATATATATATATATAGTTATATAATTATTTACCATTTGTTAAAATAGATACGGTGTGGTGTGTTTCAAATGTAAAACAATGCTAAAAGTTGATCACATGTCTACTATTAATACAATATGTTTATATATTACAAATAATAGCAATTCTGAAATATGTGGAATAAATGAACAGTGTAAAACATTTATTAAATATAATGTAAATACAACTTATTTTGATACTTCAAAAGATAAAATAAATGATGTTAGTTTTTATAATATTAAATATAATATTAAATATTAAATATATATATATATATATATATATATATATATATTTGTGTGTGGGTTTGTGTGCGTAATAATATAGTAATAATCAGTAATAATAGATGTGAAAAATGTAAAATTTAAAAAACATAAATAATTTAAATTGTTGTTTATATATATTAGATTTATTTTATATATGATTATTTTGTGGAAGTCATGTTTAATTGTTTTTATAAAGGTATTTTATATATTTATATATATATATATATATTATATATATATAAGATAACGTACATATGTGCGTTGGTTAACATATATACATGCATGATTTCCCTTTCGTGTCACCCAGTATGCTCATGATGAATCAACTATTTGTTAAATATATATAATTTTATTATGCATATTATTATTATATGTATTTATAAAATCCCTCATGGTCAATTAATAACGATTACAACTATAATTTCATTTTTAATATTTATAATAACTTATATTAAATGTAAAATTAGATTGTTTATTATGATTATTAAATGTCAGTATACTGACTCTATAGAGTATTCCAGTTGAACATTGATTAATATTATTCTTCATTGTTCAATTAAATCAATATATTATATGATATTTCAAGTAGATTGATTATAATATTAATTATGAATACTGTTAGTATTACAAAATATTAAAAATATAGTTATTATGCAATATTAAAAATATGTAAACAATTATTATTTTAATATTTCTCATTATATTAATAATAGGTATTTATCGAAAGAGGCTGCTTACCTAGTAGATCATATAAGGTATCGATAGAAATATGTACAAATCACACTAGGAGTTAATATAAAATATTATATTATATAAATAATTAATATTTAAATAAACGTAACTAAATTAACCATATATCTATCATTTATATATATATATATATATATATATATATATATATATATTTATATATTAATTCTCGTGAATATAAAATAAAACTAAATGTTGCATAACTATCCTTAATTATATAATTAATGTATGATAATGTATATACTGTATATGTTATGTTATATCATTGGTCCTTGTAATATAATATGTACTTTTTATAATTGTGTAATAATACATTTTATATTATCTTATATATATTAATCATGTAATGCATCCACAAATATATATATTAACCAAAATGTTTGATGATTTAAAAATAACAGGAAATTGAAATATGTATATATATTTATTCATTATTATCCATAGAAAATAATACAGTAGTATGTGGGATATTAACTACTTGTAAATATGATTATTGTAATAATGTAAGACCAATTAATGAATTAAATTTAACTGCTGATAAATGTTATCTTATAATAATAAAATAATATTATATATACCGTAAATAAAAATATATTATATTAATTAGTATACTATATATATGATATATTTTTTAAATATATTGAATATATGATATATAATACAATTAAAATATAATTAATTTAAATTATATATCATTATTTATTTATTATTATTATTTAACGTTTAATGTATTAGTTAAATGTTATGTTTTTTATATTAAAAATAATGAAATCATTAATTAACAATAGTTCTTATATATAATAAATAATAAATAAGTATTATATAACATAATTGATACATACATTAATTTAAATAAAATGCCTACCTTTTTTAGATATAAGTTTATATAGACTATGTATAAATTGTCGTGAAATATTTAATCTAAATGATGATTATACAAATAAAACGTGTATCAAAGGATGTTAGTTTAAAGTATACGTTAATATATTAATGTCATACTATATAATATAACAACTTATTGAAATTATAATAATACAATACTTTTTTAATTATTTAAAATATTAAATATATTTTTAATAATAATATAATAATATTATTAAAAACATAAATAAAGTATATAAAATATAATATTAAAATAATAAATTAATAAGAACATTTTCTCTATACTAATGTTTAATATATATGTATTAGTATAATATTATCTAGTTATACTCATTTCCCAGTCGTTGGAGACTTTGTTTAAATAAACTATTTACACTATTTTATGATTATTAAACATATAGTAAAAATCACTATTATATATAATTTTTTAATTTCTGATATTATTATTTGAATTATCATTATTACAAATTTATTTATATAATAAATGTACTGTATTATAAAATATGGACTTATTATAATTAGGAAACTTTATTATTCAAATAATGTAATTATAGTAAACATGTGTTTACGTTATTAAAAATATATTTAAAATAGGTACATATATAAATACAAAACTTTTTTAAATAAGTTAATACAATTATTTGATAATATTTAACAAAATATGAAATGTTATTATATTGTAATCTTTAAAAGAAAAATTAGTTATTAATTAGTAATTAACAATGTGTTTAAATATATATATATATATATAAATGATAAGTATTTTAAGAATGGGGGAGTTTTATAAAGTAAATTAATGATACTATGAAATTATAGTTAACTTTAGAAGTAATAAGATATTCAAGTTCTGGTGGAAGGGAATTATCTATATAAGCGTATAGGTTATGACTTCGAGGAAGCTGAACTAGATAATTTAGGAGTTGGTGTGTAATTTAAGGAATAATTTAAATCCATTAGATTTGGAATATGTCTATGAGTATTATCATTGAACTGATGTTGGGGCTGGATATCAATAGTTGAAGTAGAAATATATATATCAGATGTTGGATATCACGTTACCTTGGTACTAGCATTATGAATGAAGCGATTATAATAGAAGGTGAATATACCATATGACTGGTTGGAGTAGTTGTATGAGTAGATGAATGAAACTTATATAAGGTTAAACATGAGTAGCATGCGAATGAAAAAGTAAGTTAATTAAATATGGCAATAGCATAACAGGGTTTTTTTAGAATGAAACCAGGATTTAGAAATAATAGATGCGAGGTATATTCAATTAAAATGTATTTAGATAGATATTATTTAAATTTGAGATTATATTTGCATGCGGAAAGGTTACAATGTGAAAAATGTGACGAAGTGATATAATTGATATAATTGATATTAATGAATGAAATAAATATAATAATAAATGTATACAAACTGGTCGTTAATGGTATATTTTGGTAGAATTAGTGTATTCAGTCATATGGGATATACAACGAGATGAATTTAGGAACACCGAATGACTTTAATAGGTACCAGTCGGGAAATGATGGTACTATTGTCATTGACTGAAAGCAATGTATGAACTATATAGAAGTGATTTATCTGTAGTTAGCGATACTTTTCTAATCTGTATGAATGTAAACAAAGTAGCAGGCCATCTAAGTTTAATTAAATGTGGTATATAATTTCAAATAAAGGTTGGTTGATCCGAGTAGATTCGGAAATAGTAGGTATACCAAGAGAAACTTCCCAAGGGAGATCCACGGGAGAATATCTAGGAGATATTTATAATTTAATATGTGAATAATAAAGACCTGTATTTGGTTGATATAAACAAAGTGATATATATATATATATATATATATATATATATATATATATATATATACATGAAACAATAATTTAATAATAAGTAATAAATGAAAAAAATAATCATGGTTTACACATACCATAAGTAAAATAATATACAGACTATTGACACAGTAAGTAATTGCTTAGTTAATAATTATTATACCTAATATATGATAGTACTATAGCTAATTATTTACCTATGATGACTCACATTTATGTTAAGGGGTGACCAATAGTATTATTAGAATACAATTATCTTTTATTTATATATTAAATAAATATTTTTTAAATTAATGTACCTTACATTACTTACTCTATAACTTATTTAAAATATTGTATATAATATATAGATATATTTTATATTTATAATAATTATCGAATGTAACCTATACATTACTCGTATTCTACTATTTTTCCTACGTTTTTATTTAAATATTAATATGTTATAAAATACTTTTATAAATACTATTTTTAATTTAAAAATAATATAAAATAATATCGCAACTTAATATAAAGATATGTTGTCAAATGGATCATTTGTACGAGGAAATGAAATATCACACGTAGTCTGCTATGGACATTGTTATTTACAATTATTTATAAACAAAGGAACAAATCAGGTTAACTATTATTTGTATAGTCAATAGAATATTTACATATATATTTACCTGTATATTTGTTTTGTTATTATTAATGTTGTTGGAATCATTCCATCCCACACAGATACGTATATGAAACACTTTCCTAAAAACACATTGCTCTAATATTAGACATATGTCCCTTCAATACCCATATTATGTTATATATTTTTAATGATAGCCGGTAATTTTATACATGAGTATATAAGAACAATTATATATATTATTTTAAACCTATGTATGGGTTCAAATGACATTTAATTACATTTAAAACTAAATATAATCTGCACAAATATCTCTGAAGTTTTTAATTAGATCGGTAAAATGGTGGAAATAAATATAGAAATTATAATTAATTTAGTTAAATTATAATAGTATAGTATTATTAGAAACCAATAATCTTTTTTTAATATTTTAAATAAATATTTTTTAAATTAATGTACCTTGTATAACTTAGTCTATAACTTATATAAAATATATTATATAATATATAGATATATTTTATATTTATAATAATTATCGAATGTAACCTATACATTACTCGTATTCTACTCTTTTTCCTAAATTTTCATTAATTAAATATTAATAAAGGAATATTCGCTAATATTATATAGGTCCAGCTATTTATAGTATATAATAAATACTGATTAATTAGTTATAAATTATGTCAAGTAAAATTCAAATTAATATATATTTAAATAAATATATAGACAATATACTATATATTAATTAATATACAATAACAGTTTATAAATTAAAATAATAGTAATATCGCAAAATATCATTCATAAATTATAAAATAATATATTTGGAACATTACAAAGATATCCACAATTAAATCTATCTCCCTATAATATACATAGTATGTTATGATATTTAGAGACGCATACTAATATATACTAATATTCATAGTAAAAAGTAGTAAAACAAGATAAATAATATAAATATATATATTTTTATTGTTATTGTTATTTTTATTTGGTGGAGTCGTTTCATCCCATCCAGGAACTTATATGAAGTTTTCACTTATAACCATATGGCTATAATGTCCCTTAGAATCCGCTCTCATATTAAGGCATCCATGGGATTAACGAGAGCCTACCATTTATTTATACACAATTATATAAGATCACTTCTAAATATTATTTTAATACTTATTTTAATGGTTTGGACGGGCTCGAATCCGCATCCTACTAATTGTGTCAATGAGGCTTTATCCAACTAAGCCACACAACCGTTAATTTATTTATATATATATATACACACATATATATATATAAATAATATTATTACGGTATAAGATAATTACTTAAATATAATTACTTAATATAAGTTATTATAAGATATAAGATATATCTTATTTTAATTTATTTATTCAATACAAATTTAACACAATATTTGATATTATATATATATATATATATAAATCTATTATAATTACATTTATGTATATAATATAAAATACATTATTTAATATAAATTATGTTAACTAATAAAGTATTGATATTTGAAAATAAAAAATAAAATTATGAATATTTTAAATTTTAATAATTATAAAATTAAAAGAAATGCAAATATTATGTAATTACATATAAATTATAAATGATCTGAAAATTTAAATTAATTTACAATAAATTTATGAAATATATAAACAGACGATAACATAACAAATTATTTTATTAAATAAAGATCTACCTACGAATTATGAGTATTTAAAGTTCGGAACTTTAGTTTACATTTTTAACTATATATAATATGCTTTAGTTTAACTATTATAATTATAAAAACGTTATTTTATTAATTAAATTATAATGATTATTAAAATACAATTAATTATTTTTAATTATTATTATAATTTATTTAAATTATATATATTTAAACGTTTTTATGTTACGTAAAACATGATTTATATATAATTTTAAGATATTATTGAATAATATCATATATATATATATATGATATTTATATATAAAATTAAAAAAAATATAGAGGTTTCACTTATCCTTAATTCAAGCAATAATCAACATATTAATATTATATATCATATTATATATCAGGTGAAATTATTATTCATGATTAAAATATATTAAATGTTTAGAATAATATTAGATACATAGCAGTCTTATATTGAATAAGTTTAGAATAAATAATACTACCTAATGTTTTATTTATATTTATTTTATTATAAACTATAAAAGAAAAACAACTTGTAATGAATACATATGATCATACAAAATATTAGTATAGGTGTCATTATACACAATATATATATATATATATATATGTGTTTATATTACTCATAGGTAGCTATTGAGCGTGGATGTATAATTAATAAAGATACTATCGATACACTTCCATCAATGATTGGTTATGAAACAGGTTAAGTGAATATGATTATATAGATATATTGCATATATATCCCTAGATGTATAATAATTGACAGTTAATAAATATGCTCTATGTGCGTTAAACATTTATCTAAATCTGAATATAATTGCGGGTTAAATCTTGTCTTTGCTTGATTACATTATTTCACTGAATAATAGTATACTTTTCATATTGATAACAATTGTGTTCTCCTTGTAAATACATATATGTTCATATCATTATGCTAGCATATATTGCTATATAATAATTACTTATTTTAAATGATTGTTTTATCATAATTTTATTAGGGATTCGATTCATTTCAACTTGGGATTTATAAGTCGAATAATATATCATAATAGTTAACTAAACTCAAAATATATAATGCTAAGCATATAAAAACTACAAATAAATGCACTTTTTAATTATACAATAATAATCCTATTTTAAACTGATATTCCCATATTCGTAGTAACATCCAGACGTTGTAAATAGCGGATTTAATAATTATTATTTTTAGAATCAATACTGATAAATAGGTAAAACATGTTCTTCCACCTACTCCATTACAAATATTAAACCTACAAGTTATCTCGCTACCTCCATTATATCAAATACATATTTGCTAATAAATATTAATTTTAAAAGAGTATAATAATATTAATATAATACAAATTAAATTAAATCAAAAACTGATCCTTGTGATACTCCATATTTTATAATATAAATATTTGACAAATAATTGTGATTACATGTAATTTGAGATCTATTCGATAAAAAATTAAAAAACTATTTTATTATATTATTAGATATCATTATAATGATTTTAATTAATAACATATTTTTTATGTATATTTTATGAATATTTTACAATATCAAAAGCTTTTGCAAAATCAATATAATCATATTATATCGACGATTTTTTCATTATTTAATTCATTATTTAAATTATAATATGCAATTTTTTTAGTCTATTAAAAATAGTTTAATTATTTCAAGATTTAAATCAATATTATCAAATTTTTGTTTAGTTATATTACAAAATTCGGGTAAATTTCTTTTATCATGTTGTACAATTTAAATAAAATATGAATTTAATGTATTTGCTTTATCGAGATCTGAAAATAAAATGTTAATAGAGATATTCCATATTTTAAATTTTGACTATTTTAAAAAAATGTATTAAAATGTATATCTTTATAATTTCATTTTTGAATTTATTTTATTAATCAAATCTCAGTCAATAGAAATTTAAAGTTTATTTATTTAAATTTATGTTTCTAGTACGACAATATCCTATTTTATCTTTATGTATTTATATATTAATTATCGTGTATAGAGTATATTCTTAGATTTATTTTATTTTATATTCAATATATATATAATAGGAATGTTCTTATATGCTATGAATTTCAAATTCCTGAACACTTATCTTCATATTTAGGCTGACGATATATAATTATATTTTTTACTGTCCTTAACACTGTGAATCCCAGCCATTAAATACTAATATTCCACCTGATAACTCAAAATTATATTTCTGTTCTTCACAATTAAAATAGAGCTTATTTCGAATAAAATACTTATACATTTATTAACTATAGTTAAAGAGTTAAAGAGATATATCTCTTTATAATATCTCTTATAACCTTATAATTAGTAATACTATTTCCTAATATCACAATTAAACCATCTAACTATATTTTATATATTTGAATTAATCTTGATATCAATATTTTTCTTACATTATATATATATATATATATATTACTGTATGTAGGTATTTATAAATGTATTGTGCACTAAGTATAAATGTGTTATGTAATTTAGATAAATGTTGATTTAATATTTTTTTGTTATTTGTGTTTTTATATAATTTGATTTCAGTTTTGTAAATTGCAAATAGTAAACTTGGTTGAACGAATTTAAATGTTATGTAACTTGGATGAATGTTGATTTGATATTTTCGGTTATTTGATTTTTTGATTTCTGTTTTGTAAATTGTTAAAGATAGAGTAGTTTATAATTAGATTAACTAGTTTTAATTAGTTAGCTAATTAAAGATACGTCCACTACGCCCATCATGTTATCTTGTTATTATCGATAAGTTCGGTATGATATGCTTTATTAGTGCAAATAGAGTACACTGAAAGGCTAGTAAATCATATCATATTAATTATAAGAACTTCTCGATAGATACATATTTACTCATGACTGTTTATATTTATAATGTTTCATATGCATCCATATTTGTTTTAGTTTGAGGTTTCATCCATTCGGATTCGACCACAACGTCCATCCTCTATTCCCCATCAATCTACATCCACGAACACACCAATTCCCCATATACCCCCATCCACGAACACACACATTCCCCATTCACATTCATCCACGAACCACACCACATTCCCCATCCACGTCCAGTCAAATAAATATATAACCTGTTGATAACTATTATTCTCCATTTTCCGGAGTCAACACACATATATATATAACAACAACTGTACAATTTATATATTTTCAAAATGTAATGATGATTGAATAATGTTTATCAGAATCATTTATAAAGTGATGATACTCTTTGTAAAGTCACTATAATAAATAATAAAAATAAAACATAACAACCACAAAAAAAAAACAAAACAAAAAACTAACGCAACCATGTGGATGTAATAAGAACGAAATATAAAATAATAATGTAATGCAATTAGAAAGGGAATAGATATGACTTGATATGTGTAGTATAGAATGTGAGAGATTGAATTAGAACAATTCTTACATGATCATGTATAGACTACTCTTCCATTTTATGCTGGTATCTTATCAATATATGTTGCTGATATTTAAAGCATTCCATACTGTGCTTAATTGTTATTTATCAATTTACCAATTTGACCATTCATCTACTAAATCCCTTTAACTTATTATTGGTGTTCTATGAAATAACGGTCCCTTCTAAAACTTACTTACTTGTTAAATATTATATATAAATATATATATATATATATATATATCTATACTATTCATCATTATTATTTAACTGAACTTTTACCCTCACGTTCCCCATATTAAGTTATTTATATGGTGCATATTTTATAATTAGTTTAAGTTAGTCTATATATATATATATATTAATAGTTAAAGTGATATATTTTTTATTTTTAAAGTTATCTCCTTAAGTTAAACTGAATATTATTAATATCAACATTAAAATGATTTCTAAAAATGTGATATAAAATGTAACAAAATATTATACATATATATATATATATATATATAATAAACAATTGTATACTATAAAATATAATAATTAATATTATATACTGTACATTTATTTACTTACTATATAATTAGGTATACATATTAATATAAAATAGTTTTTTTTATACACATATACAGTAAATGTGACGATGTGTAAAGCAAAGTTTGACCCATGTAATAGTTATCAAATGTTACCCATTCAAAAGTATTTAAGTTAGACTAATCAACATATTAGTATATATATATATATATATATATATATATATATATATATATATATATATATATATATATATGTATATATGTATTATATAGTATATTATATGTATATATATATTATGATATATGAGTTATATACTAATTATACACATTTGACACACATATATATTTATATTAAAATTAATAATTAAATGAACTTTTGTTATCAAATACTGGAGTAACATTCTAATCTACAGTAATTGTATTGAATATATTGAATATATTATTTCTTGATAACAATATATGCTACCTCAAATCCTTACCAATTTAATTTAAATTAATATAAATTTACTTTAATTATAGTTATTGGATACTTTTATTATACGATTATATAAACTTTTATAAACTTTTATTAGAATAGAAAATAAGAAAATACAAATACTATAATTTGTATATATTAAAATAAATATTTACTAATGTATTGTAGAATATTTAATAATAGTTGTTATTAATTATTTGATATACACATTTAATTATAATGAAGTAAAATACATATTGTAATCAACTTTTATTTAGAAGATACATTTGAAATTAAAAGTTATTATGAATTTGTATATATATATATATATATATATATATATATGACTTATTGGACCATTAGTTATACTGATTTTAAGCTATGGAATTAAATTTACGCACATCCGATTCTTACGTGTTGAATTGCAATAATATATCTGTCTAGATATATCATTTCTTCTACTCTTGACATATCATGAACTATGATCGGATGTTCATATTAATGATAAAGATTATTATGATGATGATAATTAAGTTTTATTAAACTACTATACTAGGCCTTAGATGCCTTCAAACTTGCATGAATCTAAATAATATAATATTATATGAAAACATAATAATACGAAAATAAATAAATAATAATTGTAAAAAACAAATTAAATAATAGATTTACATGACCTTCCTATCGGAATAAATGAAATAATATAATATGATATGAACAAATAATACCATGAAAATAAATAACTAATGCATAACAAATAAAATAAATATAATAAACAAACAAGTTGTGCGATAAACATACGATAAAAAAATATGTGCTTAACAATTGAAGGTATCATATAAATAGGAAATATTGCCTATTAACTAATAATGGAAACTAAAAGAATGGATTTAAGGTAAGAGAATTTCCAGATATTAGGAGAAAAGTAAAGGACAGCTCTGACATTGATAGAATAAGGGTTACATTCATGATAATGGATGAGGGGAAGATATAATGTTGTAAATAATGATGAATTATACGTCTTCTTGGTAGGATTGTAATATAACGAGGGATATATGCATATAGTATTGTATCTATAATTGAGATTACTCGCGCACTTTAGATATTTTATAGAAGGTACACTATAAACGCCAGCTATGACGAGCCGCAAGTATGGGATTAAAGCTAACTTTTGATTCAAAGTATTAATACACTAATCACATCACAGTCACATTATTGCCATTTAATTCAAAGTAAGTATATTTAAATATTTCAATACATTTATTAATTTATTAAATAATTTAATCAGGATATTTCGTAAATATCAGTAATTAACATCATTAAACCACTTATAATAAATAATATTATCACTATAAGTAAAGTCATTATTGATTTTATATAAAGTTTATTTATATTAATTATTTTGAAATATATGTTGTATAGATTATCATCATTCATAATAGTTTAAAATCTAATGAATAGGAAATAAATATACAAACAATCTATTTATTACAATATACTCTGTTCATATTAAATTAATGTTGACATATATAACATACAATAATAATATATTTTTAAATACAAATATAAATAAATAAATTCATATGGCATGTTTTTCAAATTATTAAATTCTTTAATTATTTATAATTTATTATGCAATCAATATTAAAACAAAATATACATAACCTATATAGTTACAGATAATCGGAATCTAAATAGGAATCACAATAGTAGTAATCCATATATGAATATAACACATACATATATTAATGGTTATTAATTAATTTATAAATATATATATAAATTAATATTTATGATTGATTTTTATATTCATTATATCATAGACGTTTCATGTTTATATTAGTTTATTGATTTAAACACATATATTTAATCTTGTCTTAGTTTATATATGAACACATATCATTAGACGTATCTTACATTTGGTTTAGTTGTCTATTTGCATCTATCAGAAAACCCATTATTACAACTATGTCATCAGCATAGTCAACAAATGTAATATGAACTGCAGGGTATATCTTGCCTTAGCTTTTCGTAAGCGTGACACCAAGATGTGAATTGTTATCGAATTCTTTTTATATATTGTCGATACATTATGACTAAGATATATTTCATCTTTTCACTATTTATTAAATCAAACACTTTTTAAAAGTCTAAATATAGGATAGTAGTTAGTGGTTTTTAGACTTTAACCTTATATTAGCATTTGAATGGTTAAAATATGTCATGACATTTATCTCTTTGTGCGGAAACCATTTTTATTTGTCATTAGTATAGATATTATCTCTTGTCTTATCATATTTAATAGCATCAGGTATATATATATATATATATATATATATATATATATATATATATATATATATATGTATATAGGGGAAAGTCTCCGATTACCGACCCTCTCCTAATACCGACCCCCTCTCATATTTCAGTAACTATAAGATATATCATAACATTATATACATCTGAACTGTCAGTGATTTAATGATAAATATGAATAAGTATTTTGTTTTTAAAAATATTCAATCTACAATTGTTATTTGATAAAATGTAATATTCTGTTTTTAATTTTTTATTATTTGAATAATAATTTTTTTAAACCATTGTAAATACTTAATTATTAAAATATAACTTAATACTATACATAATATTGTAGATCAATAAAATATTTATAAATATTATAAAAATAATTTAATTTGAATAACTATTAACCAATATATTTTAATTATAGCAACCCATATGATTGTCATATTACCGACCTTATAAATTACCCTAATACCGACCCCATGTGATTTATAATATCCAATCAAAATAGATCCATATATTACTTTAAAATATGTCGTAAGTTATTTGTGTATCATTTATATATATTTCGGATTCATGATTCCAGTTGATTACATACTGATTAATGAATAAATATAAAATAATAATATACACTATTTTAATATAATTACTATAAAGTTTAAATTTAGATTTAATATTACAATTAAAACATTAATTCAATACAAAATAAATTACGAGCATGGTATAATTAATTATATTTATATATATATATATATATATATATATATATATATATACTATTTTGATTGGATATTATATTACTACAATTATTTATACAACGATTATTTTAGGGGTTCGGTATTATGCATATGTATCATATTACCCCTATTTATTCTTGTAAATATAATGATATCAACAATTTTAAATAGCCACATTATTCATTGCTATAATATTACACTAATTACAAAATGTAAAATAAATATATGTAATATTGAAGTTATTACAAATAATCATTTAAGGGTCTGTAATCGGAGACTGTCCCCTATATATATATATATATATATATATATATATATATATATATTATCTACAATCGGAGTAAGTAGGTATACTTATAATACTTATATATATAAGTACCTATACTTAATTGATAGTTCTTTGTAATGGAAAATCACTTTTTTAAGGAATTGTGGTAAAATTTCATTTCAGGTTCTTGAGAGAATATACAATTGTAAGCATTTAGTAATATTTCTTGTAAATATGCTAGTGCCCCTAATTCTGCTTGTATATCATCTAAGAAAATCTGTTTTACGTTTTTTATGTTTTAGTAACTTTCTTTAATTCCTTTTAACTTCATATTGTAAAAAGTCATTGTTTGATGGCTAGTTCATTTTACTGTAATATCGTCATTTAGTGAGGGAATTTGTAGTTTAACTAGTAATTATTTGAAAGGATCATAACATTGTTAAATTGGTTATTTTTGACTGGTGTTTTACTTACTTACTTTAGTCGAGCTCTCGCTCGACCAGATCTTGACATTTTCTTCCATCCAGCTGGATCCATCATCAATGAACGTATTTCGTCTTCTTCGCATTCACAGTCGTTCTTTAGAATATCTACAAATGTGTTGGGTTGTCGTCCTCTGTTTCGTTTACTGGTCTTTGGCGTCCATAATATTAGATTGTGCGCTATTTCATCATTGTGTAATCTTCTTTTATGACATCGGTAATCTTAGGCAGTCCTCTATAGAGTTGAACGTTAGTTATCTTTTCTTTCCATGAAGTATCTGTCGTCAATCTTAACAATCTGGTATAGCATCCGTCGATTTTCTTACGTAGACTAGCGTCTATTGTCCAGCATTCGATTCCATATAATAATATTGGCTCGATTGTCGCTTTGAAGGTTCTTATTTTCAGATTTATGTTCATTTTGGATTTCCAGATTGACTTCATTTTGTGGATTGCTGACCACGAAAGTACTTTACGAATTTCGAACCCTTCTGTGATATTGACATCCACGCACCCAGGTATTTGAAATTGTTAACGACGTTTACTATTGCAGAACAGTTTTCTAGTTCAATATTGACTGGTGTATTGTAGTTAAAGGACTTTATTTCAGTTTTCTTTGAATTTATATGGATACCGATTTTAGCAACTTCTATTTCAATATTTGTTAGCATGAGTTAAGCTTGTTCGACTTCTTGAAATACTAGAGCTATGTCATCTGCGTAACTGATATCCGTTAATATTGTTGCTGATTGACTTCTACTTTGTTTCTTTGTGATTTCGAATCTGAATTCCTCTTCGTGTCCTCCAATGGCTTGTCGCATAGCGTAATCCAGTGTTATCATAAATAGAAATGGTGCCAGAGTATCACCTCATATGACTCCTTTAGTTATTTCAAAGTTTTCAGTTTCTCCGTAAGGTGTTATGACTTTTGCATGTGTATCTTTATAGGTTAGGGCGATCGTTTGTATTATTACTTCGGGTATTCATAGGCTTCCAGAATATGTAGCATTGTAACTCTTTTTATGCTGTCGAATGCTTTCTTGAAGTCAACGAAAATGATAATAGCCTTGAGATTGTGGATTTTCACTCCTTCGATAAAACGTCTAAGTGCTAAAATATGCGTCCAGTTCTAAATCCGTTCTGATTCGGACGTAGTATCGGATCTATATGAGGTTGAATTCGATTTAATATCGTCTTGTTCGTCATTTTTGCAGCTATTGCAGAAAGAGCAATTCCT
The DNA here is from genome assembly GCA_964019155.1 of Osedax fenrisi. Taxonomy (NCBI): domain Eukaryota; kingdom Metazoa; phylum Annelida; class Polychaeta; order Sabellida; family Siboglinidae; genus Osedax; species Osedax fenrisi. The sequence continues at coordinate 23,618,537 of OZ025243.1, forward strand.
CTGTTGTTTCCTACGTCTTCGAGATTACCTGATTTTGGGAAAGGAACGATGTTACAATTTATCCATTGATTTGGAATTTCATGATGTATCAGCATTTTGTTTGAAAATTCAAGGATTATGTCGTCGAAGTTGCAGTATTTTAGGATTTCATGTACAATTCCGTCGGGTCCTGCAGCTTTACCATCCGTTAGTCGTTCTTTAATATTGCAAGTTGATGGTATTCTTCAGGCGTGAAAGGTCCAGTTTTATGTTAGAATTATTTCGACTGATGGTCTTGATTCATGTGTTACTTGTTTCGTATTCTTCATTGTTGTTTCCTAGTAATTGCTTGAAATTTTCATACCATTTAGTTACGCGTTCTTCTTTGCTATTAGCTTTGATTTTACCTCTTTTTGAGTTTTTCTGTCCAGTTATTTTATTGGTCAGCTTCCAGCTTTCTGCGTGCTTACTGGTGTTTTGATATGTTAGAATTATCTATTCCAATAGCTTCTTTACTATATTCCAGGATTAAGCTAATATTATGTTACACTTATACTCGTTTATTTTAATCTGGACATATTATGTTCGATACTTTTTGTAATATTAGCAGTATGTGTATATAACCTTGTGTGTCAGTATGTCTTCTGAGAGTCGACTCCGTCCCAGTGTAGACAGTTATTAGTTTAGTATAGTATCGTATACTTATTGATATGGTACGTATAATAGATAATCAAAGAGTGCCCGATTTAGTATATTATAGTAGGTATGTATTAGTATATTAATAAATAATATACCATATATGGCATTGGGCATGTCAGAGCTATATAATTATTTTCATACGATATTAATGTTGAGCTTAGTTGAAATGTCTAATATTTGTTATTGTCGGTTAATTTAATGTATGTTGCCCTACCTGGTATATCATATCGTGGTATTTATATATATTTTTAGGGTTACATAGATTACTTTTTTTCAACTTTGGTTTCAAAGCGATTACTTAGCAGACAATTCCTTGAAAGTAGTTTCGCAATAAGTATGTATATATATATTTTTTGATAGTAGATGGAGAAGCTGTAGTGTCCTGAAGTGTTTAGAATATGTTTCTTTACTTTAGTAATAATGAATTTGTATTTGTGTGTCGGTCTTAATTCTAGTAAAAGTATACGGTTTATTTTTTTCTAATTTACTTTCATTAGCTTATATATATATATATATATATATATATATATATATATATATATATATATATGATAATACTATGATAATATGCGACACTGATTAATGAGCTACACAGTTTAAATACTAGTATTCCAATGTATATGTATGATAATATAATAAATTAGAATTATAAGTATATTTAGAATGTCCTGGATTAACCTTCTTTCTTCTGTTTATGAATAATAGTTTATTTTCTAAGAGATAATCATTTAGCATATTACCATTTATGTTTGTTAGTTTATAAAAATAATAATAAGCCAACATTTTTACCGAATTATCCATTAAAGTATCGTTTGATTATCAATACATCATGCTTTGGTATCTGCCTTGTTGATGATATGTGTACAATATTTGTATTTATTAGTCATCACTTACATTTGATATACTGTAACATGATATAACTATTGTATGTGGATTTCAATACAATTTCATACATATTATGATAGATGTTATTTTATCTAATTTATATATTACAATAAATGCGTTTATACTATATAACATAGATATTAATGGTAACTATTAATGTTCTTTTTTATTTATTTTATATATAAAAATGATGAATATTCAGAAATTAGCATAGTTTTATAATTATTTTATTTTTACAATTTTATATTATTTATATCTTTTAAAAATGTTATTATAATTATTTATTTAAATTTTATTATTCTTCTATTTTTGGTACAATTGTATAACGAATTAACTACCCTTATATTATATCTACATTTTATTGTCATTTAATTAATAATATAATTTATTTTCATTACTATTTTATTATTATTAATTCTTTAACTTTTTATTTGTTTTATTATATTAAATGTATGTATTGATTATTATAAAAAAAGGAAGAATTTCAGGTTTTTTTTTATATTTATATAGTAGCATGTGTTAGTGTAATATATTTCGATTAGTATATATACTTACATGATTTTGGGGTTCAACTTAATGTATTAGTGGACTTGGCACATTCATATTGAAAGTTTGTAGCCGTATACTATTGGTTCGTTGAGGTAGACTTATCAACTATATGTATATATATATTATTATAATTTTATTTGTACTTATATATATAATATGTATACATTTAATATTTATTCATACTTTAATATTTAAAAGTTTATAATTTTCATTTTTATTTTCATTTTCTTTTAAATTCTAATTTTTTAGTTTATTGTTATTTTTATTAAATTGTTTGTTTTTGTCTTCCTTTTTACTGAGAGGTAGATATCTAGATAATCCATCAGATCGTATATATATACTTAGGCTCACTATCTTATATTACGATAAACTGATATGATGATTATTATTATTATAACTAATATTATATATATATATATATATATATATATATATATATATATATATATATATATGTATATATATATGTATATATTTACTATGAAACACACTTCATATTATAAAATAAATGTAGAATACCCGAGATAATGAATATGTGATAGTATATAATTCATTAATTTCTCATCGGAATTAGTTAACAATGTTGATATTTAATTATAATTATATAATACACTCTATCGTAAGTAATATAATTGTTTAAAATATTATATGATTTATCATTGTACAACTATATAATATATATATATATATATATATATATATATATATTATATTAAATGTAGTCATTAATTATTAATACATATTTAAATTTATAGACGAAGAAAAAGATGATAACACTAAATCGATAAATGAATTTTTATTAATATTAATATTCTTTACTATCATTATTATTATAATACTTTTATACATAAAGCATGTATATTTGTATACTGATAGTGTAAGTGAATATATAAAAAATGGAAAAACAAATTTACCAACTAATGGTACTCTTATGTAATTTTTAAATAAATAAATAAGATAATATTTATAATATTTATAAATGTGAGTTTCAATTTTTATTTAAATTTATATATATTTATATATATATATATATATATATATATATATATATATCTATATATAGATATAGAGGTTGCCAGAGAAGTATAACGTTTATTATTTTATTTTTACTTGTCCAGTAATGCCCTATAGGGCCATATATGCATCTCAATACTTGTTCTCTTATAGAGCATGTCATTTTGGGAATCTATCGTAAAAGTTATTTATTTGTTACGTGTACACTCCAAGATTTATTCAACGAAGCTCTGAGTATGCGAGTATATGCTCCATCCACTTTGTTTTCTGTATTCGATGTTAGAGACATATAAAGTATTCAACCATTATATATATGATCTGAAAATGTTTCTTTTGAGATTATCTAACATTTTTGATTTCCATATAATGTTCATGCTGTTTAGTTCTGACAAGGCTCGGGCTATTCTGATTGTTATATAATGTTATGTTTATCCACTATAGATGCCGAGGTATTTTAAATTATTATCCTATGTTATACTGTTGCCGTTAATTATGATTATGTTAAAATCCCTATTCAGATTATAGCTCATATATTCAGTGTTATATGGTAAGTAATAAGTATTCGCTTTTATACTTATATAAACTGCTATTTATCCAATTTGATGTAGACATATTTTCACATCTTTCAATATATCAGTTGTAACAGCTATTTCAATGCACACTTCGGTAAAACATCTACAAACCAATATACTTTTATAAAGAGGCAAGGTAAGTTATGGACATATATGACAGATATCAATGGGACGAAATCGCAGATAGACTTTATCATAATACGTCATAAATGGAGAAATAGTTTAAAAAACTGTGAAATATACAACAGTTTCAGTATCATCGGATGAGACCATCGTATAATTACGGCTATGATAAAACTCAGTCTAAGTATTTCTAAGAAGTAACCTACAATACCTATATATAATTGGACCTTGCTGAACAACAAGGATAAAGCCATGTAATAAAGTGACACGGTTACAAGAAGATACAGAGAACTAAATAATCTTAGTGGGAATACTGATTCATCTATAATATATGAACATTTCATCATTGCTAACCAAGAAGCCATGAAGACAATGCTAACAACAACAACAAAAATATGTTATAAATAAACTCCAACACGTGTACAGTAATATCATTGATTAGCGTAAATAAGTGAATACATCTTTTAAGAAATATATTGAAATAAACTGTACCGAAAGTCAAACAGATGTCATATAGAAACCATTATCACACAAAACAAGATAAATATACCAGAAACTTAATTCACAACTTCAGAATATATAATAGTAAAGAATAAATTAATAGATGGAAAGGCAGCTGGTCCAGATAATATATCTCCTGAAGCATTAGAATATTGTAAATTTGATAACATAATTCTGTATATTCTAAATACCTCTTATACGGAAGTGAAACCTGGACTATCGATAAATCTACGAAGACAAATCGACAGTTGCTACACTAAATTACTAAGAATGGTGTTAAATGTATCATGACGTGATAAGATATCAACGAAATTCCTTTAATCACTGATATTATTGCTGACGAATGAGAATTGATGTCACTGCTTAGGCCACAATGATAAAATAGCTCATAATCTAATATTTTGGGAACCAAAGTTGGGCAGGATAAATCGCGGAAGATATACTCACATAGAAAATCTAAAGGAAGACACCGATCTATAGGATATTGATGAGATCCAGAAAGTAATGATCGACAGGGTGGAGATTACAGGGCGAGGTCGAACGAAAATTCGACAAAATTAAAGTAAAGTAACAGCTATATCATACTCGTAGTCAATATATGTTATGTATGTAATAGGATAGCGTCTGCTTATTTTGTTAGTCAGTGTGTAACCTAGTTCGGTATTATAGTCTAATACATTTTTAAGAAACTAATCAGGCATACAATAAAATAGAAATGAGCTATTAAATATGTTTGTAAAAGTCTAGTGGTATTCTCCAAAAAAATGAGTTCTGACCCAATTTGAGAGTTTATTTACAACATTATTTTCGTATAAATTACCTATTTTGTTATACTTACATTTGCTTAGAAATAACGGTAACGGTAACGGAGATGATCTTGAACATATTCATGAAGATATTCATCTAGCCAAGTAGGAAGAAAACTACTGATGATCTTAATTATCCTGAAATTATAAATTGTATATTAATAAATCAATTATTATGACACTATAATATTTATATGTGTATACTAACTTCTAACTTCTGCATCTTGACCATTCAATTTGTCGGACTAGAAGCTGGCCAACAAGTTTAGATATATGTCATTCACGAAGACGATCCCGGATAGTATACGGAAGACGTCTAGGGCGGTAACGGAGATGATCTTGAACATATTCATGAAGATATTAATCTAGTAAATTATCTTCTGATCATTATTCATGTTTCATGAGTCATAGTTAAATATAGAATATTCACCTAACTTAGCGCGTAATAATTATTAGAATAATATATAAATAATGATTAATAATATACAATTAATTATTATTACTTAATAATTATTATTGATAAATAATTATTAAAATAATATATAATTAATAATTATTAATATATAATTAAGTGTTATTAATTAATAATAAGTATTGATAAATAATTATTAATTAGTAAATTATAATTGAATAATTATTAAAATAATATATAATTAATAATTAATAATATACAATTAATTAGTATTACTTAATAATAATTATTGATAAATAATTATTAATTAATAAATTAGAATAATTATTGAATAATTATTAAAATAATATATAATTAATTGTTATTAGTTAATAATAAGTATTATTAAATAATTATTAATTAGTAAATTAAAATTAAATAATTATTAAAATAATATATAATTAATAATTATTAATATATAATTAATTGTTATTAATTAATAATAAGTATTGATAAAGAATTAATAATCAGTAAATAAGAATTGAATAATTATTAAAATAATATATAATTAATAATTTATAATATAAAATTAATTGTTATTAATTAATAATAAGTATTGATAAATAATTATTAATTAGTAAATTAAAATTGAATAATTATTAAAATAATATATAATTAATAATAAGTGTTGATAAATAATTATTAATTATTAAATTAGAATATGAATAATTAATAATTATTAAAATACTATATAATTAATAATTAATAATTGTACAGCACTAATGTATATACATATAATATATATATATATATATATATATATATATATATATAATCATATTATTAAATCATTATATTTGTATGTTATCTATAGCTATTATAATTATAACTTATATACATATTCCCATATAATAATGTTTATATTATATATGTATACATATTATAATATTTATTTGTATATAATATACTTGATTTAATATGTGTATACTATATATATATATATATATATATATATATATATATATATATATATATATATATATATAATATATATATTATATATTATAATAAATAATTGATATAAAATGATCAAAATAATAAAGTATTTATTGTAAAATTCTAGGTTTTAAAGATTGTTATTAAGTTTTGTTTGTCTTGTTGTAAACCAGTTGTAATTTTATAAATGCATAATACATATTTACACATGTTAAACATAATTTACCAATTTGATATTATATATAATATCTAGTATAATATGGTATAATATAGTATAATATTAATATGATTATTTCATAAATTTCTAAAAAAATGCCTTATGTTAAAATATTATGTTTAAATATATTTTTGTAAATAGTTTTACAAAATTGAGTAAAAATACCTTATATTAAAATATTAAGTTTAATTACTAATTATATATACGACTTGAATGCCGATTTATAATATACATGTAGTACTAATGGTATATGTATATTATAACAGGATATATTACTACTTATTAAAGTATTACTGCAGTAAACACATTAATTTTTAATGTATTTAAATTACTACTGTTATATGTATGCAAGGTTATGCATTGTTATACAATTACAACTGAGCAACACAATATTAATAACAATCTTTAAAACCTAAATTTGTACTATAAATACATTCTTATTCTGAATATTTAATATCAATTATTGATTATAATATATAAATTATAAAATATAATATATTATATATACATATATATATATAGTATCAAACTATAAAATTAAGTATATTATATACTTGCGTTTAGTACATCACAAAATATTATTATAAATAATTCTGGATAAAGGACATAGAGCTAGAGAGCTTTTCTCTAGCTCTATGATAAAGGATAACACTTAACAATTATATAAGTATATATGTTTATATTTAACACTAAGATTATTATATTACCTTATTAAATCAACTCGTAGTATATATGATATATGTATATCTATAATATATGTGTGTGTGTTTGTGTATGTGTATCTATGCGTGTGAATATACGTTTATATATATATTTATACTATACTATACTATAGTATCAAAGTATAACATTAAGTATATTATATACACATAAATATTATAAAATTACAACTGGATTACAACTGCGTTTTAGTACATCCCATGGGATGTATTAAATGCAGTTGTAATCCAGTTGTAATTAATATATAATTATTCATAAAGGACATATAGCTAGAGAGCTTTTCTCTATCTCTATGATAAAGTATAACACCTATCAATTGTATATATATATTTTTATATTTAACAATACTATTTGTATATTACCATATTAAATCAACTTGTAATATACGATAAACAATCTAAATATTGATAAATTGTCAATATAGGAAGTTTACTACATAGTAATAATTAGCAAATAATGAAGTAATTAATCAATACCGTTAATATCAATTTTCGCGCTAAACACAATTTCCACAATAATACAATCATCGATATAATGAAAGTCACTTTCTTTATATCGATGAACACACTTACCTGCGCACTGGGTGTGGTGGGTGACGCAATTATCGTGACTTTTCGTAACACTTCATTTCATACAGTATTTACGACATGTATGATATAATACATTCGTGGAATGCTATGAACCTCTATTTATAGATATGTAGTAGAAAAACTAGAAAATATCTAATATCTATTGGGTATTAATCATATTATTTATAGTTATTTTACTTAATTATATCTTATATATATATATATATATTCCATTATAATAATGTATATTTACAAACTAATGAACTAATTAGTTCATTAGTGCATTATTACTTTAATGTGGGATGTGAAATAAATCACAGAAATATTAAACAGAAATAAGTGTATAAATTAACACTAATATTTGGTATATATATATATATATATATATACTAGCTGTTTTGGCCCGGTGTATGTGCGGATAGTGATAATTATGAGTTATTATTAAAAAATTGCATGATTTAGGAGTATTTTAGAAATAAGAAATATATTATTTATTTGATTTAAATTAATTATGTTATAAAAAGCAAATATTGAGAAATCAATATAATATACATAATACATGGGAGTTAGCCCTATCTGAATTAGTCCTATCGGAGTTAGCCCTCTCTGAATTAACCCTATCTGAGTTAGCCCTATCTGAATTACCTCTATCGTAGTTAGCTCTATCTGAATTAGCTTATCGGAGTTAGCCCTATCTGAGTTAGCCCTATCTGAATTAGCCCTATCGTAGTTAGCCCTATCTGAATTAGCTATATATTAGTTAGCTCTATCTGAATTAGCCCTATCGGAGTTAGCCCTCTCTGAGTTATCCCTATCTGAATTAGCCCTATCTGAGTTATCCCTATCTGAATTAGCCCTATCGTAGTTAGCCCTATCTTAATTATCCCTATCGGAGTTAGCCCTATCTGAATTAGTCCTATCGGAGTTAGCCCTATCTGAATTACCTCTATCGTAGTTAGCTCTATCTGAATTAGCCCTATCTGAGTTAGGCCTATCTGAATTAACTTATCGGAGTTAGCCCTATCTGAGTTAGCCTTATCTAAATTAGCCCTATCGTAGTTAGCCCTATCTGAATTAGCTCTATATTAGTTAGCTCTATCTGAATTAGCCCTATCGGAGTTAGCCCTCTCTGAATTACCTCTATCGTAGTTAGCTCTATCTGAATTAGCCCTATCTGAGTTAGGCCTATCTGAATTAGCCCTATCTGAGTTAGCCATATCTGAATTAGCCCTTTCTGAGTTAGCCCTATCTGAATTAGCTCTATCGGAGTTAGCCCTATCTGATATAGCCCTATCTGAATTAGCTTATCGTAGTTAGCCCTATCTGAATTAGCCCTATCTGAGTTAGCCCTATCTGAATTACCTCTATCGTAGTTAGCTCTATGTGAATTAGCCCTATCTGAGTTAGCCCTATCTGAATTAGCTTATCGGAGTTAGCCCTATCTGAGTTAGCCCAATCTGAATTAGCCCTATCATAGTTAGCCCTATCTGAGTTAGCCCTATCTGAATTACCTCTATCGTATTAGCTCTATCTGAATTAGCCCTATCGGAGTTATCCCTATCTGAATTAGTCCTATCGTAGTTAGCCATATCTGAATTAGCCCTATCGGAGTTAGCCCTATCTGAATTAGTCCTATCGGAGTTAGCCCTCTCTGAATTAACCCTATGTGAGTTAGCCCTATCTGAATTACCTCATTCGTAGTTAGCTCTATCTGAATTAGCCCTATCTGAGTTAGGCCTATCTGAATTAGCTTATCGGAGTTAGCCCTATCTGAGTTAGCCCTATCTGAATTAGCCCTATCGTAGTTAGCCCTATCTGAATTAGCTCTATATTAGATAGCTCTATCTGAATTAGCCCTATCGGAGTTAGCCCTATCTGAATTACCTCTATCGTAGTTAGCTCTATCTGAATTAGCCCTATCTGAGTTAGGCCTATCTGAATTAGCTTATAGGAGTTAGCCCTATCTGAGTTAGCTCTATCTGAATTAGCCCTATCGGAGTTAGCTCTATCTGAATTAGCCCTATCTGAGTTAGCCCTATCTGAATTAGCTTATCGGAGTTAGCCCTATCTGAGTTAGCCCGATCTGAATTAGCCCTATCGTAGTTAGCCCTATCTGAATTAGCTCTATATTAGTTAGCTCTATCTGAATTAGACCTATCTGAATTATCCCTATCTGAGTTAGCCCTATCTGAATTACTTCTATCGTATTAGCTCTATCTGAATTAACCCTATCTGAGTTATCCCTATCGTAGTTAGCCCTACGGAGTTAGTCCTATCTGAATTATCCTTATTTGAATTAGCCCTATCGGAGTTAGCCCTATCTGAATTAGCCCTATCGGAGTTATCCCTATCTGAATTAGCCCTATCTGAGTTAGCTATATCTGAATTAGCCCTATCTGAATTAGCTCTATCTGAATTAGCCCTATCTGAGTTAGCCCTATCTGAATTAGCCCTATCGGAGTTAGCTCTATCTGAATTAGCCCTATCTGAGTTAGACCTATCTGAATTAGCTTATCGGAGTTAGCCCTATCTGAGTTAGCCCAATCTGAATTAGCCCTATCGTAGTTAACCCTATCTGAATTAGCTCTATATTAGTTAGCTCTATCTGAATTAGACCTATCTGAATTATCCCTATCTGAGTTAGCCCTATCTGAATTAGCCCTATCGGAGTTAGCTCTATCTGAATTAGCCCTATCTGAGTTAGCCCTATCTGAATTAGCTTATCGGAGTTAGCCCTATCTGAGTTAGCCCAATCTGAATTAGCCCTATCGTAGTTAGCCCTATCTGAATTAGCTCTATATTAGTTAGCTCTATCTGAATTAGACCTATCTGAATTATCCCTATCTGAGTTAGCCCTATCTGAATTACTTCTATCGTATTAGCTCTATCTGAATTAACCCTATCTGAGTTATCCCTATCGTAGTTAGCCCTACGGAGTTAGTCCTATCTGAATTATCCTTATTTGAATTAGCCCTATCGGAGTTAGCCCTATCTGAATTAGCCCTATCGGAGTTATCCCTATCTGAATTAGCCCTATCTGAGTTAGCTATATCTGAATTAGCCCTATCTGAATTAGCCCTATCTGAGTTAGCCCTATCTGAATTAGCCCTATCGGAGTTAGCTCTATCTGAATTAGCCCTATCTGAGTTAGCCCTATCTGAATTAGCTTATCGGAGTTAGCCCTATCTGAGTTAGCCCAATCTGAATTAGCCCTATCGTAGTTAGCCCTATCTGAATTAGCTCTATATTAGTTAGCTCTATCTGAATTAGACCTATCTGAATTATCCCTATCTGAGTTAGCCCTATCTGAATTACTTCTATCGTATTAGCTCTATCTGAATTAACCCTATCTGAGTTAGCCCTATCTGAATTAGCTTATCGGAGTTAGCCCTCTCTGAATTAGCCATATCGGAGTTAGCTCTATCTGAGTTAGCCCTATCTGAATTAGCCCTATCGGAGTTAGCCCTATAAGAACACCTCGTCTCTCAATAAAATAAGTTATATATATTAGTATAAGAATTGTATAATTATAAAATAAATTAAAATAAATTTAATAAATTGTACGAAATTACCTCGTACGAGATTACTGGTAACCATGAATCTCATTGGATGAAAATAATGTTATTAAAAAGCTCCACCTATTGATTATTAGAGGCGAATTAATTTACATATAGTATATTTAATATTAAAGAGTAATAAAAGATGAGTATAACTAGTGTCTTCCGATCTTGCATTTATTTTTTAATTTCGTAGAATCGTCGCTTCGCGACGATGCCGCATTGTTATATGTTTAGAGAAATATATATATATATAGATATATATATTTGTGTGTGTATGTGTTTGTATGTGTGTTCGTATGTATATATTATACAATTATATTTATATATAATTCTATTAATAATAATGCTTATTGATAAGAGATATATATTATAAAATATAATATTTCACAATAGATATCGCTATTGTAATATCCAATGTATTTATTTGACTTATACAATTGTATATATTAATATAAAAATTTGAATATATATTGAATACATAAATTAATAATATCCAAAGTGTTTATTTTACCTATAAAATATACACAATTGGAACATACATTGAATACATAAAATAATTATATCAAAAGTGTTTATTTGACCCATAATATATACACTTGTGGAACGTTGTTATATATTTTACGTTGACGCGCAACGCGTTTGGTTGCTTGGGCAGGCATACAATAAAATAGAAATGAGCTATTAGGTAATATGGATGTTTGGGTTTGATTTGGTATTTTGAAAAATATCATATATGATGGATAAATAGACACTTTTTAGAAGTACCATTAATAGTTTTCTACGCAATAGTAACACATTTGGTTAAATATGTATATCAATTAAAATAATTTTTTTATAATTTGTAAAATAATAATATAATTTTGTGTGGTGATATTACATTTGTATTTTGTTTATTAAGAATAACTAATTTTTTTTAAAATAATTTGTGCACAATATAATATTTTAGAGTACTGTTATCGTGTATAACATTATTGTTTATTGTTCAAATGTGTGCCTATGTTTTTGTATCATCTACATTTATATGTATATTAATAATAATAATTATCTAAATATATGTGTGTGTGTTAGTAGTTAGTGTATTTAAATATTTATATATTTATATAATGTATATCCTAAAAGTTTCTAGAATATTTAATATAGATAATAACAATAATATATAAGCTACACATAATAATAACTCCAAGCCCGATCGAATGCTATCTAGCAAAGCGAATAATTTAACACATGCGAAATATGTAAACAAACATAGTTTGGATAGTTGAGTTTGAATTAATATAATATAAATAGTATATTATTTGTATGTAATAAATATATCATAAATGATAAACGTTATTAATTAGGTGAAAGTAACCTAATACGGACACTTTAACAATAAATGGTCTTAATATTTTCATTATTTTTATTCAAGAATTACAAGATATTAATATTATATGATTATAGATATTATTGTGATTTTATCATTTTATTTAATATTATAATTCCATAGATAACGGGGGTATCCATATTCGGTACCCATGTCCGAATGCGAATACCCTGTATTATAATACGGACACCCTATATACAACTAGATAAACTATATATGATTGATGAATCAATTAGACAAATTACAATTACATTATTTATAATTAATTTTATGAACAATTTATTATAATTTAATTAGTTAATAATTTATTTATTTTATTGTTTTTTTAATTAATAATACAATTTAAGTATCTAAATAATAAAATGTTTAGATTAAGCTTTATTGGTGGTATTAATATTATAACAAACGCTATTTTTTTGAAAATTAGAATAGTTTATACGCTGCGCTCTGATTGGTTAGAGGGTGTCCGTATTAAGACATCTACACTGTAAAAAAATTAGGGTACACCAACTCATTTTTATAGGGTACAGATCGTTAAAATATCAACAAAATTTACCATGTACCCTACACATGGTACATGACTTTTAAATTCACTAGTGTACAATATGTATATTTATTAGGGTACATTTATACTATATTTGAGGGTACACAGTGTTTAAATGCACTAGGATACACTATATACTTTCATTAGGGTACAGATATGTTAAATATTAGGGTGCATGACTGTTAAATGCACTAGGGTACACTCTATATTTGTGTATACAAGTTTGTATATAAGTTGTATCCAACTATATTAAATATTAGGGTGCGTGACTAATAAATATACTAGGGTACACTATATATGTTTAATATGGTACAACTATGTTAAATATTAGGGTACCTGACTGTTAAATGAACTATGGTACACTCTATATATTTAGTAGGGTACAGCTATATTAAATATTAGGGTACATGATTGTTAAATGCAATATGGTACACTCTATATATTTATTAGGATACAGCTATGTTAAATATTAGGGTACCTGACTGTTAAATTCACTAGGGTAGACTTTTACATATATATATATATATATATATATATATATATATGCACAGGGAGACGAATGTATTAGAGTGTATGTACTATATTATTATAGTATACTCAGTTATGTATTCATGACTGATAAATTCACTCAGGTAAAATATATATTTATTAGTGTAATACATGATTTTAAATTCACTAGATTAAGATATATATTTATATATTTATTAGGGTACATTAGGTATATATTTATTATATATTTAGGATGGCTGTTAAATTCACCAGTATAATATATATATTCTTCTTCTTGTATAAATACATTATATTTATACGTGAATACAATTGTATGAATATTAATATTGTTAATATATCTATAGTATTCATAGTATACATTTAATAGCAATAAAGTGTTCTATTTGGTATACCATATATATATATATATATATATATATATATATATATATAACCGGGAAGATATAACTTCCCGATATAACTCAGAGGAAGTAAAAGAACAACTAGATAGAAAAAAAAATAAAATCCCTTCTAGTTGAAGTTCTTATAGTATACAGATTAATATAGGTTTTTCATAGAAATACTTTTAAATAAATTGTATGTTAGTTAAGAATTCTAAAAAAAGGTTAGCCTATTTACTTATTAATTAATTGTTAATAACCAATATATTAAAATGTATTCATGAATAATTATAATATTTATATATTGAATATTTAAAATTATAATTATTTACATATAGGTTATTACCTATATGTATGATAATAATAATAATAATACTAATAATAATAATAATAATAATATAATTTATTGAATATAGAAAATAGATATTCAAAATGACATAAAACAGGAGATACAACTAATAGTAAGAACGAAAAAAAGTATTAACATTATTGATTTACATATGCCATTGCTTAGCTCGTATATCTAATGATATGCCAACAAGGCCGCGACAGATCTCAGCTTTTAGGAAAGGGTGAATCATATCATATGCCGTGGGGAGGAAATTTTGACCAGTAGATTCCACGCTGACATCCTTACTCCCCGACACCAGTCACAACCATACTGACCTAACATAACACACGAGGACAAACAGTAAATAAGGTAATAAATAAAAATATATAAATAAATGTACAAGGTAGGATGAACATGTTCATCAACTACCAGACAGTATCGCAGAAACACCCGATTTAAATAATGGAAGATACTTCATTACGGTTAGATGAGCAGGCAGATTGTTTCATGTAGCCGAGACCCGATTGCTGAAGAAGTTGTGTGATCGGTTATTGTTAGAGATATCTCTTTTAATTTTCCCCTGAAGGCCCTCTAAGATGATTCTAGTATGTCCACAATAAATCATCTACATCCACATCAACGAGACCATTGACTATTTTGTAAGTCAGCACCATATCAGCAACATGCTTACGGGAAGAAAATGATTTTAGCTTTAAAATAGTAATCTATCAGGGTATTCTAATGAACCTAAATTTCACCTAAAGAAAAGCTTACGAGTAAATAGTCTCTGAACCAATTCGAGTTTGGTGGAATTAACATTTGTTCTGAAAGGAATGGATGGATTCCAGAGAGTGAAAGCGTATTCAAGAACAGGTCTTACATATAATAACTTATATATGCTAGTGTAAATGGTACATGTTTGTTACATCTAAATACTCGAAAGATTATATTAATCATTATGTATGCTTTACGGATAATATTATCAATATGATAATTAAATGATAGATTATGATTGATAATTACACCTAGATCGGTGTACGTATTAGAATAGCCTAATTTATCACCGTTAATCGAGTATGAGGATATTTCATTACCCTTACTAGACATTATAGAGCATTTATGGATTGATAAATTAAGACCTGATAATTTTGACCAATCATTTAATTTGGTTAGTGCATTATGCATATAGTATATTTTAAATTCATATTTACTGATAAGAGAAAGTTTGGCATCGTCAGCTGGTCCTAAACAAGAACCTTGCGGAACCCCTGATGTTGCCATAATAATATCAGATACATTCATACCAACCTTAACACACTGATGTATATTATGAAGATATGATTGTATCCAGTGTAGTACATTACCGGTTATTCCTAGAGCTTCAATCTTAGATAATAGCTTATCATGTGATACTGTGTCGAATGCCATTGCGATGTATATATATATATATGTTATAAAGTCAAAGTTTTAGATATATCGATTAATGTAATCAATTAATGTATTATAATTTATCATTACGTAACAAAAATCGATATATCAACATAAAAAATGTAAACTAACCCAGTAAACCAAAATCAGATAATGTTGGATAATGTCAGATAAATCACAGATAATTTGAGAAAATATGTCCAACTCAATAAATACAGATAATAGGGAGATATTTTGAGAAAAAATAACTATAAAGTTAGATAAATATGCATAATATTTACACTACGATAATTGTGAGATATTTTGAGACAAATTCTCTTGTTATGATAATATTAGAGAGGGGGTAGCTACTATAGTGTCCTAGGACACTCTTATCAAATTACAAGTCTACCTAGGACGTGTTTTGAGTATCGTGCCCAGCTCTGCATATAGGTATATCTATCAAACTTAAGTATTCTTATTCAGAATATAAAGTTAATTTAATATATAATATTTATTTGACTTTACCAATATGCAATATGAACAATATATACTAAATTTATCTCCATACTATTATTTATATACTAAATCTATCTGGTATACCTATCAATACAATATTTTTTAAATAATACAACGTTGTTAAATGATATCAATATGATTAATAGGCATATATATATGCATATATATGTAATATATATTACATTAACATGTTTATTTAATAAGTTTTATTAACTTTACTTAATTTATCAAATATATATAATAAGTATTTAGTCATAACTATATAATGTAAGAATTTATTATAAATATATTATAACAATTAATAATATTATATGTATTATATATTATATAAAGCATTGTAGTGATGGGTGATAACGGTATAGTTTATTTATATATATATATATATATATATATAATATATATATATATATATATATATATATATATATATATATATATATATATATATATATATATATATATAATGTAATAAACATATTTCATATACACATTTATTAAATATAAAATTATAAAAATAGATAGAGTAAATATATATATATATATGTAATTTTCATATTGTTTTATAAATATATATGTACTTCAAACATAGATTTATAGTTTACAACTTAGTTTGTAAACTATAAATATATGACTTCAAATAACTATAACTTTAAAATATTTTCAAGTAAATTATTATCCTTGATATTATACTTGACCACAGACTTTGAGGGGGGTAGACTGTTTTGGAGATCCATGTTTGTTCACCAATTTGAATAACAATCCGCCATTGTGTTTGTAATGTTTGTATTTTTACAACATATTTTCAATAAAAAGTAAAATTCACTTACAATACTATAATGACTCGTTGTTGTATTATTAATTGTCTGTATCCCATGAAAATAAACCAAACTGTGTAGGATCATACAATTAAGTATATATATTAAATATTATTATAAAATAATAATTCTAAACATCGAAAAACATCGAAACACGAAGTTATATAATAATTAATTTTAAATATTTAAATAATATATTTTCAATTATCGACTAAATATTGATTTTCTACAGAATTAAAATATATTGTATAAGATGGAGATTGCAAAATTTGTAATTGATATATTTTTAATATATACATAATTTAATATATGAATAATTCCAATTACAAGTATATTATAATCAAATATTTAAAATTACTATTTATATATTTTTTGTATTATTTTATAAATTTAATTTAAAATTACATATACAATTTATATACTTTGTAATAAAGTTTATTAATATTATATTGTAAGTTAAAATTGCAAATAGACATAGTATATATCTATGGTTTATATAGTAAATATCTAGAGAGGTAAGAGCGCGCGCATCACTATCGAATAAACTATCATATATATATATGGCGCCTCTAGTGCTTAACCTCCGTAAATATAAGTATTATTTATATATACAAATTTTATTATATTTAATCACATATGGCTTATGATATCATACCAGATATGCCATGATATACGCTATATAATGTTGAATATATTTATCAAATGAAGATATGATAATTATGGTTTCAAACTATAATTATTGTTTGTAATAAACTAAGTTTGATGAAATAAGTAATATATTATATAGAATTTGGTAGATACACTTATAAATATATTGTACTAGTATTATACTAAGTATAACTTATTATAAACAATTATTATATTACTATTATCTAATTATAATTATTATTTAAAAATAATAATTAAATATTCTTTTATTCTAATAATAAATAGTAAATTCATATTAAATTAATAATTCAATATAATAATATAATATTTATATTATATTTAATCTAATATATTTATAAATGCATATGGTATTTAAAATATACGTAAATGATGTATACTCTTAAAAATGTTGCTCTAACAATGTCCTATTTAATATATAAATATAGATTATAACCCTCTTCTCTCATAATTTATATTAATATTATTAATTTCATTAAATATAATTTATATATTCACTCAACTATATATATGCTAAATAAAAAAATCAATCAATTCACAGCAGTCAACGATATCTATTGACATGTCGCTATTAGTAGAGAAGACAATATCAGGTGTTCCGTGAAAATATATTACAAATATATTGTTATAACTTTACGCTTTATTATAACTTTACGCTTTATTATAACAACGTTGTGTTATAACTTTACGCTTTACTATAACTGTACACTTTGTTATAACTACGATTTGTTATTACTTTACGCTTTGTTATAACTTTACACTTTGTTATAACTACGATTTATTATAACTTTACGCTTTACTATAACTCACACATATTAGCACTTAGATGTTTAATAGAAGGAGTGTAAGTCACACTCTTAATGCTATTAATATTTATGTCGATTTTAAGAAGGCATTCGACAGTATAAACAGAACAATAGTGTTTAGTATATAATTATCATACTGAATACCCTCACTAAAAGTTACAGATTTTAAACAAATACATACAAAATAGGTGTATTAATACGGGTTTTTTTAAATTTGTTATTTGGAAAACAATAATTAAATTTAAAATTAATTAAATAATCTTAAAATATTTTATTTTTATTAAATTAATGTTTCGAATATAATAATTATTATTTTTATAATTCACAATTTAATAGTAAAATCATGAAAAAATTATATTGTATATATATATTAAATATTTATATATTTTGAGTATATTCGGAAACGAGGTTATTTTGTAAAATATTAAATAAATAGCATTACATATTTATTTTTAAATTATAGTTAATAAGTATTCATTTATTAAAATATATATATATATATATATATATGTATAAGTATGTTTTGAGTAATGTTGCATATATTATTATTAGTATGTGTAGGTCCGCATTGCGGTAATGAATATGGTATAATTATAAGTATAGTATGCATCGAAAATAGTCAAGTATACTATTTATTGGGGCGCAGAGTATTCGTCGAGTTATGTACGTTATATAATGTCACACTTTAAAAACGATGCTGTAAACGACCTGCATGACGTCATCGATATCACGACCTCGGCATTATGCCTAAATGGCTATTGCGTGATATACAACTTAAGTGGACGGGACAAAACTTCGAGGTTACAGCACCGTGAACCGATTGATAAGGAGCGATACGATTATTAAATTAATTAATTATTTTTATTTGGTGGAGTCCTTTCATCCCATCCAGGAACTTAGATGAAGTTTTCACTTATAACATTATATGGCTCTAATGTCCCTTCGAAGCCGCTCTCATGTTAAGGCATCCATGGTTTTAATGAGAGCCGATCATTTATGTATACACGATAATTAATATCACTTCTAAATAATATTTTATGATCCATTTTATAAAATTAATTAATGGTCCGGACGAGGCTCGAACCAGTGTCCTACTGTTTGTGTATCTGACGCCTATGCGACTAAGCCACACATAAGTTATTAGAAATGTAGTTATTAGAAATTATATTGTACTCTTAATTAATATATTAATAAATTATGGTATTTTTCGAATTAGTATATTTGTGTTCATATAATATATCGCTTATTCAATTTTAGTTTTAAAGATATTCGCATAATAACGAATCTATTTTCTGATTGATTTCTAAGAAATTTTAATTTCTAAACAATTTATTTTCGAATTTATTTCGTAGAATTTAGATTCTAAAGTTTCATTCGTGAATGGTTATTATAAAATATAAACTAGAATCTAATACGTGGATATATCTAATGTGGTCAATTGACCACATTATTAATACGCTATTTTATGGATTTACG
Organism: Osedax fenrisi; assembly: GCA_964019155.1. Taxonomy (NCBI): domain Eukaryota; kingdom Metazoa; phylum Annelida; class Polychaeta; order Sabellida; family Siboglinidae; genus Osedax; species Osedax fenrisi. The sequence goes on from OZ025243.1 coordinate 23,638,935, forward strand.
GGGATATCACATGATGATAAAATATTGGAGGTAGGGGTATAGTGTATAAGTACATTACGGGATTAACCTGTATTTATATGAGATAATGGCGATCGAGTAGATTAGTGGGCCGAGAGGAAGGAGAGTTATCAAGATGTCAATCACAATCCTCATAACGGGGAGAGTGTATGAAATGGGCGTGATAAAGGCGAGTGATACAATCGGAAAAATAGGAATTCGAAAGTAATGAGTGAGCGTTTTAAAGGATAGTTTTCATTTGAATAATATTAAAATGCCGTAGAAGAGCGTGGATAGATATTAAGTAATAGGATTATATATATATATATATATATATATTTATTATATATATAATGTATTAGTGTATTTATTATAAGTATGTGTAGGCAATAATGTTATCCTCCGTGGAGGTATGTTATATAGCGTGTTTTAAGTAATTATTCGCATACATTGGTTAGTATTATTATGCTGAAGAGATATGCTTTGCTGTGATACATAAACGGTACAATTGTGGGTATTAATCGTATATATTCAAATATTATAGTGAGTGAGACGCGGGGTATACGTCGTTGTGTAATGTCACAATTAAATAACGGTAACTAGTGACACATACGAGACTTCACTGAATAGATTACCTCTGCAACACGCCCATACTGCTAATGCGTCAACGTATGCTGCCCGGTCAACTTCTAGATTACATCGCCGTTAATAGCAAAATAAGGAGCATTTGTATTAATATCGTATGTTAAATCTGAATTTATAGACACGCCCCTAAAAGATCGTCGGAATATCGATCCATCGTTGATTCGTGATTATCACCACTCGCCTATATAATGTAGACATATTTGATATCGAATGAATTTACCTGGATAACTCGACTTTTCTTATATACCTTAATTACGTAACGTAGAGTAGAATCACATAGAATACACACACACATATATATATATATATATATATATATATATATATATATATATATATATATATATATATATAGTTATATAATTATTTACCATTTGTTAAAATAGATACGGTGTGTTGTGTTTCAAATGTAAAACAATGCTAAAAGTTGATCACCCCAAGCAACCAAACGCGTTGCGCGTCAACGTAAAATATATAACAACGTTCCACCAGTGTATATATTATGGGTCAAATAAACACTTTGGATATAATTATTTTATTTATGCAATATATGTTCCAATTTTGTATATTTTATAAGTAAAATAAACACTTTGGGTATCATTAATTTATGTATTCAATATATATTAAAATTTGTATATTAATATATACAATTGTATAAGTCAAATAAATACATTGGATATTATAACAGCGATATCTATAGTGAAATATTATATTTTATAAAATATATCTCTTATCAATAAGAATTATTATTAATAGAATTATATATCAATATAATTGTATAATATATACATACGCACACACATACACACACATACACAAACATATATATATATATATATATATATATATATATATATATACCATCTATTAGTATTAATGTATACACTTATTTCTGTTTAATATTTCTGTGATTTATTTCACATCCCACATTAAAGTACTAATGCACTAATGAACTAATTAGTTCATTAGTTTGTAAATATACATTATTATAATGGAATATGTATATAAGATATAATTAGGTAAAATAACTATAAATAATATGATTAATACGCAATATATATTAGATATTTTCTTGTTTTTCTACTACATATCTATAAATAGAGGTTCATAGCATTCCACGAATGTATTCTATCATACATGTCGTAAATACTTTATGAAATGTAGCATTACGAAAAGTCACGCTAATTGCGTCACCCACCACACCCAGTGAGCAGGTAAGTGTGTTCATCGATATAAAGAAAGTGACTTTCTTTATATCGATGAGTGTGTTCTTGTGGAAATTGTGTTTAGCGCGAAAATTGATATTAACGGTATTGATTAATTACTTCATTATTTGATAATTGTTCCTATGTATTAAACTTCCTATATTGACAATTTATCAATATTTAGATTGTTTATTACAAGTTGATTTAATAAGGTAATATAAAATAGTATTGTTAAATATAAAAATATAACATATATAATTGATAGGTGTTATACTTTATCATAGAGCTAGAGAAAAGTAGTACTACTAGAAAAACTCTCTAGCTCTATATCCTTTATGCATAATTATATATTAATAGTATGGGATGTACTAAAACGGAGTTGTAATCCAGTTGTAATTTTATAAAATTTATTTGTATATAATATACTTAATTTTATACTTTGATACTATAGTATAGTATAGAATATATATATATATATATATATATATATATATATATATATATATATATATATATAAACGTATATTCACACGCACATATACACACACAAACACATACACATATATTATAGATATACATAGATACTATATAGTTGTTCTACCACATATCTATAAATAGATATGCATAGCATAACAAGATTGTATTATAGCATACATGTTGTGATAATGTATGAAATGAAGGTTACGACAAGACACGCCCAAAGGGCGTCGCCAATTGCATCACCCATTGAATCACCCACTGCGCAGATTATTGTGTATGGCGCGAAAATTGAAATTAACGGTATTGTTTATTTATTTCCTTATATGTACATTTCCTTTTATTCTACTTCCTTAAAGACAACTCGTAAATATTTAGATTATATATCATATATACTACGAGTTGATTTAATAAGGTAATATAATAATCTTATTGTTAAATATAAACATATATACTTATATAATTGTTAAGTGTTATCCTTTATCATAGAGCTAGAGAAAAGCTCTATAGCTCTATGTCCTTTATGCATAATTATATATTAATATTATGGGATATACTAAAACGCAGTTGTAATCCAGTTGTAATTTTATAATATTTATTTGTATATAATATACTTAATTTTATAGTTTGATACTATATATATATAATATATATTATATTTTATAATTTATATATTATAATCAATAATAGATATTAAATATTCAAAATAATAATGTATTTATAGTACACATTTAGGTTTTAAAGATTGTTATTAATATTGTGTTGCTCAGTTGTAATTGTATAACAATGCATAATCTTGCATACATATACCAGTAGTAATTTAAATACATTCAAAATTAATGTGTTTACTGCAGTAATAATTTAATAAGTAGTAATATATCCTGTTATAATATACACATACCATTAGTACTACATGTATATTATAAATCGGCATTCAAGTCGTATAATAATTAGTAATTAAACTAAATATTTTAATATAAGGCATTTTTACTCAATTTTGTAAAAATATTTACAAAAATATATCAAAACATAATATTTTAACATAAGGCATTTTTTTAGAAATGTATGAAATAATCATATTAATATTATACTATATTATACCATATTATACTATATATTATATATAATATCAAAGTGTCAAATTATGTTTAACATGTGTAAATATGTATTATGCATTATTATCACTTATTTATTATAATATATAATATATATTATATATATATATAGTATACAAATATTAAATTAAGTATATTATATACAAATAAATATTATAATATGTATACATATATAATATAAACATTATATGGGAATATATATAAGTTATAATTATAATATCTATAGATAACATACAACTATTAATAATATTAATAATATTAATAGTTAATAATACAAACTATTAATAATATTATATATATATATATATATATATAGATATATATACATTAGTGCTGTAAAATTATTAATTATTAATTATATAGTATTTTAATAATTATTCAATTCTAATTTACTAATTAATAATTATTTATCAATACTTATTATTAATTATATATTATTTTAATAATTATATATCAATACTTATTATTAATTAAAAATTATATATTAATAATTATTATTAAGTAATACTAATTAATTGTATATTATTAATTATTAATTATATATTATTTTAATAATTATTAATTATTCAATTATAATTTACTAATTAATAATTAGTTATCAATACTTATTATTAATTAATAACATTAATCATATATTATTTTAATAATTATTCAATTCTAATTTACTGATTAATAATTATTTATCAATACTTATTATTAACTAATAACACTTACTTATATATTTGCGTTTGTATACATGTGTAAATATGTATTATGCATTGTTATACAATTATAACTGGTTTACAACTAGGCAAACAAAACTTAATAACAATCTTTAAAACCTAGAATTTTACAATAAATACTTTATTATTAAACAATATTATTTTTATCATTTAATATCAATTATTTATTATAATATATAATATATTATATATATATATATATATATATATAGTATACAAATATTAAATGAAGTATATTATATACAAATAAATATTATAATATGTATACATATATAATATAAACATTATATGGGAATATGTGTATAAGTTATAATTATAATATCTATAGATAACATACAACTATTAATAATATGATTATATATACATATGATTGTATATATGTATATATATATATATATATATATATGTATATATATATATATATATATATATATATATATATACATTAGTGCTCTACAATTATTAATTATTAATTACATAGTATTTTAATAATTATTAATTATTCAATTCTAATTTACTCATTAATAATTATTTATCAATACTTATTATTTTTTATATAATATTTTAATAATTATATCAATTTTAATTTACTAATTAATAATTATTTATCAATACTTATTATTAACTAATAAAAATAAATTATATATTAATAATTATTAATTAATAATTATTTATCAATACTTATTATTAATTAATAACAATTAATTTTATATTATAAATTATTAATTATATATTATTTTAATAATTATTCAATTCTTATTTACTGATTATTAATTCTTTATCAATACTTATTATTACATCAATACAATTAATTATATATTAATAATTATTAATTATATATTATTTTAATAATTATTCAATTTTAATTTACTAATTAATAATTATTTATCAATACTTATTATTAACTAATAACAATTAATTATATATTATTTTAATAATTATTCAATTCTAATTTATTAATTAATAATTATTTATCAATAAGTATTATTAAGTAATTCTAATTAATTGTATATTATTAATTATTAATTATATATTATTTTAATAATTATTCAATTATAATTTACTAATTAATAATTATTTATCAATACTTATTATTAATTAATAACACTTAATTATATATTAATAATTATTAATTATATATTATCTTAATAATTATTTATCAATAATACTTTTTTAGTAATAATAATTAATTGTATATTAGTCATTATTATTTATATATTATTCTAATAATAATTACGCGCTAAGTTAGGTGAATATTATTATATTTAACTTATGACTCACGAAACATTAATAATGCTATCCGGGATCGCCTCCGGTATCGTCTTCGTGAATGCCATATATCTAAACTTGTTGGCCAGCTTCTAGTCCGACAAATTGAATAGTCAATATGCAGAATTTAGAAGTTAGTATACACATATAAATAGTATAGTGTCATGATAATTGATTTATTAATATACAATTTATAATTTCAGGATAATTAAGATCATCAGTAGTTTGCTTCCTGCTTGGCTAGATGAATATCTTCATGAATATGTTCAAGAACATCTCCGTTACCGCCCTAGACGTCCTCCGTATGCTATCCGGGATCGCCTCCGGTATCGTCTTCGTGAATGCCATGTATCTAAACTTGTTGGCCAGCTTCTAGTCCGACAAATTGAATAGTCAAGATGCAGAAGTTAGAAGTTAGTATACACATATAAATGTTATAGTGTCATGATAATTGATTTATTAATATACAATTTATAATTTCAGGATAATTAAGATCATCAGAAGTTTGCTTCCTGCTTGGCTAGATGAATATCTTCATGAATATGTTCAAGATCATCTCCGTTACCGCCCTATACGTCCTCCGTATGCTATCCGGGATCGCCTCCGGTATCGTCTTCGTGAATGCCATGTATCTAAACTTGTTTGCCAGCTTCTAGTCCGGCAAATTGAATAGTCAAGATGCAGAAGTTAGAAGTTAGTATACACATATAAATATTATAGTGTCATTATAATTGATTTATTAATATACAATTTATAATTTCAGGATAATTAAGATCATCAGTAGTTTTCTTCCTGCTTGGCTAGATGAATATCTTCATGAATATGTTCAAAATCATCTCAGTTACCGCCCTATACGTCCTCCGTATGCTATCCGGGATCCCCTCCGGTATCGTCTTCGTGAATGCCATGTATCTAAACTTGTTTGCCAGCTTCTAGTCCGGCAAATTGAATAGTCAAGATGTAGAAGTTAGAAGTTAGTATACACATATAAATATTATAGTGTCATTATAATTGATTTATTAATTTACAATTTATAATTTCAGGATAATTAAGATCATCAGTAGTTTGCTTCCTGCTTGGCTAGATGAATATCTTCATGAATATGTTCAAGATCATCTCCGTTACCGCCCTATACGTCCTCCGTATGCTATCCGGGATCACCTCCGGTATCGTCTTCGTGAATGCCATGTATCTAAACTTGTTTGCCAGCTTCTAGTCCTGCAAATTGAATAGTCAAGATACAGAAGTTAGTATTTAATGTATACATCCATACACACATATATATATATATATATATATATATATATATATATATATATATATACTTATATAACTATACATAGTACGTGCAATGCATACTTCGTGCATGTATGTGTGTGTAATTATGTAAAATCTATACATAAACTATCACCGGCCTTTGTCTAATTTTAATCCCCTGATGACCTAGATTAATATACAATATAAGATGCAATATAGTCACAGAACTAGAGAGAAAGTTTCTCTCTAGCTCTATGAATATAGTACACATGTTAAATATTGTTATGTTGATATAATTATATTCGTATATATATTTAGTAATAGGGTGTACATGATATACCTAAGTGTATATAAATTCGCATATATGTAAGTTATAGTATAAAATGACGACCTTGCCATTACCAATGATGCCCTCATCTTCACCCCTGATTCCTGTAATAGTCACACCTCAACCTAAAACCACCATTGGTTCAACATACACCTATATTCAGTTGTAAATTACCTCATGCACACGATGTTCATTTATAAAGTATGCCGCCCGTCATGTATAGCCATATATACATATATATATATATATATATATATATATATATATCTATATATATATATATATATACATATATATATATATCATGTTGCTATCCGTAATGGACCAGTCTGTACAGCTTAGCATAATGGAACGTTCCATATTATGCTAACGAACTAGATATCGGACTCCCATTATGTAACATGTTTACTGCTTTAGGAATCAGGTTGAATGCACGCACTGCGTGTGTGCCTAGGTAACGCAGCCCTCCCTGATTGGCTAAGGGATAAATATACCACGCGATACCTTGCACCTGTTTGCACTTGTATGGTCCAGCTAGTCTATTATTCATTATATACAACTAGTTACAGTATACACATATACATATGATTGTGTCATCATAATTGATTTATATTAATATACAATTTATAATTTCAGAATAAACAAGATGATCTTTCTGGGTGGCTATGGTGAATATCTCCATGAATATGTTAAAGATCATCTCTAGGATCCGGTATCGTCTTCGTGAATTTCGTATATATATATATATATATATATATCTGGAATTATACACTCTGCTATTTAATGAACAGAAACCTCTATATTCGCATACTATATACTATATATGTATATTATAATCATATATGATCATATATGTATACATAATTATATTATTATCATTATAAATATACCCTTGCATTCCCAGTTTATTATTATATATATTATTCACGTGTTATATCATATCCGTATTTTGTGTATTGTTCCTTGTAATAAATGAATGAATTGTTATACGTTTCTTTTTTATTGTGTATGGGTAAAAATATACGTTCCACTAGGTGTTTATTTATGGGTAAAAATATACGTTCCACTAGGTGTTTATTAAGGGTAAAAATATACGTTCCACTAGGTGTTTAATCATGGGTACAAATATACGTTCCACTAGGTGTTTATTAAGGGTAAAAATATACTTTTCACTAGGTGTTTATTTATGGGTAAAATAATACGTTCCACTATTGATTTTTTGTATGTAAAAGGAAACCGTTTGTCTGCTCACAAACTACCTATGATTCGACCACCTAGTGGAACATATTATTTGACCTATAATGTTACGTTGCGGCAACTAGTTTCTGGTTGCTTGGGACATGTCTACTATTAATACAACATGTTTATATATTACAAATAATAGCAATTCTGAAATATGTGGAATAAATGAACAGTGTAAAACATTTATTAAATATAATGTAAATACAACTTATTTTGAAACTTCAAAAGATAAAATAAATGATGTTAGTTTTTATAATATTAAATATAATATTAAATATTAAATATATATATATATATATATGTATATATATATATTTGTGTGTGGGTTTGTGTGCGTAATAATATAGTAATAATCAGTAATAATAGATGTGAAAAATGTAAAATTTAAAAAACATAAATAATTTAAATTGTTGTTTATATATATTAGATTTATTTTATATATGATTATTTTGTGGAAGTCATGTTTAATTGTTTTTATAAAGGTATTTTATATATTTTTATATATTTAAGATAACGTACATATGTGCGTTGGTTAACATATATAAATGCATGATTTCCCTTTCGTGTCACCCAGCATGCTCATGATGAATCAACTATTTGTTAAATATATATAATTTTATTATGCATAATATGTATTTATATGTATTTATAAAATCCCTCATGGTTAATTAATAACGGTTACAACTATATTTTCATTTTTAATATTTATAATAACTTATATTAAATGTAAAATTAGAGTGTTTATTATGATTATTAAATGTCAGTAATATTCCAGTTTAACATTGATTAATATTATTCTTCATTGTTCAATTAAATCAATATATTATATGATAATTTCAAGTAGATTGATTATAATATAAATTATGAATACTGTTAGTATTACAAAATATTAAAAATATAGTTATTACGCAATATTAAAAATATGTAAACAATTATTATTTTAATATTTCTCATTATATTAATAATAGGTATTTATCGAAAGAGGCTGCTTACCTAGTAGATCATATAAGGTGTCGATAGAAATATGTACAAATCACACTATGAGTTAATATCAAATATTATATTATATAAATAATTAATATTTAAATAAACGTAACTAAATTAACCAGTATATCTATCATTTTTATATATATATTTATATATTAATTCTCGTGAATATAAAATAAAACTAAATGTTGCATAACTATCCTTAATTATATAATTAGTGTATGATACTGTATATACTGTATATGTTATGTTATATAATTGGTCCTTGGAATATAATATGTACTTTTTATAATTGTGTAATAATACATTTTATTTTATACTTTTAATTTATATATTCTACTGTCTTACATATATTAATCATGTAATGCATCCACAAATATATATATATTAACCAAAATGTTTGATGATTTAAAAATAACAGGAAATTGAAATATGTATATATATTTATTCATTATTATCCATAGAAAATAATACAGTAGTTTGTGGGATATTAACTACTTGTAAAGATGATTATTGTAATAATGTAAGACCAATTAGTGAATTAAATGTAACTGCTGATAAATGTTATCTTATAATAATAACATAATATTATATATACCATAAATTAAAATATATTATATTAATTAGTATAATATATATATGACATATTTTTTAAATATATTATATATATCATATATAATACAATTAAAATATAATTGATTTAAATTATATATCATTATTTATTTATTATTATTATTTAACGTTTAATGTATTCGTTAAATGTTATGTTTTTTATATTAAAAATAATGAAAACCATTAATTAACAATAGTTCTTATATATAATAAATAATAAATAAGTATTATATAACATAATTGATACATACATTAATTTAAATAAAATGCCTACCTTTTTTAGATATAAGTTTATATAGACTATGTATAAATTGTCGTGAAATATTTAATCTAAATGATGATTATATAAATAAAACGTGTATGAAAGGATGTTAGTTTAAAGTATACGTTAATATATTAATGTCATACTATATAATATAACAACTTATTGAAATTATAATAATACAATACTTTTTTAATTATTTAAAATATTAAATATATTTTTAATAATAATATAATAATATTATTAAAAACATAAATAAAGTATATAAAATATAATATTAAAATAATAAATTAATAAGAACATTTTCTCTATACTAATGTTTAATATATATGTATTAGTATAATATTATCTAGTTATATTCATTTCCAATTCGTTGGAGACTTTGTTTAAATAAACTATTTACACTATTTTATGATTATTAAACATATAGTAAAAATCACTATTATATATATTTTTTTAATTTCTGATATTATTATTTGAATTATCATTATTATAAATTTATTTATATAATAAATGTACTGTATTATAAAATATGGACTTATTATAATTAGGAAACTTTATTATTCAAATAATGTAATTATAGTAAACATGTGTTTACGTTATTAAAAATATGTTTAAAATAGGTACATATATAAATACAAAACTTTTTTAAAATAAGTTAATAAAATTATTTGATAATATTTAACAAAATATGAAATGTTATTATATTGTAATCTTTAAAAGAAAAATTAGTTATTAATTAGTAATTAACAATGTGTTTATATATATATATATAAATGATAAGTATTTTAAGAATGGGGGAGTTTTATAAAGTAAATTAATGATACTATGAAATTATAGTTAACTTTAGAAGTAATAAGATATTCAAGTTCTGGTGGGAGGGAATTATCTATATAAGCGTATAGATTATGACTTCGAGGAAGCTGAACTAGATAATATAGGAGTTGGTGTGTAATTTAAGGAATAATTTAAATCCATTAGCTTTGGAATATGTCTATGAGTATTATCATTGAACTGATGTTGGGGCTGGATATCAATAGTTGAAGTAGAAATATATATATCAGATGTTGGATGTCACGTTACCTTGGTACTAGCATTATGAATGAAGCGATTATAATAGAAGGTGAATATACCATATGACTGGTTGGAGTAGTTGTATGATTAGATGAATGACACTTATATAAGGTTAAAGATGAAGATCATGCGAATGAAAAAGTAAGTTAATTAAATATGGCAATAGCATAACAGGGTTTTTTTAGAATGAAACCAGGATTTAGAAATAATAGATGCGAGGTATATTCAATTAAAATGTATTTAGATAGATATTATTTAAATTTGAGATTATATTTGCATGCGGAAAGGTTACAATGTGAAAAATGTGACGAAGTAATATAATTGATATAATTGATATTAATGAATGAAATAAATATAATAAATGTATAAAAACTGGTCGTTAATGGTATATTTTGTTAGAATTAGTGTATTCAGTCATATGGGATATACAACGAGATGACTTTAGGAACACCGAATGACTTTAATAGGTACCTGATATACTCGATGGCAGTCGGGAAATGATGGTACTATTGTCATTCACTGAAAGCAGTGTATGAACTATATAGAAGTGATTTATCTGTAGTTAGCGATACTTTTCTAATCTGTATGATTGTAAACAAAGTAGCAGGCCATATAAGTTTAATTAAATTTGGTATATAATTTCAAATAAAGGTTGGTTAATCCGAGTAGATTCGGAAATAGTAGGTATACCAAGAGAAAATTCCCAAGGGAGATCCACGGGAGAATATCTATGAGATATTTATAATTTAATATATGAATAATAAAGACCTGTATTTGGTTGATATAAACAAAGTGATATATATATATATATATATATATATATACATGAAACAATAATTTAATAATAAGTAATAAATGAAAAAAATAATCATGGTTTACACATACCATAAGTAAAATAATATAATAATATACAGACTATTGACACAGTAAGTAATTGCTTAGTTAATATAATTATTATACATAATATATGATAGTACTATAGCTAATTATTTACCTATGATGACTCACATTTCTGTTAAGGGGTGACCAATAGTATTATTAGAAACCAATAATCTTTTATTTATATATTAAATAAATATTTTTTAAATTAATGTACCTTACATTACTTACTCTATAACTTATTTAAAATATTGTATATAATATATAGATATATTTTATATTTATAATAATTATCGAATGTAACCTATACATTACTCGTATTCTACTATTTTTCCTACGTTTTTATTTAAATATTAATATGTTATAAAATACTTTTATAAATCCTATTTTTAATTTAAAAATAATATAAAATAATATCGCAACTTAATATAAAGATATGTTGTCAAATGGATCATTTGTACAAGGAAATGAAATATCACACGTAGTCTGCTATGGACATTGTTATTTACAATTATTTATAAACAAAGGAACAAATCAGGTTAACTATTATTTGTATAGTCAATAGAATATTTACATATATATTTACCTGTATATTTGTTTTGTTATTATTAATGTTGTTGGAATCATTCCATCCCACACAGATACGTATATGAAACACTTTCCTAAAAACACATTGCTCTAATATTAGACATATGTCCCTTCAATACCCATATTATGTTATATATTTTTAATGATAGCCGGTAATTTTATACATGAGTATATAAGAACAATTATATATATTATTTTAAACCTATGTATGGGTTCAAATGACATTTAATTACATTTAAAACTAAATATAATCTGCACAAATATCTCTGAAGTTTTTAATTAGATCGGTAAAATGGTGGAAATAAATATAGAAATTATAATTAATTTAGTTAAATTATAATAGTATAGTATTATTAGAAACCAATAATCTTTTTTTAATATTTTAAATAAATATTTTTTAAATTAATGTACCTTGTATAACTTAGTCTATAACTTATATAAAATATATTATATAATATATAGATATATTTTATATTTATAATAATTATCGAATGTAACCTATACATTACTCGTATTCTACTCTTTTTCCTAAATTTTCATTTAAATATTAATAAAGGAATATTCGCTAATATTATATAGGTCCAGCTATTTATAGTATATAATAAATACTGAGTAATTAGTTATAAATTATGTCAAGTAAAATTCAAATTAATATATATTTAAATAAATATATAGACAATATACTATATATTAATTAATATACAATAACAGTTTATAAATTAAAATAATAGTAATATCGCAAAATATCATTCATAAATTATAAAATAATATATTTGGAACATTACAAAGATATCCACAATTAAATCTATCTCCCTATAATATACATAGTATGTTATGATATTTAGAGACGCATACTAATATATACTAATATTCATAGTAAAAAGTAGTAAAACAAGATAAATAATATAAATATATATATTTTTATTGTTATTGTTATTTTTATTTGGTGGAGTCGTTTCATCCCATCCAGGAACTTATATGAAGTTCTCACTTATAACCATATGGCTATAATGTCCCTTAGAATCCGCTCTCATATTAAGGCATCCATGGGATTAACGAGAGCCTACCATTTATTTATACACAATTATATAAGATCACTTCTAAATATTATTTTAATACTTATTTTAATGGTTTGGACGGGCTCGAATCCGCATCCTACTAATTGTGTCAATGAGGCTTTATCCAACTAAGCCACACAACCGTTAATTTATTTATATATATATACACACATATATATATATATAAATAATATTATTACGGTATAAGATAATTACTTAAATATAATTACTTAATATAAGTTATTATAAGATATAAGATATATCTTATTTTAATTTATTTATTCAATATAATTTTAACACAATATCAGATATTATATATATATATATATATATCTATTATAATTACATTTATGTATATAATATAAAATACATTATTTAATATAAATTATGTTAACTAATAAAGTATTGATATTTGAAAATAAAAAATAAAATTATGAATATTTTAAATTTTAATAATTATAAAATTAAAAGAAATGCAAATATTATGTAATTACATATAAATTATAAATGATCTGAAAATTTAAATTAATTTACAATAAATTTATGAAATATATAAACAGACGATAACATAACAAATATTTTATTAAATAAAGAGCTACCTACGAATTATGAGTATTTAAAGTTCGGAACTTTAGTTTACATTTTTAACTATATATAATATGCTTTAGTTTAACTATTATAATTATAAAAACGTTATTTTATTAATTAAATTATAATGATTATTAAAATACAATTAATTATTTTTAATTATTATTATAATTTATTTAAATTATATATATTTAAACGTTTTTATGTTACGTAAAACATGATTTATATATAATTTTAAGATATTATTGAATAATATCATATATATATATATATGATATTTATATATAAAATTAAAAAAAATATAGAGGTTTCACTTATCCTTAATTCAAGCAATAATCAAAATATTAATATTATATATCATATTATATATCAGGTGAAATTATTATTCACGATTAAAATATATTAAATAGAATAATATTAGATACATATCAGTCTTATATTGAATAAGTTTAGAATAAATAATACTACCTAATGTTTTATTTATATTTATTTTATTATAAACTATAAAAGAAAAACAACTTGTAATGAATACATATGATCATACAAAATATTAGTATAGGTGTCATTATACACAATATATATATATATATATATATATATATATATGTGTTTATATTACTCATAGGTAGCTATTGAGCGTGGATGTATTATTAATAAAGATACTATCGATACACTTCCATCAATGATTGGTTATGAAACAGGTTAAGTGAATATGATTATATAGATATATTGCATATATATCCCTAGATATATAATAATTGACAGTTAATAAATATGTTCTATGTGCGTAAAACATTTATCTACATCTGAATATAAATTCGGGTTAAATCTTGTCTTTGCTTGATTACATTATTTCACTGAATAATAGTATACTTTTCATATTGATAACAATTGTGTTCTCCTTGTAAATACATATATGTTCATATCATTATGCTAGCATATATTGCTATATAATAATTACTTATTTTAAATGATTGTTTTATCATAATTTTATTAGGGATTCGATTCATTTCAACTTGGGATTTATAAGTCGAATAATATATCATAATAGTTAACTAAACTCAAAATATATAATGCTAAGCATATAAAAACTACAAATAAAGGCACTTTTTAATTATACAATAATAATCCTATTTTAAACTGATATTCCCCTATTCGTAGTAACATCCAGACGTTGTAAATGGCGGATTTAATAATTATTATTTTTAGAATCAATACTGATAAATAGGTAAAACATGTTCTTCCACCTACTCCATTACATATATTAAACCTACAAGTTATCTCGCTACCTCCATTATATCAAATACATATTTGCAAATAAATATTAATTTTAAAAGAGTATAATAATATTAATATAATACAAATTAAATTAAATCTAAAACTGATCCTTGTGATACTCGATATTTTATAATATAACTATTTGACAAATAATTGTGATTACATGTAATTTGAGATCTATTAGATAACAAATTAAAAAACTATTTTATTATTTTATTAAATATCATTATAATGATTTTAATTAATAACATATTTTTTACGTATATTTTATGAATATTTTACAATATCAAAAGCTTTTGCAAAATCAATATAATCATATTATATCGACGATTTTTTCATTATTTAATTCATTATTTAAATTATAATATGTAATTTTGTTAGTCTATTAAAAATAGTTTAATTATTTCAAGATTTAAATCAATATTATAAAATTTTTGTTTAGTTATATTACAAAATTCGGGTAAATTTCTTTTATCATGTTGTACAATTTAAATAAAATATGAATTTAATGTATTTGCTTTATCGAGATCTGAAAATAAAATGTTAATAGAGATATTCCATATTTTAAATGTTGACTATTTTTAAAAAATTTATTAAAATGTATATCTTTATAATTTCATTTTTGAATTTATTTTATTAATCAAATCTCAGTCAATAGAAATTTAAAGTTTATTTATTTAAATTTATTTTTCTAGTACGACAATATCCTATTTTATCTTTATGTATTTATATATTAATTATCGTGTATAGAGTATATTCTTAGATTTATTTTATTTTATATTCAATATATATATAATAGGAATGTTCTTATATACTATGAATTTCAAATTCCTGAACACTTATCTTCATATTTAGGCTGACGATATATAATTATATGTTTTACTGTCCTTAACACTGTGAATCCCAGCCATTAAATACTAATATTCCACCTGATAACTCAACATTATATTTCTGTTCTTCACAATTAAAATATAGCTTCTTTCGAATAAAATACTTATACATTTATTAACTATAGTTAAAGAGTTAAAGAGATATATCTCTTTATAATATCTCTTATAACCTTATAATTAGTAATACTATTTCCTAATATCACAATTAAACCATCTAACTATATTTTATATATTTGAATTAATCTTGATATCAATATTTTTCTTACATTATATATATATATATATATATTACTGTATGTAGGTATTTATAAATGTATTGTGCACTAAGTATAAATGTGTTATGTAATTTAGATAAATGTTGATTTAATATTTTTTTGTTATTTGTGTTTTTATATAATTTGATTTCAGTTTTGTAAATTGCAAATAGTAAACTTGGTTGAACGAATTTAAATGTTATGTAACTTGGATGAATGTTGATTTGATATTTTCGGTTATTTGATTTTTTGATTTCTGTTTTGTAAATTGTTAAAGATAGAGTAGTTTATAATTAGATTAACTAGTTTTAATTAGTTAGCTAATTAAAGATACGTCCACTACGCCCATCATGTTATCTTGTTATTATCGATAAGTTCGGTATGATATGCTTTATTAGTGCAAATAGAGTACACTGAAAGGCTAGTAAATCATATCATATTAATTATAAGAACTTCTCGATAGATACATATTTACTCATGACTGTTTATATTTATAATGTTTCATATGCATCCATATTTGTTTTAGTTTGAGGTTTCATCCATTCGGATTCGACCACAACGTCCATCCTCTATTCCCCATCAATCTACATCCACGAACACACCAATTCCCCATATACCCCCATCCACGAACACACACATTCCCCATTCACATTCATCCACGAACCACGCCACATTCCCCATCCACGTCCAGTCAAATAAATATATAACCTGTCGATAACTATTATTCTCCATTTTCCGGAGTCAACACACATATATATATAACAACAACTGTACAATTTATATATTTTCAAAATGTAATGATGATTGAATAATGTTTATCAGAATCATTTATAAAGTGATGATACTCTTTGTAAAGTCACTATAATAAATAATAAAAATAAAACATAACAACCACAAAAAAAAAACAAAACAAAAAACTAACGCAACCATGTGGATGTAATAAGAACGAAATATAAAATAATAATGTAATGCAATTAGAAAGGGAATAGATATGACTTGATATGTGTAGTATAGAATGTGAGAGATTGAATTAGAACAATTCTTACATGATCATGTATAGACTACTCTTCCATTTTATGCTGGTATCTTATCAATATATGTTGCTGATATTTAAAGCATTCCATACTGTGCTTAATTGTTATTTATCAATTTACCAATTTGACCATTCATCTACTAAATCCCTTTAACTTATTATTGGTGTTCTATGAAATAACGGTCCCTTCTAAAACTTACTTACTTGTTAAATATTATATATATATATATATATATATATATCTATACTATTCATCATTATTATTTAACTGAACTTTTACCCTCACGTTCCCCATATTAAGTTATTTATATGGTGCATATTTTATAATTAGTTTAAGTTAGTCTATATATATATATATATATATATATTAATAGTTAAAGTGATATATTTTTTATTTTTAAAGTTATCTCCTTAAGTTAAACTGAATATTATTAATATCAACATTAAAATGATTTCTAAAAATGTGATATAAAATGTAACAAAATATTATACATATATATATATATATATAATAAACAATTGTATACTATAAAATATAATAATTAATATTATATACTGTACATTTATTTACTTACTATATAATTAGGTATACATATTAATATAAAATAGTTTGTTTATACACATATACAGTAAATGTGACGATGTGTAAAGCAGAGTTTGACCCATGTAATAGTTATCAAATGTTACCCATTCAAAATTATTTAAGTTAGACTAATCAACATATTAGTATATATATATATATATATATATATATATATATATATATGTATTATATAGTATATTATATGTATATATATATTATGATATATGAGTTATATACTAATTATACACATTTGACGCACATATATATTTATATTAAAATTAATAATTAAATGAACTTTTGTTATCAAATACTGGAGTAACATTCTAATCTACAGTAATTGTATTGAATATATTGAATATATTATTTCTTGATAACAATATATGCTACCTCAAATCCTTACCAATTTAATTTAAATTAATATAAATTTACTTTAATTATAGTTATTGGATACTTTTATTATACGATTATATAAACTTTTATAAACTTTTATTAGAATAGAAAATAAGAAAATACAAATACTATAATTTGTATATATTAAAATAAATATTTACTAATGTATTGTAGAATAATTAATAATAGTTGTTCTTAATTATTTGATATACACATTTAATTATAATGAAGTAAAATACATATTGTAATCAACTTTTATTTAGAAGATACATTTGAAATTAAAAGTTATTATGAATTTGTATATATATATATATATATATATATGACTTATTGGACCATTAGTTATACTGATTTTAAGCTATGGAATTAAATTTACGCACATCCGATTCTTACGTGTTGAATTACAATAATATATCTGTCTAGATATATCATTTCTTCTACTCTTGACATATCATGAACTATGATCGGATGTTCATATTAATGATAAAGATTATTATGATGATGATAATTAAGTTTTATTAAACTACTATACTAGGCCTTAGATGCCTACAAAATTGCATGAATCTAAATAATATAATATTATATGAAAACATAATAATACGAAAATAAATAAATAATAATTGTAAAAAACAAATTAAATAATAGATTTACATGACCTTCCTATCGGAATAAATGAAATAATATAATATGATATGAACAAATAATACCATGAAAATAAATAAATAATGCATAACAAATAAAATAAATATAATAAACAAACAAGTTGTGCGATAAACATACGATAAAAAAATATGTGATTAACAATTGAAGGTATCATATAAATAGGAAATATTGCCTATTAACTAATAATGGAAACTAAAAGAATGGATTTAAGGTAAGAGAATTTCCAGATATTAGGAGAAAAGTAAAGGACAGCTCTGACATTGATAGAATAAGGGTTACATTCATGATAATGGATGAGGGGAAGATATAATGTTGTAAATAACGATGAATTATACGTCTTCTTGGTAGGATTGTAATATAACGAGGGATATATGCATATAGTATTGTATCTATAATTGAGATTACTCGCGCACTTTAGATATTTTATAGAATGTACACTATAAACGCCAGCTATGACGAGCCGCAAGTATGGGATTAAAGCTAACTTTTGATTCAAAGTATTAATACACTAATCACATCACAGTCACATTATTGCCATTTAATTCAAAGTAAGTATATTTAAATATTTCAATACATTTATTAATTTATTAAATAATTTAATCAGGATATTTCGTAAATATCAGTAATTAACATCATTAAACCACTTATAATAAATAATATTATCAACATAAGTAAAGTCATTATTGATTTTATATAAAGTTTATTTATATTAATTATTTTGAAATATATGTTGTATAGATTATCATCATTCATAATAGTTTAAAATCTAATGAATAGGAAATAAATATACAAACAATCTAT
This sequence comes from Osedax fenrisi, assembly GCA_964019155.1. Taxonomy (NCBI): domain Eukaryota; kingdom Metazoa; phylum Annelida; class Polychaeta; order Sabellida; family Siboglinidae; genus Osedax; species Osedax fenrisi. The sequence continues at coordinate 23,659,132 of OZ025243.1, forward strand.
TTATTACAATATACTCTGTTCATATTAAATTAATTTTGACATATATAACATACAATAATAATATATTTTTAAATACAAATATAAATAAATAAATTCATATGGCATGTTTTTCAAATTATTAAATTCTTTAATTATTTATAATTTATTATGAAATCAATATTAAAACAAAATATACATAACCTATATAGTTACAGATAATCGGAATCTAAATAGGAATCACAATAGTAGTAATCCATATATGAATATAACACATACATATATTAATGGTTATTAATTAATTTATAAATATATATATAAATTAATATTTATGATTGATTTTTATATTCATTATATCATAGACGTTTCATGTTTATATTAGTTTATTGATTTAAACACCTATATTTAATCTTGTCTTAGTTTATATATGAACACATATCATTAGACGTATCTTACATTTGGTTTAGTTGTCTATTTGCATCTATCAGAAAACCCATTATTACAACTATGTCATCAGCATAGTCAACAAATGTAATATGAACTGCAGGGTATATCTTGCCTTAGCTTTTCGTAAGCGTGACACCAAGATGTGAATTGTTATCGAATTCTTGTTATATATTGTCGATACATTATGACTAAGATATATTTCATCTTTTCACTATTTATTAAATCAAACACTTTTTAAAAGTCTAAATATAGGATAGTAGTTAGTGGTTTTTAGACTTTAACCTTATAATAGCATTTGAATGGTTAAAATATGTCATGACATTTATCTCTTTATGCGGAAACCATTTTTATTTGTCATTAGTATAGATATTATCTCTTGTCTTATCATATTTAATAGCATCAGGTATATATATATATATATATATATATATATATATATATATATATATGTATATAGGGGAAAGTCTCCGATTACCGACCCTCTCCTAATACCGACCCCCTCTCATATTTCAGTAATTATAAGATATATCATAACATTATATACATCTGAACTGTCAGTGATTTAATGATAAATATGAATAAGTATTTTGTTTTTAAAAATATTCAATCTACAATTGTTATTTGATAAAATGTAATATTCTGTTTTTAATTTTTTATTATTTGAATAATAATTTTTTTAAACCATTGTAAATACTTAATTATTAAAATATAACTTAATACTATACATAATATTGTAGATCAATAAAATATTTATAAATATTATAAAAATAATTTAATTTGAATAACTATTAACCAATATATTTTAATTATAGCAACCCATATGATTGTCATATTACCGACCTTATAAATTACCCTAATACCGACCCCATGTGATTTATAATATCCAATCAAAATAGATCCATATATTACTTTAAAATATGTCGTAAGTTATTTGTGTATCATTTATATATATTTCGGATTCATGATTCCAGTTGATTACATACTGATTAATGAATAAATATAAAATAATAATATACACTATTTTAATATAATTACTATAAAGTTTAAATTTAGATTTAATATTACAATTAAAACATTAATTCAATACAAAATAAATTACGAGCATGGTATAATTAATTATATTTATATATATATATATACTATTTTGATTGGATATTATATTACTACAATTATTTATACAACGATTATTTTATGGGTTCGGTATTAGGCATATGTATCATATTACCCCTATTTATTCTTGTAAATATAATGATATCAACAATTTTATATTGCCACATTATTCATTGCTATAATATTACACTAATTACAAAATGTAAAATAAATATATGTAATATTGAAGTTATTACAAATAATCATTTAGGGGTCAGTAATCGGAGACTGTCCCCTATATATATATTATCTACAATCGGAGTAAGTAGGTATACTTATAATACTTATATATATATATAAGTACCTATACTTAATTGATAGTTCTTTGTAATAGAAAATCACTTTTTTAAGGAATTGTGGTAAAATTTCATTTCAGGTTCTTGAGAGAATATACCATTGTAAGTATTTAGTAATATTTCTTGTAAATATGCTAGTGCCCCTAATTCTGCTTCTATATCATCTAAGAAAATCTGTTTTACGTTTTTTATGTTTTAGTAACTTTCTTTAATTCCTTTTAACTTCATATTGTAAAAGTCATTGTTTGATGGCTAGTTCATTTTACTGTAATATCGTCTTTTAGTGAGGGAATTTTTAGTTTAACTAGTAATTATTTGAAAGGATCATAACATTGTTAAATTGGTTATTTTTGACTGGTGTTTTACTTACTTACTTTAGTCGAGCTCTCGCTCGACCAGATCTTGACATTTTCTTCCATCCAGCTGGATCCATCATCAATGAACGTATTTCGTCTTCTTCGCATTCACAGTCGTTCTTTAGAATATCTACAAATGTGTTGGGTTATCGTCCTCTGTTTCGTTTACTGGTCTTTGGAGTCCATAATATTAGATTGTGCGCTATTTCATCATTATGTATTATACTATGATCTGCTAGTCGCAGTCTTCTTTCTTTTATGACATCGGTAATCTTTGGCAGTCCTCTATAGAGTTGAACGTTAGTTATCTTTTCTTTCCATGAAGTATCTGTCGCCAATCTTAACAATCTGGTATAGCATCCGTCGATTTTCTTACGTAGACTAGCGTCTATTGTCCAGCATTCGATTCCATATAATAATATTGGCTCGATTGTCGCTTTGAAGGTTCTTATTTTCAGATTTATGTTCATTTTGGATTTCCAGATTGACTTCATTTTGTGGATTGCTGACCACGAAAGTACTTTACGAATTTCGAACCTTTCTGTGATATTGATATCCACGCACCCAGGTATTTGAAATTGTTAACGACGTTTACTATTGCAGAACAGTTTTCTAGTTCAATATTGACTGGTGTAGTTAAAGGACTTTATTTCAGTTTTCTTTGCATTTATATGGAGACCGATTTTAGCAACTTCTATTTCAATATTTGTTAGCATGAGTTAAGCTTGTTCGACTTCTTGAGATACTAGATCTATGTCATCTGCGTAACTGATATCCATTAATATTGTTGCTGATTGACGTATACTTTGTTTCTTTGTGATTTCGAATCTGAATTCCTCTTCGTGTCCTCCAATGGCTTGTCGCATAGCGTAATCCAGTGTTATCATAAATAGAAATGGTGCCAGAGTATCACCTTATATGACTCCTTTAGTTATTTCAATGTTTTCTGTTTCTCCGTAAGGTGTTATGACTTTTGCATGTGTATCTTTATAGGTTAGGGCGATCGTTTGTATTATTACTTCGGGTATTCATAGGCTTCCAGAATATGTAGCATTGTAACTCTTTTTATGCTGTCGAATGCTTTCTTGAAGTCAACGAAAATGATAATAGCCTTGAGATTGTGGATTTTCACTCCTTCGATTAAACGTCTAAGTGCTAAAATATGCGTCCAGTTCTAAATCCGTTCTGATTCGGACGTAGTATCGGATCTATATGAGGTTGAATTCGATTTAATATCGTCTTAAGTTTAAGTTCAAGTTTAAGTTCGTCATTTTTGCAGCTATTGCAGAAAGAGCAATTCCTCTGTTGTTTCCTACGTCTTCGAGATTACCTGATTTTGGGAAAGGAACGATGTTACAATTTATCCATTGATTTGGAATTTCATGATGTATCAGCATTTTGTTTGAAAATTCAAGGATTATGTCGTCGATGTTGCAGTATTTTAGGATTTCATGTACAATTCCGTCGGGTCCTGCAGCTTTACCATCCGTTAGTCGTTTTTTAATATTGCAAGTTGATAGTATTCTTCAGGCGTGAAAGGTCCAGTTTTTATGTTAGAATTATTTCCACTGATGGTCTTGATTCATGTGTTACTTGTTTCGTATTCTTCATTGTTGTTTCCCAGTAATTGCTTGAAATGTTCATACCATTTAGTTACGCGTTCTTCTTTGCTATTAGCTTTGATTTTACCTCTTTTTGAGTTTTTCCGTCCTGTTATTTTATTGATCAGCTATCAGCTTTCTGCGTGCTTACTGGTGTTTTGATATGTTAGAATTATCTATTCCAATAGCTTCTTTACTATATTCCAGGATTAAGCTAATATTATGTTACACTTATACTCGTTTATTTTAATCTGGACATATTATGTTCGATACTTTTTGTAATATTAGCAGTATGTGTATATAACCTTGTGTGTCAGTATGTCTTCTGAGAGTCGACTCCGTCCCAGTGTAGACAGTTATTAGTTTAGTATAGTATCGTATACTTATTGATATGGTACGTATAATAGATAATCAAAGAGTGCCCGATTTAGTATATTATAGTGGGTATGTATTAGTATATTAATAAATAATATACCATATATGGCATTGGGCATGTCAGAGCTATATAATTATTTTCATACGATATTAATGTTGAGCTTAGTTGAAATGTCTAATATTTGTTATTGTCGGTTAATTTAATGTATGTTGCCCTACCTGGTATATCATATCGTGGTATTTATATATATTTTTAGGGTTACAGGGATTACTTTTTTTCAACTTTGGTTTCAAAGCGATTACTTAGCAGACAATTCCTTGAAAGTAGTTTCGCAATAAGTATGTATATATATATATTTTTTGATAGTAGATGGAGAAGCTGTAGTGTCCTGAAGTGTTTAGAATATGTTTCTTTACTTTAGTAATAATGAATTTGTATTTGTGTGTCGGTCTTAATTCTAGTAAAAGTATACGGTTTATTTTTTTCTAATTTACTTTCATTAGCTTATATATATATATATATATATATATATATATATATATATATATATATATATATATATATATATATATATATATATATATATATATATATATGATAATACTATGATAATATGCGACACTGATTAATGAGCTACACAGTTTAAATACTAGTATTCCAATGTATATGTATGATAATATAATAAATTAGAATTATAAGTATATTTAGAATGTCCTGGATTAACCTTCTTTCTTCTGTTTATGAATAATAGTTTATTTTCTAAGAGATAATCATTTAGCATATTACCATTTATGTTTGTTAGTTTATAAAAATAATAATAAGCCAACATTTTTACCGAATTATCCATTAAAGTATCGTTTGATTATCAATACATCATGCTTTGGTATCTACCTTGTTGATGATATGTGTACAATATTTGTATTTATTAGTCATCACTTACATTTGATACTGTAACATGATATAACTATTGTATGTGGATTTCAATACAATTTCATACATATTATGATAGATGTTATTTTATCTAATTGATATATTACAATAAATGCGTTTATACTATATAACATAGATATTAATGGTAACTATTAATGTTCTTTTTTATTTATTTTATATATAAAAATGATGAATATTCAGAAATTAGCATAGTTTTATAATTATTTTATTTTTACAATTTTATATTATTTATTTATATCTTTTAAAAATGTTATTATAATTATTTATTTAAATTTTATTATTCTTCTAATTTTGGTACAATTGTATTACGAATTAAATACTCTTATATTATATTTATATTGTATTGTCATTTAATTAATAATATAATTTATTTTCATTACTATTTTATTATTATTAATTCTTTAACTTTTTATTTGTTTTATTAATTATATTAAATGTATGTATTTATTATTATAGAAAAAGGAAGAATTTCACGTTTTTGTTTATATTTATATAGTAGCATGTGTTAGTGTAATATATTTCGATTAGTATATATACTTACATGATTTTGGGGTTCAACTTAATGTATTAGTGGACTTGGCACATTCATATTGAAAGTTTGTAGCCGTATACTATTCGTTCGTTGAGGTAGACTTATCAACTATATGTATATCTATTATTATAATTTTATTTGTACTTATATATAATATGTATACATTTAATATTTATTCATACTTTAATATTTAAAAGTTTATAATTTTCATTTTTATTTTCATTTTCTTTTAAATTCTAATTTTTTAGTTTATTATTATTTGTATTTAATTGTTTGTTTTTGTCTTCCTTTTTTCTGAAAGGTAGATATCTAGATAATCCATCAGATCGTATATATATATATATATACCTAGGCTGACTATCGTTTATCACGATAAACTGATATGATGATGATTATTATTATTATAACTAATATTATATATATATATATATATATGTATATATATATATATATGTATATATTTACTATGAAACACACTTCATATTATAAAATAAATGTAGAATACCCGAGATAATGAATATGTGATAGTATCTAATTCATTAATTTCTCATCGGAATTAGTTAACAATGTTGATATTTAATTATAATTATATAATACACTCTATCGTAAGTAATATAATTGTTTAAAATATTATATGATTTATCATTGTACAACTATATAATATATATATATATATATATATATATATATATATATATTATATTAAATGTAGTCATTAATTATTAATACATATTTAAATTTATAGACGAAGAAAAAGATGATAACACTAAATCGATAAATGAATTTTTATTAATATTAATATTCTTTACTATCATTATTATTATAATACTTTTATATATAAAGCATGTATATTTGTATACTGATAGTGTAAGTGAATATATAAAAAATGGAAAAACAAATTTACCAACTAATGGTACTCTTATGTATTTTTAAATAAATTAATAAGATAATATTTATAATATTTATAAATGTGTGTTTCAATTTTTATTTAAATTTATATATATTTTTATATATATATATATATATATATATATATATATCTATATATATATATATATATATATATATATATATATCTATATATAGATATAGAGGTTTCCAGAGAAGTATATCGTTTATTATTTTATTTTTACTTGTCCAGTAATGCCCTATGCATCTCAATAGTTGTTCTCTTATAGAGCATGTAATTTTGGGAATCTATCGTAAAAGTTATTTATTTGTTACGTGTACACTCCAAGATTTATTCAACGAAGCTCTGAGTATGCGAGTATATGCTCCATCATATTTGTTTTCTGTATTCGATGTTAGAGACATATAGAAGTATTCAACCATTATATATATGATCTTAAAATGTTTCTTTTGAGATTATCTAACATTTTGGATTTCCAAATAATGTTCATGCTGTTTAGTTCTTGGGCTATTCTGATTTTTATATAATGTTATGTTTATCCACTATAGATGCCGAGGTATTTTAAATTATTATCCTATATTATACTGTTGACGTTAATTATGATTATGTTAAAAATTATATGACAGATATCAAAGTGACGAAATCATATATAGACTTTATCATAATACGTCGTAAATGAAGAAATAGTTTAAAAAACTGTGAAATATACAACAGTTTCAGTAGCATCGGATCAGACCATCGTATAATTACGGCTATGATAAAACTCAGTCTACGTATTTCTAAGAAGTAAGCTATATCTATTGTATACAATACATATATATATATATAATTGTCCCGTGCTGAACAACAAGGATAAAGCCAGTGACACGGTTACAAGAAGATACAGAGAACTAAATAATCTTAGTGAGAATACTGATTCATCTATAATGTATTAACATTTCATCATTGCTAACCAAAAAAAAACAAAATTTGTTATAAACACACTCCAATACAGTAATATCATTGATTAGCGTAAATAAGTAAATACATCTTTTAAGAAATATATTGAAATAAAACTGTACCGAAAGTCAAACAGATGTCTAACAGAAACCATTATCACACAAAACAAGTTAAATATCTCAGAAACTTAATGCACAACATCTGAATATCTAATAGTAAAGAATAAATTAATAGATGGAAAGACAGTTGGTCCAGATAATATAGCTCCTGAAGCATTAGAATATTGTAAATTTGATGAAATAATTCTGTATATTCTAAATAACTCTTATACGGAAGTGAAACCTGGACTATCGATAAAGCTACGAAGAAAAATCGTCAGTTGCTACACTAAGTTACTAAGAATGGTGTTAAATATATCATGACGTTTTAAGATTTCAACGAAATTCCTTTAATCACTGATATTATTGCTGACGAATGAGAATTGATGGTCACTGCTTAGGCTACAATGATAAAATAGCTCATAATTTAATCTTATGGGAACCAAAGTTGGGCATGATAAATCGCGGAAGATATACTTACATAGACAATCTAAAGGAAGACACCGATCTATAGGATATTGATGAGATCCGGAAAGTAATGATCGACAGGGGTGAGATTACAAGGCGAGGTCGAACGAAAATTCGACAAAAGTAAAGTAAAGTAACAGCTATATCATGGCGTAGTCAATATATGTTATAGCCTACTTATTTTTTTAGTCAGTGTGTAACCTAGTTCGGTATTATAGTCTAATACATTTTTAAGAAACTAATCAGGCATACAATACAATAGAAATGAGCTATTAAACATTTTTGAAAAAGTCTAGTGGTATTCTCAAAAAAAATGAGTACCCGATCATGAGATCTGACCCATTATGAGAGTTTATTTACAACATTATTATCGTATTAATTACCTCTTTTGTTATACTTACATTCGCTTAGAAATATTTGATTTTAATAGATGAATCGATAATAAACGATTAGGGAAAAATAAAATAACAAAAGTATATTAATAGTACTAACTCTTGGGCTGGTAGTTCTGGAAGTTGGTCAATAGTATGCTAGGGCAATATTTGGTAATATGGATATTTGGGTTTGATTTGGTATTTTGAAAAATATCATATATGATGGATAAATAGACACTTTTTAGAAGTAATATTAATAGTTTTCTACGCAATAGTAACACATTTGGTTAAATATGTGTATCAATTACAATTATTTTTTTATAATTTGTAAAATAATAATATAATTTTGTGTGGTGATATTTCATTTGTATTTTGTTTATTAAGAATAACTAATTTTTTTTAAAATAATTTTTGCACAATATAATATTTTAGAGTACTGTTATCGTGTATAACATTATTGTTTATTGTTCAAATGTGCCTATGTTTTTGTATCATCTACATTTATATGTATATTAATAATAATAATTATCTAAATATATGTGTGCGTTAGTAGTTAAAGTGTATTTAAATATTTATATAATTATATAATTTATATCCTAAAAGTGTCTAGAATATTTAATATAGATAATAATAATAACATATAAGCTACAAAAAAATATTTAACTACAAGCCCGATCGAATGCTATCTAGCAAAGCGAATAATTTAACACATGCGAAATATGTAAACAAACATAGTTTGGATGGTAGAGTTTGAATTAATACAATATAAATAGTATATTATTTGTATGTAATAAATATATCATAAATGATAAACGTTATTAATTATGTGAAAGTAACCTAATACGGACACTTTAACAATAAATGGTCTTAACATTTTATGACTCATTATTTTTATTCAAGAATTACAAGATATTAATATTATATGATTATAGATATTATTGTGATTTTATCATTTTATTTAATCTTATAATTCCATAGATAACGGGGGTATCCATATTCGGTACCCATGTCCGAATACGGATACCCTGTATTATAATATGGACACCCTATATACAACTAGATAAACTATATATTATTATGAATCAATTAGACAAATTACAATTACATTATTTATAATTAATTGTATGAACAATTTATTAAATACACTAGGGTACACTATATATGTTTAATAGGGAACAACTATGTTAAATAGTAGGGTACATGATTGTCAAATGCAATAGGGTACACTCTATATATATTTATTAGGGTAAAACTATGTTAAATATCAGAGTACCTGACTGTTAATTGAACTAGGGTACAGTTTATATATATATATATATGTTGTAAGGTATATTATTAGTATTATACAAGTGTGTGCACTGTAGCGTATCATATGCATTCCTGTTTCCATTGTTGATATGCATGAATGATTTGATAAAAGTAATATCCTAAATTCAACAAGTCACTTCTAGAAATAGAGTCAGTACTTAAACATCTATATTAGATATATAAAACAAGCGTAGCGCATATAACATTGGTGACAGCGGTATCCAGTGCTGACTAGGACCAGTGGCTAGAGGAAGAAGTTGAAATACAACATAGGATAACAGGTTTGTGTATTGATATTGTTACTTTGCATACACTTGTATAATAAAATATTATTATAGATAATAAAATATTATTTTTAAAATAATATTTTTAGTTTATTTACGTAATTAAACATAGTTATAAGAGGGATATAGAATATATGGGAGAAGATAGTAAGCCAGTAGGTAGACCTGCTAAGAAAGATTTAGCATATGTTAAACTAGATTATTTTAATGAGGGTACAGATGCTGGTGAGTGGATTGCAAGAGCTGAGGAATGTGTAGATTTATTGGGGCATAAGGGTGAGGATGCGGCAGGGTATATTTTATATCATATAAGAGGTGGTGCAAAATTAGAATTATCAATGTTAGGCAATAAACTTTTAAATAAAGAGCATATATTTAATAGTTTAAGGGAGAGATGTAGTAGTAGGGGGTCACGGGGTGAGAGGTTACATGATCTAGTTGATAGGAAACAACGAGAAGGGGAGAATATTACTATGTTTATAGATGCTATATTAAAATTAGGGTTAAGTTTGAAAGAGGATGTAGATGGGTGGGAGGGGCTAATGACAGATTCATTCAAAACAAATGTATTTGACTGCGAATTACGGCGATATTTATTAATATCAGGAAAAAAAAAAAGTTTTTCTGAAATACGCTCAATGGCGATGGAGTTTGAATCTATGAGTAATGTGAAGGAGGGTGGTATATGCTATAAGATAGAAACTAATAAAGTAATAGGTGAAGTAACTAATAGAGGGAATGATGGTAGTAGGTTGGAGGAACGTATACAAATATTAGAGAGGAGGAATACTGAGTTGGAAGGTAGATTAAGAGGTAACTGGACAGACAGAGTTAGATGTTTTACATGTGGAGGGGGAGGGCATACTAGTAAATGGTGTAGGAATAGGAATTTAAACCGCCAACCTTTCCAGTAGATCAGGCAACTAGGAAAGGGGCGAATGCCTGGAAAATAAAGGGGGGTACAAGGGAAATAGGTAATAATAATAGGTTAATAGGAAGATGTCCTAGGGAAAAGGTAGTAATAAATCGGATGGTAGTTGAATGTTTAATAGATACAGGTAGTCAGGTTTCAGTGATATCAGAGGGGATGGTAAGGTCATTAGACTTGAAAGTAATACCTGTAAACCCAAAAGTTGATTTAAAAACAGCAAATGGCACTAAATTAGAATATAGGGGACAAGTAATAACGGATATTATATTATGGGGTAAGAAGAGTGAGAAGGTAGGTTTCATAGTAACTAATATTAAGGGATTGTTTATAATAGGTATGAATATTTTACAGACTTATGGGGTTATATCGATTACTGGAGTGAGTAGGGGAATTCATATAAGAAGTAGGGTATCAAATGGAATAAGTAGTGTTAGTATTAATAATGAGGAGATAGTAAAAGTTTATATAGGGTGTAAAAATAGAATTTTTAAGGAGAGCATAGAAAAATTAACTTATAAATATAGAAAAATATTTTTTTTAAATAATGATAGATTAGCTTCTGCTAAAGTAGGATTACACAGTATTAGAACAATAGACAAAATACCGGTCGCTCAACCTTATAGACGAATAATACCTTCCCAGGTAGAGGCAGTGAAGAATCAGATTGTTAAGTGGGAGATGGGAGGGGTAATAGTTAAGTCCAATAGTGAATATGCAAGTCCACTAGTGGTAGTAAAAAAGGGTACAGGAGAAATTAGATTATGTGTAGACTATAGGCAGCTGAATAATAAGACTATTAAGGATGCATATCCAATTCCTAGGATAGATGATTCATTAGAGGCACTAGGGGGAGCTAAAGTATTTTCGTCTTTCGATTTAAAGTCAGCATATCACCAGATAAAAATAGTAAAAGAGGATCAATTTAAAACAGCATTCAGTTCCCCGTGGGGACTCTACGAGTTTACTAGAATGCCATTTGGGTTAACCAATGCTCCAGCTACATTTCAGAGAGTAATATCAAACTTATTTAGATCAGAGATGTATAAATTTGTAGTATGTTATTTAGATGATATATTAGTTTATTCTAAGACATGGAAGGAACATTTAGGACATATTGAAGTTGTAATGATGAGGTTGGAAGAAGCTGGATTTCAGTTAAATACAGGGAAATGTAGATTATTTATAAATGAAATACATTTTCTAGGCTTTAAGATATCAGATAAAGGGATAGGAACGATACCGGATAAGATTAAGACGATAATAGAGTGGAAAAGGCCAAAGAACTTGAAGGAGTTAAGGTCATTCTTGGGTGTAGGATCATATTATCGTAGGTTTATAGAAGGATATACTAAGATTGTACATCCATTATTAAAATTAACGAAATCTGAGGCAGGGGTAGGTAGTATAAGTAAGAGAATGAGTAGACGGGTAAATATTAAGTGGGATGATGACTGTGAAAGAGCGATGCAGAAGATAAAAGATAAGTTAAGTAGTGCACCAATATTAGCATTACCTAGATTCGAGGAAGCATTCATATTAGAGACAGATGCATCACATATTGGTTTAGGTGCTGTTCTTAGCCAGGTGATAGATGGGGAGAGGAAGGTAATTGCATATGCTAGTAGATCATTAAAGGCAGGAGAAGAAAATCAAGCTAATTACTCGGCTAAGAAACTAGAGTTTCTTGCCGTAGTATGGGCGGTAACTGATAAATTTAAACATTACTTAATGGGGGCTAAACAGTGTACAATATTTACAGATAATAGCGCTGTAGCGTGTATAGAAAATAAGAAACAGTTAACAGCTTTAGAGCAGAGGTGGGTATCAAGACTAGCGCCATTTCCAATACGTTTTAAATATAGAACAGGTAGTACAAATATAGTAGCAGATGCGTTATCTAGGAGATGTGAGGAGAATAATGAGGTAGAAGGGGATGATTTCAAAAGATTATATGAGGATGATCTAGAGATCAATGATATTAGTATAATAGCAGGCATAGAGGAAGGGAAGATAAGGGAGATGCAAATGGAGGAGCATAGGTTAAAAGAGATAATAAAACATTTAGAAAGTGGGTCAATAAATAATGATAACTACATAATAGAAGAAGGAGTTCTATATAAGAATAGGAAAAATGGTGATAAGGTATTGGTAGTTCCACGTGAGTTAATTAGGCAGATCTTACAAGGGGTACACGATGCCAATGGTCACCAGGGTATAGATAGAACGGTAGCGAGAATCAGTCTAAAGTATACCTGGGTAGGTAGATATAGAGATATTAAGGAGTATATAGATAAGTGCGAAATATGTCAAGTATCTAAGGGAGGGGGTAGAAATCCTAAAATAGATATGGGATATTTAGGTGCAACTAGACCATTGGAGTTAGTGTTTCTAGACTTCGTTAATATTGATAAATCCTCAGATGGAAGAGAGAGTATATTAGTAATGACCGATTCATATACTAAGTTTACTAGAGCTATTCCTACTAGAAATCAGTTAGCAATTACGGTAGCTAAGATATTAATGAATGAGTGGATCTATTGTTATGGGACTCCGGAGAGAATACATACCGACCAAGGACGTAATTTTCAAGCGGAAGTAGTTAGGGAAATATGTAAGTTATTTAATATTAACCAAAGTAGGACTAGTCCTTATCATCCAGAAGGTAATGGACAATGCGAACGCATGAATAGATCTATTATTAATTTATTAAGAGTTTTGTGTACGGAAGAAAAGTCCAAATGGCCGATTCATTTACCCAAAATGATTCATGCGTATAATATTATGCCTCATGCGACAACAGGGTTTTCTCCATTTTTTTTAATGTTTGGACGTGAAGAAAAATTACCAGTTGATTTAAGATTAGAGAGGTATGGGAGAGGCACGGACAGTGATTGGTTATGGGAGACGAAGCAGAAAATGGGAGAAATCGGCAGTAAAGTAAAACATAGAATAGAATTAACTAGAACAAAAATAAATGACAAAAAGAAAGAAGACGAATTAGAGGCTGGGACTATAGTTAGAATAAAAAAACGTAAATTAGGTAGACGGAAATTAGAAAATATTTGGGGTGAGGAAAAATGGGAAGTTGAAGGTAGAGTTAAAGGTACTTCTGCCTATAAAATTAAATTTGGCCAGACATGTAGGGTGGAAAATAGGATCAATTTAAGAGTAACCAAGGATTAAGGTTTAGTTTTAGTTATAGTTTAGGGTTGTGTAGGTTATACTTTTAGGTAATGGCATATATATTATGGGTAGTAATTTTGTTAACAAAAAAAAAAAAAAAAATATATATATAATGTTTTTTTATAAACAAATAGTGTGGTCACTATTTTTCTTAGGTAGTGGGTGGATGTTGTAAGGTATATTATTAGTATTATACAAGTGTGTGCACTGTAGCGTATCATATGCATTCATGTTTCCATTGTTGATATGCATGAATGATTTGATAAAAGTAATATCCTAAATTCAACAAGTCACTTCTAGAAATACAGTCAGTACTTAAACATCTATATTAGATATATAAAACAAGCGTAGCGCATATAACATATATATATATATATATATATATATATATGCATAGGGATGTATTAGATAATGTACTATATTATTATAGTATACTCTAGGGATGTTCACGGGTCGGTTCGGTTTCGAGTCGGTATCAGGTTTTGATATATTTGCATACGACATATTTGCCCCTTTTCTGGTTGTGATCACATTGGATTATGCCATGCTACAACAAATCGAAGGATTAGAAGAAGGATTTGTATGTAAACTATGTAAACAAATCAACGTGAGAATTCGTGTAAATAACTACAATCTAGTAAACAATATACGGGTCGATACGCGTTATTTGAATAGCCACGAGTTTCACTGTATAGCGTAAAAAGTACAGATTTTAAACAAATACATACAAAATAGGTGTATTAATACGGGTTTTTTTTAATTTGTTATTTGGAAAACAATAATTAAATTTAAAATTAATTAAATAATCTTAAATATTTTATTTTTATTAAATTAATGTTTCGAATATAATAATTATTAATTTTATAATTCACAATTTAATAGTAACATCATGACAAATTTATATTGTATATATATATTAAATATTTATATATTTGGAGTATATTCTGCAACAAGGTTATTTTGTAAAATATTAAATAAATAGCATTACTTATTTTTTTTTTAATTATTGTTAATAAGTATTCATTTATCAGAATATATATATGTGCTATGTAGTATGTTTTGAGTAATGTTGCATATATTATTATTAGTATGTGTAGGTCCGCATTGTGGTAATGAATATGGTATAATTATAAGTATAGTTATGCATCGACAATAGTCAAGTATACTATTTATTGGGGCGCAGAGTATTCGTCGAGTTATGTACGTTATATAATGTCACAATTTAAAAACGATGCTGTAAACGACCTGCATGACGTCATCGATATCACGACCTCGGCATTATGCCTAAATGACTATTGCGTGATATACAACTTAAGTGGACGGGACCAAACTTCGAGGTTACAGTACCGTGAACCGATTGATAAGGAGCTATACGATTATTAAATTAATTAATTATTTTTATTTGGTGGAGTCCTTTCATCCCATCCAGGAACTTAGATGAAGTTTTCACTTATAACATTATATGGCTCTAATTTCCCTTCGAAGCCGCTCTCGTGTTAAGGCATCCATGGTTTAATGAGAGCCGATCATTTATGTATACACAATTATATAATATCACATCTAAATAATATTTTAAGATCCATTTTATAAAAATAATTAATGGTCCGGATGAGTCTCAAACCCGTGTCCTACTGTTTGTGTATCTGACGCCTTAGCCACTGAGCCACACATTCAGTTATCAGAAATGCAGTTATTAGAAATTATATCGTACTCTTAATTACTATATTAATACAAGTATGGTATATTTCGAATTAATATATTTGATCTCATATAATATATCGCTTATGTAATTTTAGTTCTAAAGATATTCGATTGGTAACGAATCTATTTTCGGATTGATTTATAAAATATTTCAATTTCTAAAGAATTTATTTTCGAATTAATTTCATAGAATTTAGTTTCTAAGAATTATTTTTCGAATTGAATAGTAGGATTTAGATTATAAAGTTTCATTCGTAAATGGTTATTATGAAATATAAACCTGAATCTAATGCGTGGATATTTCCAATGTGGTAAATTAAACACATCATTAATAATCTATGTTATGGAATATACAGATATCACGTGAGGTATGGTATATGATGATAAAGTAGTGGAGGTAGGGGTATAGTGCACTATATACATGTATATACATTACGGGATTAACCTGCATTTATAGGAGATAATGGCGATCGAGTAGAATAGAGGGGACGAGAGGAAGGAGAGTTATCACGATGTCAATCACAATCCTCATACCGGGGAGAATGTATGAAATGGACGTGATAGAAGCGAGTGATACAATCGGAAAAATAGAAATTCGATAGTAATGAGTGAGCTTTTTAAAGGATAGTATTAATTTGAATAATATTAAAATGCAGTAGAAGAGCGTGGATAGATGTTGATGTACCACAAATAAAATATAGATATCAGTAGAGTATAATAGGATTATATATATATATTATATATATATTTATTATATATAATGTATTAGTGTATTTATTATAAGTATGTGTAGGCAATAATGTTATCCTCCGTGGAGGTATGTTATATAGCGTGTTTTAAGTAATTATTCGCATACATTGGTTAGTATTATGCTGAAGAGATATGCTTTGCTGTGATGCATAAACGGTACAATTGTGGGTATTAATCGTATATATTCAAATATTATAGTGAGTGAGACGCGGGGTATACGTCGTTGTGTAATGTCACAATTAAATAACGGTAACTAGTGACACATACGAGACTTCACTGAATAGATTACCTCTGCAACACGCCCATACGGATAATGCGTCAACGTATGCTGCCCGGTCAACTTCGAGATTACATCGCCGTGAATAGCAAAATAAGGAGCACTTGTATTAATATCGTATGTTAAATCTGAATTTATAGACACGCCCCTAAAAGATCGTCGCAATATATATCCATCGTTGATTCGTGGTTATCACCACTCGACTATATAATGTAGACATATTTGATATCGAATGAATTTACCTGGATAACTCGACTTTTCTTATATACCTTAATTACGTAACGTAGAGTGGCATCACATAAAATACACACACACATATATATATATATATATATATATATATATATATATATAACTATATATATATATATATATATATATAGTTATATAATTATTTACCATTTGTTAAAATAGATACGGTGTGGTGTGTTTCAAATGTAAAACAATGCTAAAAGTTGATCACATGTCTACTATTAATACAACATGTTTATATATTACAAATAATAGCAATTCTGAAATATGTGGAATAAATGAACAGTGTAAAACATTTATTAAATATAATGTAAATACAACTTATTTTGATACTTCAAAAGATAAAATAAATGATGTTAGTTTTTATAATATTAAATATTAAATATATATATATATATATATATATATATATATATATATATATATATATATATATGTGTGTGTGGGTGTGTGTGCGTAATAATATAGTAATAATCAGTAATAATAGATGTGAAAAATGTAAAATTTAAAAAACATAAATAATTTAAATTGTTGTTTATATATATTAGATTTATTTTATATATGATTATTTTGTGGAAGTCATGTTTAATTGTTTTTATAAAGGTATTTTATATATTTATATATATATATATATATTATATATATATAAGATAACGTACATATGTGCATTGGTTAACATATATACATGCATGATTTCCCTTTCGTGTCACCCAGTATGCTCATGATGAATCAACTATTTGTTAAATATATATAATTTTATTATGCATATTATTATTATATGTATTTATAAAATCCCTCATGGTCAATTAATAACGATTACAACTATAATTTCATTTTTAATATTTATAATAACTTATATTAAATGTAAAATTAGATTGTTTATTATGATTATTAAAAGTCAGTATACTGACTCTATAGAGTATTCCAGTTGAACATTGATTAATATTATTCTTCATTGTTCAATTAAATCAATATATTATATGATATTTCAAGTAGATTGATTATAATATTAATTATGAATACTGTTAGTATTACAAAATATTAAAAATATAGTTATTACGCAATATTAAAAATATGTAAACAATTATTATTTTAATATTTCTCATTATATTAATAATAGGTATTTATCGAAAGAGGCTGCTTACCTAGTAGATCATATAAGGTATCGATAGAAATATGTACAAATCACACTAGGAGTTAATATAAAATATTATATTATATAAATAATTAATATTTAAATAAACGTAACTAAATTAACCATATATCTATCATTTATATATATATATATATATATATATATATATTTATATATTAATTCTCGTGAATATAAAATAAAACTAAATGTTGCATAACTATCTTTAATTATATAATTAATGTATGATAATGTATATACTGTATATGTTATGTTATATCATTGGTCCTTGTAATATAATATGTACTTTTTATAATTGTGTAATATTACATTTTATATTATCTTATATATATTAATCATGTAATGCATCCACAAATATATATATTAACCAAAATGTTTGATGATTTAAAAATAACAGGAAATTGAAATATGTATATATATTTATTCATTATTATCCATAGAAAATAATACAGTAGTATGTGGGATATTAACTACTTGTAAATATGATTATTGTAATAATGTAAGACCAATTAATGAATTAAATTTAACTGCTGATAAATGTTATCTTATAATAATAAAATAATATTATATATACCGTAAATAAAAATATATTATATTAATTAGTATAATATATATATGATATATTTTTTAAATATATTGAATATATGATATATAATACAATTAAAATATAATTAATTTAAATTATATATCATTATTTATTTATTATTATTATTTAACGTTTAATGTATTAGTTAAATGTTATGTTGTTTATATTAAAAATAATGAAATCATTAATTAACAATAGTTCTTATATATAATAAATAATAAATAAGTATTATATAACATAATTGATACATACATTAATTTAAATAAAATACCTACCTTTTTTAGATATAAGTTTATATAGACTATGTATAAATTGTCGTGAAATATTTAATCTAAATGATGATTATACAAATAAAACGTGTATCAAAGGATGTTAGTTTAAAGTATACGTTAATATATTAATGTCATACTATATAATATAACAACTTATTGAAATTATAATAATACAATACTTTTTTAATTATTTAAAATATTAAATATATTTTTAATAATAATATAATAATATTATTAAAAACATAAATAAAGTATATAAAATATAATATTAAAATAATAAATTAATAAGAACATTTTCTCTATACTAATGTTTAATATATATGTATTAGTATAATATTATCTAGTTATACTCATTTCCCAGTCGTTGGAGACTTTGTTTAAATAAACTATTTACACTATTTTATGATTATTAAACATATAGTAAAAATCACTATTATATATAATTTTTTAATTTCTGATATTATTATTTGAATTATCATTATTACAAATTTATTTATATAATAAATGTACTGTATTATAAAATATGGACTTATTATAATTAGGAAACTTTATTATTCAAATAATGTAATTATAGTAAACATGTGTTTACGTTATTAAAAATATATTTAAAATAGGTACATATATAAATACAAAACTTTTTTAAATAAGTTAATACAATTATTTGATAATATTTAACAAAATATGAAATGTTATTATATTGTAATCTTTAAAAGAAAAATTAGTTATTAATTAGTAATTAACAATGTGTTTATATATATATATATATATATATATATATATATATATAAATGATAAGTATTTTAAGAATGGGGGAGTTTTATAAAGTAAATTAATGATACTATGAAATTATAGTTAACTTTAGAAGTAATAAGATATTCAAGTTCTGGTGGGAGGGAATTATCTATATAAGCGTATAGGTTATGACTTCGAGGAAGCTGAACTAGATAATTTAGGAGTTGGTGTGTAATTTAAGGAATAATTTAAATCCATTAGATTTGGAATATGTCTATGAGTATTATCATTGAACTGATGTTGGGGCTGGATATCAATAGTTGAAGTAGAAATATATATATCAGATGTTGGATATCACGTTACCTTGGTACTAGCATTATGAATGAAGCGATTATAATAGAAGGTGAATATACCATATGACTGGTTGGAGTAGTTGTATGAGTAGATGAATGAAACTTATATAAGGTTAAACATGAGTAGCATGCGAATGAAAAAGTAAGTTAATTAAATATGGCAATAGCATAACAGGGTTTTTTTAGAATGAAACCAGGATTTATAAATAATAGATGCGAGGTATAATCAATTAAAATGTATTTAGATAGATATTATTTAAATTTGAGATTATATTTGCATGCGGAAAGGTTACAATGTGAAAAATGTGACGAAGTGATATAATTGATATAATTGATATTAATGAATGAAATAAATATAATAATAAATGTATACAAACTGGTCGTTAATGGTATATTTTGGTAGAATTAGTGTATTCAGTCATATGGGATATACAACGAGATGACTTTAGGAACACCGAATGACTTTAATAGGTACCAGTCGGGAAATGATGGTACTATTGTCATTGACTGAAAGCAATGTATGAACTATATAGAAGTGATTTATCTGTAGTTAGCGATACTTTTCTAATCTGTATGAATGTAAACAAAGTAGCAGGCCATCTAAGTTTAATTAAATGTGGTATATAATTTCAAATAAAGGTTGGTTGATCCGAGTAGATTCGGAAATAGTAGGTATACCAAGAGAAAATTCCCAAGGGAGATCCACGGGAGAATATCTAGGAGATATTTATAATTTAATATGTGAATAATAAAGACCTGTATTTGGTTGATATAAACAAAGTGATATATATATATATATATATATATATATATATACATGAAACAATAATTTAATAATAAGTAATAAATGAAAAAAATAATCATGGTTTACACATACCATAAGTAAAATAATATACAGACTATTGACACAGTAAGTAATTGCTTAGTTAATAATTATTATACCTAATATATGATAGTACTATAGCTAATTATTTACCCATGATGACTCACATTTATGTTAAGGGGTGACCAATAGTATTATTAGAATACAATTATCTTTTATTTATATATTAAATAAATATTTTTTAAATTAATGTACCTTACATTACTTACTCTATAACTTATTTAAAATATTGTATATAATATATAGATATATTTTATATTTATAATAATTATCGAATGTAACCTATACATTACTCGTATTCTACTATTTTTCCTACGTTTTTATTTAAATATTAATATGTTATAAAATACTTTTATAAATACTATTTTTAATTTAAAAATAATATAAAATAATATCGCAACTTAATATAAAGATATGTTGTCAAATGGATCATTTGTACAAGGAAATGAAATATCACACGTAGTCTGCTATGGACATTGTTATTTACAATTATTTATAAACAAAGGAACAAATCAGGTTAACTATTATTTGTATAGTCAATAGAATATTTACATATATATTTACCTGTATATTTGTTTTGTTATTATTAATGTTCTTGGAATCATTCCATCCCACACAGATACGTATATGAAACACTTTCCTAAAAACACATTGCTCTAATATTAGACATATGTCCCTTCAATACCCATATTATGTTATATATTTTTAATGATAGCCGGTAATTGTATACATGAGTATATAAGAACAATTATATATATTATTTTAAACCTATGTATGGGTTCAAATGACATTTAATTACATTTAAAACTAAATATAATCTGCACAAATATCTCTGAAGTTTTTAATTAGATCGGTAAAATGGTGGAAATAAATATAGAAATTATAATTAATTTAGTTAAATTATAATAGTATAGTATTATTAGAAACCAATAATCTTTTTTTAATATTTTAAATAAATATTTTTTAAATTAATGTACCTTGTATAACTTAGTCTATAACTTATATAAAATATATTATATAATATATAGATATATTTTATATTTATAATAATTATCGAATGTAACCTATACATTACTCGTATTCTACTCTTTTTCCTAAATTTTCATTTAAATATTAATAAAGGAATATTCGCTAATATTATATAAGTCCAGCTATTTATAGTATATAATAAATACTGAGTAATTAGTTATAAATTATGTCAAGTAAAATTCAAATTAATATATATTTAAATAAATATATAGACAATATACTATATATTAATTAATATACAATAACAGTTTATAAATTAAAATAATAGTAATATCGCAAAATATCATTCATAAATTATAAAATAATATATTTGGAACATTACAAAGATATCCACAATTAAATCTATCTCCCTATAATATACATAGTATGTTATGATATTTAGAGACGCATACTAATATATACTAATATTCATAGTAAAAAGTAGTAAAACAAGATAAATAATATAAATATATATATTTTTATTGTTATTGTTATTTTTATTTGGTGGAGTCGTTTCATCCCATCCAGGAACTTATATGAAGTTTTCACTTATAACCATATGGCTATAATGTCCCTTAGAATCCGCTCTCATATTAAGACATCCATGGGATTAACGAGAGCCTACCATTTATTTATACACAATTATATAAGATCACTTCTAAATATTATTTTAATACTTATTTTAATGGTTTGGACGGGCTCGAATCCGCATCCTACTAATTGTGTCAATGAGGCTTTATCCAACTAAGCCACACAACCGTTAATTTATTTATATATATATACACACATATATATATATAAATAATATTATTACGGTATAAGATAATTACTTAAATATAATTACTTAATATAAGTTATTATAAGATATAAGATATATCTTATTTTAATTTATTTATTCAATACAATTTTAACACAATATCAGATATTATATATATATATCTATTATAATTACATTTATGTATATAATATAAAATACATTATTTAATATAAATTATGTTAACTAATAAAGTATTGATATTTGAAAATAAAAAATAAAATTATGAATATTTTAAATTTTAATAATTATAAAATTAAAAGAAATGCAAATATTATGTAATTACATATAAATTATAAATGATCTGAAAATTTAAATTAATTTACAATAAATTTATGAAATATATAAACAGACGATAACATAACAAATTATTTTATTAAATAAAGAGCTACCTACGAATTATGAGTATTTAAAGTTCGGAACTTTAGTTTACATTTTTAACTATATATAATATGCTTTAGTTTAACTATTATAATTATAAAAACGTTATTTTATTAATTAAATTATAATGATTATTAAAATACAATTAATTATTTTTAATTATTATTATAATTTATTTAAATTATATATATTTAAAGTGTTTATGTTACGTAAAACATGATTTATATATAATTTTAAGATATTATTGAAAAATATCATATATATATATATGATATTTATATATAAAATTAAAAAAAATATAGAGGTTTCACTTATCCTTAATTCAAGCAATAATCAAAATATTAATATTATATATCATATTATATATCAGGTGAAATTATTATTCACGATTAAAATATATTAAATAGAATAATATTAGATACATATCAGTCTTATATTGAATAAGTTTAGAATAAATAATACTACCTAATGTTTTATTTATATTTATTTTATTATAAACTATAAAAGAAAAACAACTTGTAATGAATACATATGATCATACAAAATATTAGTATAGGTGTCATTATACACAATATATATATATATATATATATATATATATATATATATATATATATATATATGTTTATATTACTCATAGGTAGCTATTGAGCGTGGATGTATAATTAATAAAGATACTATCTATACACTTCCATCAATGATTGGTTATGAAACAGGTTAAATGAATATGATTATATAGATATATTGCATATATATCCCTAGATGTATAATAATTAACAGTTGATAAATATGTTCTATGTGCGATAAACATTTATCTACATCTGAATATAAATGTGGGTTAAATCTTGTCTTTGCTTTATTACATTATTTCACTGAATCATAGTATAATTTTCATCTTAATAACAATGTTGTTCTCCTTGTAAATTCATATATGTTCATATCATTATGCTAGCATATATTTCTATATAATAATGACTTATTTTAAATGACTTATTTTATCATAATTTTATTAGGGATTCGATTCATTTCAACTTGGGATTTATAAGTCGAATAATATATCATAATAGTTAACTAAACTCAAAATATATAATGCTAAGCATATAAAAACTACAAATAAAGGCACTTTTTAATTATACAATAATAATCCTATTTTAAACTGATATTCCCCTATTCGTAGTAACATCCAGACGTTGTAAATGGCGGATTTAATAATTATTATTTTTAGAATCAATACTGATAAATAGGTAAAACATGTTCTTCCACCTACTCCATTACAAATATTAAACCTACAAGTTATCTTGCTACCTCCATTATATCAAATACATATTTGCTAATAAATATTAATTTTAAAAGAGTATAATAATATTAATATAATACAAATTAAATTAAATCAAAAACTGATCCTTGTGATACTCCATATTTTATAATATAACTATTTGACAAATAATTGTGATTACATGTAATTTGAGATCTATTCGATAAAAAATTAAAAAACTATTTTATTATATTATTAGATATCATTATAATGATTTTAATTAATAACATATTTTTTATGTATATTTTATGAATATTTTACAATATCAAAAGCTTTTGCAAAATCAATATAATCATATTATATCGACGATTTTTTCATTATTTAATTCATTATTTAAATTATAATATGCAATTTTTGTAGTCTATTAAAAATAGTTTAATTATTTCAAGATTTAAATCAATATTATCAAATTTTTGTTTAGTTATATTACAAAATTCGGGTAAATTTCTTTTATCATGTTGTACAATTTAAATAAAATATGAATTTAATGTATTTGCTTTATCGAGATCTGAAAATAAAATGTTAATAGAGATATTCCATATTTTAAATTTTGACTATTTTAAAAAAATGTATTAAAATGTATATCTTTATAATTTCATTTTTGAATTTATTTTATTAATCAAATCTCAGTCAATAGAAATTTAAAGTTTATTTATTTAAATTTATTTTTCTAGTACGACAATATCCTATTTTATCTTTATGTATTTATATATTAATTATCGTTTATAGAGTATATTCTTAGATTTATTTTATTTTATATTCAATATATATATAATAGGAATGTTCTTATATGCTATGAATTTCAAATTCCTGAACACTTATCTTCATATTTAGGCTGACGATATATAATTATATGTTTTACTGTCCTTAACACTGTGAATCCCAGCCATTAAATACTAATATTCCACCTGATAACTCAACATTATATTTCTGTTCTTCACAATTAAAATATAGCTTCTTTCGAATAAAATACTTATACATTTATTAACTATAGTTAAAGAGTTAAAGAGATATATCTCTTTATAATATCTCTTATAACCTTATAATTAGTAAAACTATTTCCTAATATCACAATTAAACCATCTAACTATATTTTATATATTTGAATTAATCTTGATATCAATATTTATCTTACATTATATATATATATATATATATATTACTGTATGTAGGTATTTATAAATGTATTGTGCACTAAGTATAAATGTGTTATGTAATTTAGATAAATGTTGATTTAATATTTTTTTGTTATTTGTGTTTTTATATAATTTGATTTCAGTTTTGTAAATTGCAAATAGTAAACTTGGTTGAACGAATTTAAATGTTATGTAACTTGGATGAATGTTGATTTGATATTTTCGGTTATTTGATTTTTTGATTTCTGTTTTGTAAATTGTTAAAGATAGAGTAGTTTATAATTAGATTAACTAGTTTTAATTAGTTAGCTAATTAAAGATACGTCCACTACGCCCATCATGTTATCTTGTTATTATCGATAAGTTCGGTATGATATGCTTTATTAGTGCAAATAGAGTACACTGAAAGGCTAGTAAATCATATCATATTAATTATAAGAACTTCTCGATAGATACATATTTACTCATGACTGTTTATATTTATAATGTTTCATATGCATCCATATTTGTTTTAGTTTGAGGTGTCATCCATTCGGATTCGACCACAACGTCCATCCTCTATTCCCCATCAATCTACATCCACGAACACACCAATTCCCCATATACCCCCATCCACGAACACACACATTCCCCATTCACATTCATCCACGAACCACACCACATTCCCCATCCACGTCCAGTCAAATAAATATATAACCTGTCGATAACTATTATTCTCCATTTTCCGGAGTCAACACACATATATATATATAACAACAACTGTACAATTTATATATTTTCAAAATGTAATGATGATTGAATAATGTTTATCAGAATCATTTATAAAGTGATGATACTCTTTGTAAAGTCACTATAATAAATAATAAAAATAAAACATAACAACCACAACAAAAAAACAAAACAAAAAACTAACGCAACCATGTGGATGTAATAAGAACGAAATATAAAATAATAATGTAATGCAATTAGAAAGGGAATAGATATGACTTGATATGTGTAGTATAGAATGTGAGAGATTGAATTAGAACAATTCTTACATGATCATGTATAGACTACTCTTCCATTTTATGCTGGTATCTTATCAATATATGTTGCTGATATTTAAAGCATTCCATACTGTGCTTAATTGTTATTTATCAATTTACCAATTTGACCATTCATCTACTAAATCCCTTTAACTTATTATTGGTGTTCTATGAAATAACGGTCCCTTCTAAAACTTACTTACTTGTTAAATATTATATATATATATATATATATATACTATTCATCATTATTATTTAACTGAACTTTTACCCTCACGTTCCCCATATTAAGTTATTTATATGGTGCATATTTTATAATTAGTTTAAGTTAGTCTATATATATATATATTAATAGTTAAAGTGATATATTTTTTATTTTTAAAGTTATCTCCTTAAGTTAAACTGAATATTATTAATATCAACATTAAAATGATTTCTAAAAATGTGATATAAAATGTAACAAAATATTATACATATATATATATATATAATAAACAATTGTATTCTATAAAATATAATAATTAATATTATATACTGTACATTTATTTACTTACTATATAATTAGGTATACATATTAATATAAAATAATTTGTTTATACACATATACAGTAAATATGACGATGTGTAAAGCAGAGTTTGACCCATGTAATAGTTATCAAATGTTACCCATTCAAAATTATTTAAGTTAGACTAATCAACATATTAGTATATATATATATATATATATATATGTATATATGTATTATATAGTATATTATATGTATATATATATTATGATATATGAGTTATATACTAATTATACACATTTGACACACATATATATTTATATTAAAATTAATAATTAAATGAACTTTTGTTATCAAATACTGGAGTAACATTCTAATCTACAGTAATTGTATTGAATATATTGAATATATTATTTCTTGATAACAATATATGCTACCTCAAATCCTTACCAATTTAATTTAAATTAATATAAATTTACTTTAATTATAGTTATTGGATACTTTTATTATACGATTATATAAACTTTTATAAACTTTTATTAGAATAGAAAATAAGAAAATACAAATACTATAATTTGTATATATTAAAATAAATATTTACTAATGTATTGTAGAATATTTAATAATAGTTGTTCTTAATTATTTGATATACACATTTAATTATAATGAAGTAAAATACATATTGTAATCAACTTTTATTTAGAAGATACATTTGAAATTAAAAGTTATTATGAATTTGTATATATATATATATATATATATATATATATATATGACTTATTGGACCATTAGTTATACTGATTTTAAGCTATGGAATTAAATTTACGCACATCCGATTCTTACGTGTTGAATTGCAATAATATATCTGTCTAGATATATCATTTCTTCTACTCTTGACATATCATGAACTATGATCGGATGTTCATATTAATGATAAAGATTATTATGATGATGATAATTAAGTTTTATTAAACTACTATACTAGGCCTTAGATGCCTTCAAACTTGCATGAATCTAAATAATATAATATTATATGAAAACATAATAATACGAAAATAAATAAATAATAATTGTAAAAAATAAATTAAATAATAGATTTACATGACCTTCCTATCGGAATAAATGAAATAATATAATATGATATGAACAAATAATACCATGAAAATAAATAACTAATGCATAACAAATAAAATAAATATAATAAACAAACAAGTTGTGCGATAAACATACGATAAAAAAATATGTGATTAACAATTGAAGGTATCATATAAATAGGAAATATTGCCTATTAACTAATAATGGAAACTAAAAGAATGGATTTAAGGTAAGAGAATTTCCAGATATTAGGAGAAATGTAAAGGACAGCTCTGACATTGATAGAATAAGGGTTACATTCATGATAATGGATGAGGGGAAGATATAATGTTGTAAATAACGATGAATTATACGTCTTCTTGGTAGGATTGTAATATAACGAGGGATATATGCATATAGTATTGTATTTATAATTGAGATTACTCGCGTACTTTAGATATTTTATAGAAGGTACACTATAAACGCCAGCTATGACGAGCCGCAAGTATGGGATTAAAGCTAACTTTTGATTCAAAGTATTAATACACTAATCACATCACAGTCACATTATTGCCATTTAATTCAAAGTAAGTATATTTAAATATTTCAATACATTTATTAATTTATTAAATAATTTAATCAGGATATTTCGTAAATATCAGTAATTAACATCATTAAACCACTTATAATAAATAATATTATCACTATAAGTAAAGTCATTATTGATTTTATATAAAGTTTATTTATATTAATTATTTTGAAATATATGTTGTATAGATTATCATCATTCATAATAGTTTAAAATCTAATGAATAGGAAATAAATATACAAACAATCTATTTATTACAATATACTCTGTTCATATTAAATTAATATTGACATATATAACATACAATAATAATATATTTTTAAATACAAATATAAATAAATAAATTCATATGGCATGTTTTTCAAATTATTAAATTCTTTAATTATTTATAATTTATTATGAAATCAATATTAAAACAAAATATACATAACCTATATAGTTACAGATAATCGGAATCTAAATAGGAATCACAATAGTAGTAACCATATATGAATATAACACATACATATATTAATGGTTATTAATTAATTTATAAATATATATATAAATTAATATTTATGATTGATTTTTATATTCATTATATCATAGACGTTTCATGTTTATATTAGTTTATTGATTTAAACACCTATATTTAATCTTGTCTTAGTTTATATATGAACACATATCATTAGACGTATCTTACATTTGATTTAGTTGTCTATTTGCATCTATCAGAAAACCCATTATTACAACTATGTCATCAGCATAGTCAACAAATGTAATATGAACTGCAGGGTATATCTTGCATTAGCTTTTCGTAAGCGTGACACCAAGATGTGAATTGTTATCGAATTCTTTTTATATATTGTCGATACATTATGACTAAAATATATTTCATCTTTTCACTATTTATTAAATCAAACACTTTTTAAAAGTCTAAATATAGGATAGTAGTTAGTGGTTTTTAGACTTTAACCTTATAATAACGTTTGAATGGTTAAAATATGTCATGACATTTATCTCTTTGTTCGGAAACCATTTTTATTTGTCATTAGTATAGATACTATCTCTTGTCTTATCATATTTAATAGCATCAGGTATATATATATATATATATTTATATATATATATATACATATATATATATATATATATATATAGGGGAAAGTCTCCGATTACAGACCCTCTCCTAATACCGACCCCCTCTCATATTTCAGTAACTATAAGATATATCATAAAATTATATACATCTGAACTGTCAGTGATTTAATGATAAATATGAATAAGTATTTTGTTTTAAAAAATATTCAATCTACAATTGTTATTTGATAAAATGTAATATTCTGTTTTTAATTTTTAATTATTTGAATAATAATTTTTTTAAATCATTGTAAATACTTAATTATTAAAATATTACTTAATACTATACATAATATTTTAGATCAATAAAATATTTATAAATATTATAAAAATAATTTAATTTGAATAACTATTAACCAATATATTTTAATTATAGCAACCCATATGATTTTCCTAATACCGACCCCCTAAATTACCCTAATACCGACCCCATATGATTTAAAATATCCAATCAAAATAGATCCATATATTACTTTAAAATATGTCGTAAGTTGTTTGTGTATCATTTATATATATTTCGGATTCATGATTCCAGTTGATTACATACTGATTAATGAATAAATATAAAATAATAATATACACTATTTTAATATAATTACTATAAAGTTTAAATTTAGATTTAATATTACAATTAAAACATAAATTCAATACAAAATAAATTACGTGCATGTTATAATTAATTATATTTATATATATATATATACTATTTTGATTGGATATTATATTACTACAATTATTTATACAACGATTATTTTAGGGGTTCGGTATTAGGCATATGTATCATATTAACCCTATTTATTCTTGTAAATATAATGATATCAACAATTTTATATTGCCACATTATTCATTGCTATAATATTACACTAATTACAAAATGTAAAATAAATATATGTAATATTGAAGTTATTACAAATAATCATTTAGGGGTCGGTAATCGGAGACTGTCCCTTATATATATATATATATATATATATATATATATTATATACAATCGGAGTAAGTAGGTATACTTATAATACTTATATATATATATATATATATATATATATAAGTACCTATACTTAATTGATAGTTCTTTGTAATAGAAAATCACTTTTTTAAGGAATTGTGGTAAAATTTCATTTCAGGTTCTTGAGAGAATATACCATTGTAAGTATTTAGTAATATTTCTTGTAAATATGCTAGTGCCCCTAATTCTGCTTCTATATCATCTAAGAAAATCTGTTTTACGTTTTTTATGTTTTAGTAACTTTCTTTAATTCCTTTTAACTTCATATTGTAAAAGTCATTGTTTGATGGCTAGTTCATTTTACTGTAATATCGTCTTTTAGTGAGGGAATTTTTAGTTTAACTAGTAATTATTTGAAAGGATCATAACATTGTTAAATTGGTTATTTTTGACTGGTGTTTTACTTACTTACTTTAGTCGAGCTCTCGCTCGACCAGATCTTGACATTTTCTTCCATCCAGCTGGATCCATCATCAATGAACGTATTTCGTCTTCTTCTTCGCAGTCACAGTCGTTCTTTAGAATATCTACAAATGTGTTGGGTTATCGTCCTCTGTTTCGTTTACTGGTCTTTGGAGTCCATAATATTAGATTGTGCGCTATTTCATCATTATGTATTATACTATGATCTGCTAGTCGCAGTCTTATTTCTTTTATGACATCGGTAATCTTTGGCAGTCCTCTATAGAGTTGAACGTTAGTTATCTTTTCTTTCCATGAAGTATCTGTCGCCAATCTTAACAATCTGGTATAGCATCCGTCGATTTTCTTACGTAGACTAGCGTCTATTGTCCAGCATTCGATTCCATATAATAATATTGGCTCGATTGTCGCTTTGAAGGTTCTTATTTTCAGATTTATGTTCATTTTGGATTTCCAGATTGACTTCATTTTGTGGATTGCTGACCACGAAAGTACTTTACGAATTTCGAACCTTTCTGTGATATTGACATCCACGCACCCAGGTATTTGAAATTGTTAACGACGTTTACTATTGCAGAACAGTTTTCTAGTTCAATATTGACTGGTGTAGTTAAAGGACTTTATTTCAGTTTTCTTTGCATTTATATGGAGACCGATTTTAGCAACTTCTATTTCAATATTTGTTAGCATGAGTTAAGCTTGTTCGACTTCTTGAGATACTAGATCTATGTCATCTGCGTAACTGATATCCGTTAATATTGTTGCTGATTGACGTATACTTTGTTTCTTTGTGATTTCGAATCTGAATTCCTCTTCGTGTCCTCCAATGGCTTGTCGCATAGCGTAATCCAGTGTTATCATAAATAGAAATGGTGCCAGAGTATCACCTTATATGACTCCTTTAGTTATTTCAATGTTTTCTGTTTCTCCGTAAGGTGTTATGACTTTTGCATGTGTATCTTTATAGGTTAAGGCGATCGTTTGTATTATTACTTCGGGTATTCATAGGCTTCCAGAATATGTAGCATTGTAACTCTTTTTATGCTGTCGAATGCTTTCTTGAAGTCAACGAAAATGATAATAGCCTTGAGATTGTGGATTTTCACTCCTTCGATTAAACGTCTAAGTGCTAAAATATGCGTCCAGTTCTAAATCCGTTCTGATTCGGACGTAGTATCGGATCTATATGAGGTTGAATTCTATTTAATATCGTCTTGTTCGTCATTTTTGCAGCTATTGCAGAAAGAGCAATTCCTCTGTTGTTTCCTACGTCTTCGAGATTACCTGATATTGGGAAAGGAACGATGTTACAATTTATCCATTGATTTGGAATTTCATGATGTATCAGCATTTTATTTGAAAATTCAAGGATTATGTCGTCGAAGTTGCAGTATTTTAGGATTTCATGTACAATTCCGTCGGGTCCTGCAGCTTTACCATCCGTTAGTCGTTTTTTAATATTGCAAGTTGATAGTATTCTTCAGGCGTGAAAGGTCCAGTTTTTATGTTAGATTTATTTCCACTGATGGTCTTGATTCATGTGTTACTTGTTTCGTATTCTTCATTGTTGTTTCCCAGTAATTGCTTGAAATGTTCATACCATTTAGTTACGCGTTCTTCTTTGCTATTAGCTTTGATTTTACCTCTTTTACGAGTTTTTCCGTCCAGTTATTTTATTGATCAGCTATCAGCTTTCTGCGTGCTTACTGGTGTTTTGATATGTTAGAATTATCTATTCCAATAGCTTCTTTACTATATTCCAGGATTAAGCTAATATTATGTTACACTTATACTCGTTTATTTTAATCTGGACATATTATGTTCGATACTTTTTGTAATATTAGCAGTATGTGTATATAACCTTGTGTGTCAGTATGTCTTCTGAGAGTCGACTCCGTCCCAGTGTAGACAGTTATTAGTTTAGTATAGTATCGTATACTTATTGATATGGTACGTATAATAGATAATCAAAGAGTGCCCGATTTAGTATATTATAGTGGGTATGTATTAGTATATTAATAAATAATATACCATATATGGCATTGGGCATGTCAGAGCTATATAAAAATATTTTCATACGATATTAATGTTGAGCTTAGTTGAAATGTCTAATATTTGTTATTGTCGGTTAATTTAATGTATGTTGCCCTACCTGGTATATCATATCGTGGTATTTATATATATTTTTAGGGTTACAGGGATTACTTTTTTTCAACTTTGGTTTCAAAGCGATTACTTAGCAGAAAATTCCTTGAAAGTAGTTTCGCAATAAGTATGTATATATATATTTTGTGATAGTAGATGGAGAAGCTGTAGTGTCCTGAAGTGTTTAGAATATGTTTCTTTACTTTAGTAATAATGAATTTGTATTTGTGTGTCGGTCTTAATTCTAGTAAAAGTATACGGTTTATTTTTTTCTAATTTACTTTCATTAGCTTATATATATATATATATATATATATATGATAATACTATGATAATATGCGACACTGATTAATGAGCTACACAGTTTAAATACTAGTATTCCAATGTATATGTATGATAATATAATAAATTAAAATTATAAGTATATTTAGAATGTCCTGGATTAACCTTCTTTCTTCTGTTTATGAATAATAGTTTATTTTCTAAGAGATAATCATTTAGCATATTACCATTTATGTTTGTTAGTTTATAAAAATAATAATAAGCCAACATTTTTACCGAATTATCCATTAAAGTATCGTTTGATTATCAATACATCATGCTTTGGTATCTACCTTGTTGATGATATGTGTACAATATTTGTATTTATTAGTCATCACTTACATTTGATACTGTAACATGATATAACTATTGTATGTGGATTTCAATACAATTTCATACATATTATGATAGATGTTATTTTATCTAATTTATATATTACAATAAATGCGTTTATACTATATAACATAGATATTAATGGTAACTATTAATGTTCTTTTTTATTTATTTTATATATAAAAATGATGAATATTCAAAAATTAGCATAGTTTTATAATTATTTTATTTTTACAATTTTATATTATTTATTTATATCTTTTAAAAATGTTATTATAATTATTTATTTAAATTTTATTATTCTTCTAATTTTGGTACAATTGTATTACGAATTAACTACACTTATATTATATTTATATTTTATTGTCATTTAATTAATAATATAATTTATTTTCATTACTATTTTATTATTATTAATTCTTTAACTTTTTATTTGTTTTATTAATTATATTAAATGTATGTATTTATTATTATAGAAAAAGGAAGAATTTCACGTTTTTGTTTATATTTATATAGTAGCATGTGTTAGTGTAATATATTTCGATTAGTATATATACTTACATGATTTTGGGGTTCAACTTAATGTATTAGTGGACTTGGCACATTCATATTGAAAGTTTGTAGCCGTATACTATTCGTTCGTTGAGGTAGACTTATCAACTATATGTATATATATTATTATAATTTTATTTGTACTTATATATAATATGTATACATTTAATATTTATTCATACTTTAATATTTAAAAGTTTATAATTTTCATTGTTATTTTCATTTTCTTTTAAATTCTAATTTTTTAGTTTATTATTATTTGTATTTAATTGTTTGTTTTTGTCTTCCTTTTTTCTGAAAGGTAGATATCTAGATAATCCATCAGATCGTATATATATACCTAGGCTCACTATCGTTTATTACGATAAACTGATATGATGATGATTATTATTATTATAACTAATATTATACATATATATATATATATATATATATATATATATATATGTATATATTTAATATGAAACACACTTCATATTATAAAATAAATGTAGAATACCCGAGATAATGAATATGTGATAGTATCTAATTCATTAATTTCTCATCGGAATTAGTTAACAATGTTGATATTTAATTATAATTATATAATACACTCTATCGTAAGTAATATAATTGTTTAAAATATTATATGATTTATCATTGTACAACTATATAATATATATATATATATATATATATTATATTAAATGTAGTCATTAATTATTAATACATATTTAAATTTATAGACGAAGAAAAAGATGATAACACTAAATCGATAAATGAATTTTTATTAATATTAATATTCTTTACTATCATTATTATTATAATACTTTTATATATAAAGCATGTATATTTGTATACTGATAGTGTAAGTGAATATATAAAAAATGGAAAAACAAATTTACCAACTAATGGTACTCTTATGTAATTTTTAAATAAATTAATAAGATAATATTTATAATTTTTATAAATGTGTGTTTCAATTTTTATTTAAATTTATATATATTTTTATATATATATATATATATATATATATATATATATCTATATATATATATATATATATCTATATATAGATATAGAGGTTTCCAGAGAAGTATATCGTTTATTATTTTATTTTTACTTGTCCAGTAATGCCCTATGCATCTCAATAGTTGTTCTCTTATAGAGCATGTAATTTTGGGAATCTATCGTAAAAGTTATTTATTTGTTACGTGTACACTCCAAGATTTACTCAACGAAGCTCTGAGTATGCGAGTATATGCTCCATCATATTTGTTTTCTGTATTCGATGTTAGAGACATATAGAAGTATTCAACCATTATATATATGATCTTAAAATGTTTCTTTTGAGATTATCTAACATTTTGGATTTCCAAATAATGTTCATGCTGTTTAGTTCTTGGGCTATTCTGATTTTTATATAATGTTATGTTTATCCACTATAGATGCCGAGGTATTTTAAATTATTATCCTATATTATACTGTTGACGTTAATTATGATTATGTTAAAAATTATATGACAGATATCAAAGTGACGAAATCATATATAGACTTTATCATAATACGTCGTAAATGAAGAAATAGTTTAAAAAACTGTGAAATATACAACAGTTTCAGTAGCATCGGATCAGACCATCGTATAATTACGGCTATGATAAAACTCAGTCTACGTATTTCTAAGAAGTAAGCTATATCTATTGTATACAATACATATATATATAATTGGCCCGTGCTGAACAACAAGGATAAAGCCAGTGACACGGTTACAAGAAGATACAGAGAACTAAATAATCTTAGTGAGAATACTGATTCATCTATAATGTATTAACATTTCATCATTGCTAACCAAGAAAAAACAAAATTTGTTATAAACACACTCTAATACAGTAATATCATTGATTAGTGTAAATAAGTAAATACATCTTTTAAGAAATATATTGAAATAAAACTGTACCGAAAGTCAAACAGATGTCTAACAGAAACTATTATCACACAAAACAAGTTAAATATCTCAGAAACTTAATGAACAACATCTGAATATCTAATAGTAAAGAATAAATTAATAGATGGAAAGACAGTTGGTCCAGATAATATAGCTCCTGAAGCATTAGAATATTGTAAATTTGATGAAATAATTCTTTATATTCTAAATAACTCTTATGCGGAAGTGAAACCTGGACTATCGATAAAGCTACGAAGAAAAATCGTCAGTTGCTACACTAAGTTACTAAGAATGGTGTTAAATATATCATGACGTTTTAAGATTTCAACGAAATTCCTTTAATCACTGATATTATTGCTGACGAATGAGAATTGATGGTCACTGCTTAGGCTACAATGATAAAATAGCTCATAATCTAATCTTATGGGAACCAAAGTTGGGCATGATAAATCGCGGAAGATATACTTACATAGACAATCTAAAGGAAGACACCGATCTATAGGATATTGATGAGATCCGGAAAGTAATGATCGACAGGGGTGAGATTACAAGGCGAGGTCGAACGAAAATTCGACAAAAGTAAAGTAAAGTAACAGCTATATCATGGCGTAATCAATATATGTTATAGCCTACTTATTTTTTTAGTCAGTGTGTAACCTAGTTCGGTATTATAGTCTAATACATTTTTAAGAAACTAATCAGGCATACAATACAATAGAAATGATCTATTAAACATTTTTGAAAAAGTCTAGTGGTATTCTCAAAAAAAATGAGTACCCGATCATGAGATCTGACCCATTATGAGAGTTTATTTACAACATTATTATCGTATTAATTACCTCTTTTGTTATACTTACATTCGCTTAGAAATATTTGATTTTAATAGATGAATCGATAATAAACGATTAGGGAAAAATAAAATAACAAAAGTATATTAATAGTACTAACTCTTGGGCTGGTAGTTCTGGAAGTTGGTCAATAGTATGCTAGGGCAATATTTGGTAATATGGATATTTGGGTTTGATTTGGTATTTTGAAAAATATCATATATGATGGATAAATAGACACTTTTTAGAAGTAATATTAATAGTTTTCTACGCAATAGTAACACATTTGGTTAAATATGTGTATCAATTACAATTATTATTTTATAATTTGTAAAATAATAATATAATTTTGTGTGGTGATATTTCATTTGTATTTTGTTTATTAAGAATAACTAATTTTTTTTAAAATAATTTGTGCACAATATAATATTTTAGAGTACTGTTATCGTGTATAACATTATTGTTTATTGTTCAAATGTGCCTATGTTTTTGTATCATCTACATTTATATGTATATTAATAATAATAATTATCTAAATATATGTGTGCGTTAGTAGTTAAAGTGTATTTAAATATTTATATAATTATATAATTTATATCCTAAAAGTGTCTAGAATATTTAATATAGATAATAATAATAACATATAAGCTACAAAAAAATATTTAACTACAAGCCCGATCGAATGCTATCTAGCAAAGCGAATAATTTAACACATGCGAAATATGTAAACAAACATAGTTTGGATGGTAGAGTTTGAATTAATACAATATAAATAGTATATTATTTGTATGTAATAAATATATCATAAATGATAAACGTTATTAATTATGTGAAAGTAACCTAATACGGACACTTTAACAATAAATGGTCTTAACATTTTATGACTCATTATTTTTATTCAAGAATTACAAGATATTAATATTATATGATTATAGATATTATTGTGATTTTATCATTTTATTTAATCTTATAATTCCATAGATAACGGGGGTATCCATATTCGGTACCCATGTCCGAATACGGATACCCTGTATTATAATATGGACACCCTATATACAACTAGATAAACTATATATTATTATGAATCAATTAGACAAATTACAATTACATTATTTATAATTAATTGTATGAACAATTTATTAAATACACTAGGGTACACTATATATGTTTAATAGGGAACAACTATGTTAAATAGTAGGGTACATGATTGTCAAATGCAATAGGGTACACTCTATATATATATTTATTAGGGTAAAACTATGTTAAATATCAGGGTACCTGACTGTTAATTGAACTAGGGTACAGTTTATATATATATATATATATATATATATATATATATATATATATATATATATATATATATGCATAGGGATGTATTAGATAATGTACTATATTATTATAGTATACTCTAGGGATGTTCACGGGTCGGTTCGGTTTCGAGTCGGTATCAGGTTTTGATATATTTGCATACGACATATTTGCCCCTTTTCTGGTTGTGATTCTTTTCACATTGGATTATGCCATGCTACAACAAATCGAAGGATTAGAAGAAGGATTTGTATGTAAACTATGTAAACAAATCAACGCGAGAATTCGTGTAAATAACTACAATCTAGTAAACAATATACGGGTCGATACGCGTTATTTGCATAGCCACGAGTTTCACTGTATAGCGTTAAAAAGTACAGATTTTAAACAAATACATACAAAATAGGTGTATTAATACGGGTTTTTTTTAATTTGTTATTTGGAAAACAATAATTAAATTTAAAATTAATTAAATAATCTTAAATATTTTATTTTTAAATTAATGTTTCGAATATAATAATTATTATTTTTATAATTCACAATTTAAAAGTAACATCATGACAAATTTATATTGTATATATATATTAAATATTTATATATTTGGAGTATATTCTGCGACAAGGTTATTTTGTAAAATATTAAATAAATAGCATTACTTATTTTTTTTTTAATTATTGTTAATAAGTATTCATTTATCAGAATATATATGTGCTATGTAGTATGTTTTGAGTAATGTTGCATATATTATTATTAGTATGTGTAGGTCCGCATTGCGGTAATGAATATGGTATAATTATAAGTATAGTATGCATCGAAAATAGTCAAGTATACTATTTATTGGGGCGCAGAGTATTCGTCGAGTTATGTACGTTATATAATGTCACAATTTAAAAACGATGCTGTAAACGACCTGCATGACGTCATCGATATCACGACCTCGGCATTATGCCTAAATGGCTATTGCGTGATATACAACTTAAGTGGACGGGACCAAACTTCGAGGTTACAGTACCGTGAACCGATTGATAAGGAGCTATACGATTATTAAATTAATTAATTATTTTTATTTGGTGGAGTCCTTTCATCCCATCCAGGAACTTAGATGAAGTTTTCACTTATAACATTATATGGCTCTAATTTCCCTTCGAAGCCGCTCTCGTGTTAAGGCATCCATGGTTTAATGAGAGCCGATCATTTATGTATACACAATTATATAATATCACATCTAAATAATATTTTAAGATCCATTTTATAAAAATAATTAATGGTCCGGATGAGTCTCAAACCCGTGTCCTACTGTTTGTGTATCTGACGCCTTAGCCACTGAGCCACACATTCAGTTATCAGAAATGCAGTTATTAGAAATTATATCGTACTCTTAATTACTATATTAATACAAGTATGGTATATTTCGAATTAATATATTTGATCTCATATAATATATCGCTTATGTAATTTTAGTTCTAAAGATATTCGATTGGTAACGAATCTATTTTCGGATTGATTTCTAAAATATTTCAATTTCTAAAGAATTTATTTTCGAATTAATTTCATAGAATTTAGTTTCTAAGAATTATTTTTCGAATTGAATAGTAGGATTTAGATTATAAAGTTTCATTCGTAAATGGTTATTATGAAATATAAACCTGAATCTAATGCGTGGATATTTCCAATGTGGTAAATTAAACACATCATTAATAATCTATGTTATGGAATATATAGATATCACGTGAGGTATGGTATATGATGATAAAGTAGTGGAGGTAGGGGTATAGTGCACTATATACATGTATATACATTACGGGATTAACCTGCATTTATAGGAGATAATGGCGATCGAGTAGAATAGAGGGGACGAGAGGAAGGAGAGTTATCACGATGTCAATCACAATCCTCATACCGGGGAGAATGTATGAAATGGACGTGATAGAAGCGAGTGATACAATCGGAAAAATAGAAATTCGATAGTAATGAGTGAGCTTTTTAAAGGATAGTATTAATTTGAATAATATTAAAATGCAGTAGAAGAGCGTGGATAGATGTTGATGTACCACAAATAAAATATAGATATCAGTAGAGTATAATAGGATTATATATATATATATTATATATATATTTATTATATATAATGTATTAATGTATTTATTATAAGTATGTGTAGGCCCCAATAATGTTATCCTCCGTGGAGGTATGTTATATAGCGTGTTTTAAGTAATTATTCGCATACATTGGTTAGTATTATGCTGAAGAGATATGCTTTGCTGTGATACATAAACGGTACAATTGTGGGTATTAATCGTATATATTCAAATATTATAGTGAGTGAGACGCGGGGTATACGTCGTTGTGTAATGTCACAATTAAATAACGGTAACTAGTGACACATACGAGACTTCACTGAATAGATTACCTCTGCAACACGCCCATACGGATAATGCGTCAACGTATGCTGCCCGGTCAACTTCGAGATTACATCGCCGTGAATAGCAAAATAAGGAGCACTTGTATTAATATCGTATGTTAAATCTGAATTTATAGACACGCCCCTAAAAGATCGTCGCAATATAGATCCATCGTTGATTCGTGGTTATCACCACTCGACTATATAATGTAGACATATTTGATATCGAATGAATTTACCTGGATAACTTGACTTTTCTTATATACCTTAATTACGTAACGTAGAGTAGCATCACATAAAATACACACACATATATATATATATATATATATAGTTATATAATTATTTACCATTTGTTAAAATAGATACGGTGTGGTGTGTTTCAAATGTAAAACAATGCTAAAAGTTGATCACATGTCTACTATTAATACAGCATGTTTATATATTAAAAAGAATAGCAATTCTGAAATGTGTGGAATAAATGAACCGTGTAAAACATTACTTACATATTATGTAAATACAACTTCAAAAGATAAAATAAATAATGTTAGATTGTATTATATTAAATATAATATTATATATATATATATATATATATATATATATATATATATATGTATATATGTGTATGTGTGTATGTAGTACATACTATGTACGTAATACTATAGTAATACTCAGTAATAATAGATATGAAAACTGTAAAATTTAAAAAAATATAAATAATTTAAATTGTTGTTTATATATATTAGATTTATTTTATATATGATTATTTTGTGGTTGTTATGTTTAATTATTTTGTTTAAATGTATTTTATATATTTTTATATATTTTAGATAAAGTGCATACAAAAATGTGTAACATATATGAATGCATGATTTCCCTTTCGTATCACCCAGTATACTCATGATCAATCAACTATTTGTTAAATATATATAATCGTATTATGCTTAATATGATTATATGTATTTATAAAATCCCTCATGGCCAATTGATAACGCTTATGACAATATTTTCATTTTTAATATTTATAATAACTTATATTAAATGGTATATTAGATTGTTTATTATAAGTATTTAAAGTAAGTAATATTCCAGTTGAATAATGATTAATAGTATTCTTCATTAATAATAAAAATAATATATAGTATATTAGGTATACCTAATTGTTTATAAACAAAAAATAAATATAAAAACAATAATAATGAAGAAAAAAGTGATATCAATTGATACCCAAAACGACATGGTACAAAAATTAACATTGTATTTATAATTAATAAAAAAACGCGTTGGTGTTATGCATGCCGAATATTGTTCAATTAAATCAATATATTATATATAAATTAGTAGATTGATTATAAAATAAATTATAAAAATGTTAGTATTACAAAATATTAAAAACATCGTTATTACGCAACATTATAGATATGTAAACAGTTATAATTTTAATATTTCTCATTATATTAATAATAGGTATTAATCGAAAGAGGCTGCTTACCTAGTAGACAATATAAGGTATCGATAGAAAAATGTGCAATTCACTCTATGAGTTAATATCAAATAGTATATTATATACATAATTAATATTAAAATAGATGTAACTAAATTAACCAGTATATCTATCATTTATATATATATATATATATATATATATATATATTTATATATTAATTCTCGTGAATATAAAATAAAACTAAATGTTGCATAACTATCCTTAATTATATAATTATTGTATGATAATGTATATACTGTATATGTTATGTTATATCATTGGTCCTTGGAATATAATATGTACTTTTTATAATTGTGTAATAATACATTTTATTTTATACTTTTAATTTATATATTCTACTGTCTTACATATATTTTAATCATGTAATGCATCCACAAATATATATATATATATATATATATATATATATATATTAACCAGTATATTCGCTATCATTAATATATATATATATATATATAAATATATATATATATATATATATATATATATAAATATATATATATATATATATATATATATATATATATATGTTATATAGTGTTATATATTACTCAATATATAAGACCCAGCAAATATGTACACAATGCACTACTTTTTCGATGTAGCGTGACGTGCGTCAATTATAATATATCAACCAATGAGCGTCGTGCACTGATAACATTGTCATGCTTGGTGCATATATAGGATTCACTTGTAATTCTTATCGTAATACATACATACATATTAAACGTATCGAGGTATAGGCAGAGATGGGCAGTATCGCCGATACAGTATCTATTAAGGCAACAAATCAGTATCGTTGATACATTTGTATTTATATATATTATAAAAATTACAAAAGTATTTGTAATCGTATCTATTATTCATAAATATGATCTACAATGCGTATTTACTAAGAACATTATATAAACAAATACATTTTATTAAATAATATATCATTTGGACATTTCATGTATTTTATATCAATATTTTATAATATCTAATAAATTAATTTTAATATACATAAATTATAATTCTATTTTTAATAAAATATCTTTTGTAAATATTGAAATTAATTCATTGTTAAAAATTATGATATCTCAATTATATTGATTTATTCTTAAAAACCTTATATATATTTCTTGAAAACAAAGACATTATTTTGATAACATATTTTACCCAGGATATTTTATATAATAATTGATTTATAAATTATAAATTATAATACAACATTATATATTATATTGAAAGATAAAATCATTTTAATAAATATGATTAATTCTAAATAATAATAATTAATAATAT
This sequence comes from Osedax fenrisi, assembly GCA_964019155.1. Lineage (NCBI taxonomy): Eukaryota > Metazoa > Annelida > Polychaeta > Sabellida > Siboglinidae > Osedax > Osedax fenrisi. The sequence continues at coordinate 23,703,277 of OZ025243.1, forward strand.
ATTAATAATTTATGTTTGTATATTTGATATATTTGATATAATTTATTATATTATTGTTGAACATTCGAAAGTAAACGTCGCTGATTATTTTTAGTTGAAAAATAGTATATTGTAATAATGTATATTTCTCTATAGTCTGTAATGGCTCATATTATAATTTCAGATGAAATAAACGCTGGTATACTAAAAGATTCATCGTAGGCATCACCAAATGTCTTTATATGTCTAAAAATTGATTGTATATCATATATTGAAGAACACGTTATAAGGTGAAAATGTTTAATATTTTCTTTTAAAGGAGGTATCCCACAATCAGTATTTCCTGAAATAATTTCAGGAAATTGTTGCTAAAAAGTTATTTTCTAGCAAGTTAACTAAAAATAGTGGGTTACCCTCTTACTTTCCAGCAAATTTCCGGAAATATAATAACTTTAAAGGGGGTATCCCACTACAACTTTCTAGAAATCAATTTCTAGAAAATATTTCCAGACATTATATCCGTATAATGTACCTTGATATGATATGATGTACCTTACTATCAAATTCAACATCGATTAATATATATATATATATATATAATATATTATATAATATATTTATATATCTATATAATTTATATTTATATAGTATATACTATATATATATATATAATTATAATATATTTTATCTACTAAGATGTATCTACAACAATTCTGTATTTGTAATTGTATCTACTATGATTTTTTTTAAAGTAATACTAGTAGTATCTATTATAAGAAAAAAGTGTATAATTGTAATGTTATCTATTATACATTTGTTGAGTATGTTGCACATCTCTTATTATATGTATAGTTAATATACATGCTATATTTATTATTATTAATTACATTGATTGTATAAGCTAGATGTGATATAGCAGTTCACGTTTTCTTTCATTATAAAACGACAAAGAAGCAATTCGGCTTATTAGTAATAGGCTATTATACACACACATATATATATATCAATGCTCGTGAATATAAAATAAAACTAAATGTTGTAGAATTTTCCTTAATTATATCATTGTATGAGAATATATATATATATATATATATATATATATATATATATATATATATATATATATCATTGGTCATTGGATAATAACATGTACTTTTTATAATTATATAATAATACATTTTATTTTATACTTTTAATTTATATTTTCTATTATCTAACATACATTAATCAAATATACGTTATATATAAGTATACTCGCATAATAATGAATCAACTAATATATGTATAAATCAAAGATGTTTGATGATTTAAAAATAAACAGGAAATTTAAATATGTATGAATATAATAATATATAGTTTATTAGGTAAACAACAAAATAAATTAACAAAAATATGGAAGAAAAAATAGATATGAATTGATAATGAACAAATCGACATGGTACACAACATTAACATTGGGTTTACATTTAATAACAAAACGCCTTGGTTTACGTGTGCCAAACATATAAATATATATATATATATATATATATATATATATATATATACATATATATTTATTTATATATTATTATCCATAGCAAAAAACTTATTGTTGTGTGGGATATTAACGACATGTAAACATAATTATTGTAATAATTTAGGCCCACTTAATGAATTCAATGTAACTGCTCATACATGTTATCTTATAATATTAAAATTATATATATACTGTAAATAAAAATATACTTTATTAAACAGTATAATATACATATATGACATATTTTTTAATATATTGTATATCTGATAATAATAAAAAATAAATAATAATATATAATTTAAATTAATTAAATTTTAATTAATTAATATTAATTATATATTGTATGTAGTACAATTAAAATATAATTAATTTAAATTATATATTATTAATTGTTTTTTTATTATTTTTTAACGTTTTATTTATTCGTTAAATTTTATATTTTTATATTATAAATAATGAAGTTAATTAATTAACAATATGTATTATATATAATAAATAATAAATAAGTAATATATAACATAATTAATACATACATTACTTTAAATAAAATTCCTACCTTTTTTAGATATACGTGTATATAGACTATGTGTAAATTGTCGTGAAATATTTAATCTAAATGATTATTATATAAATAAAACGTGTATCAAAGGATGTTAGTTTAACGTATATGTTAATATATGTATATCATACTATATATTATAACAACTTACAACATTGCAATTATAATAATACAATACCTTTTTAATTATTTAAAATATTAAATATATTTATAATATTAATATAGTAATATTATTAAAACATAAATCAAGTATATAACATATAATATTAAAATAATAAATTAAATAGAACATTTTCTCTATACTAATATTTAATATATATTTATGTGTATTCATTTATAATAAGCTGAAAATTAATTATAAATACCCCCTAGATAAATTAATAATACTATATTTATATCAGCTGCATATTGTATATTTAAACATATTATAATAATTCAATATTTTTATATTTACTTGACTTATTCTACATAAAACTAAAACTAGTAAACACACGGAGTTTGGATAATATATAAGATGTATACAATACATCTATTTTTTATGTTATAATTAGTATATATTTAATGCTTAATTATTTACTAATGTTACAATAATATATCTTAATAATACGTATACGTATGTAATACATAAATACTTTAAATTAGTATGATTGATTATTAATCATATATTTACACACTAAATTTATAGCGTATTTATATTTACCGATAATTTAATATATTTAGTTATTATATATACTGTTATAATTGTGTATATATAATATTATCTAATTATACTTATTTCCCTTTCGTTGTAGACTTTGTTTAAATAAACTATTTACACTAATTGATGTTTATTAAACATATAGTAAAAATCCCTATTTATATATATTTTTTTTTAATTTCTAACATTTTTATTTGAATTACCATTATTACAAATGTATTTATTAAATAAATGTACTGTATTATAAAATATGTACTTATTATAATTTGGAAACTTTATTAATCAAATAATGTAATAATAGTAAAGTATGTGTTTACGTTATTAAAAATATATTTAAAATAGGTACATATATACATACAAAACGTATTTTAAATAAGTTAATATAATGATTTGATAATATTTAACAAAATATGAAATGTTATTATATTGTAATCTTTAAAATAACAATTACAAATATTAATTAACAATGTGTTAATATATATGTTAATATGTATGGGTAGATAGATATATAGATAGATAGATAAATATAGATATAGATATATTATGGTGATGATTATGATGATGATTATGATGATGATGATGAAGATATACGGTTTATTAAGCACTAAACTAGGGACATGTAGACCCCTTCGCTCGTGCGGGAAGAAAATAATAATAAGATAATAATAATACGATATTAATTTAATAATAATAATACGTTGAATTATACGATACATAAATAATGATTTGGATGATTTAATGATTATAAGTAGAGAGAAAAGAAGAAGAAAGATTCATAAATATTTTTGGAATCTGATAGAACAAATGATAGGAGGGAGGGAATTCTATAGGATGGGACAGTAATTGTTAAAAGCTCTAGAATGTATTATTATAGTTAAGATACTGGAGATAAGATTAGAATATTTTAACGAAGAGACGTTATTTTTTTGTTTTTTAATTAGATTAAGATATAGTTAGGGGTGAAATAGTATATTTATTTATGGATTATAGATAGTACACGTAATTTACACCAGAGTGAGAAGGGTAGCCACATATATTATGATTGATAATAAGTTATAGTAAAGTGATCCAGTCGTATTATGCAGTAATTACTTAAATAGTACGTATTGAGGAACAGATAACCCGCTTTAATGGAGCAGTAGCTTTAGCAGAAAGTGGATTCAGTAGGAAAGAACTATAGTCAATCGGGAAAGCATAAGAACATGTTTTACATTTTTATCAAGGTTTATGGAATGTGATGTCCGTATTTTTTTAATTCTGATGGGATGAAAGTTGGAGGATTTTTTAATGTATGTCATCTTAAATGATAATTTTTAATTAAATACTAATCCTATGTTTTTAGAGTAATGGGGAAGAGAAATGATTGTGTTATTAGAGTAAAGTTTGGAAATTAAGTATCGGATGTAGTTTATTGAAGAGGAACCATAATCGTATGAATTTTACACACTCAATTAATTCAAAGACGATGATATTATGAGAATTTTTGGGGCAAATGGTAGGATATACAGTTGAATATTATCAGCAAAAATATGATAGTGTATATTTGGAAAGTTTTTAATTAGATCAGCAATATGGCGGATATAAATAGAAAAGAGGTATGGACCTAAAATGGACCACTGGAGAATACCGTCTTTAAGCTGAGAAAGCGGCGAGAAATATGTGTGTAATCATAATAGATATATTATGTTTTATCAGATATGAATAAAAACAATTGTAATGCAAGGCAGATATCATAGTAACCCGCGATATTATAATTTCATAATTAATGGTGTTCAAAATAGATGAGAGATCAAATAGGATTAGCTGAAAACACGTTTTGCTATTTAAGGTAGATAATATTTTGTTAGTAATACGAAGGAGAGATTTTTCTGTGGAATGACTAACGAAAATCGCTTTGTAACTGGTCAAAGAGTTTATTTTTATTTATATGGGTAATAAGTTGTTGGTAGAAAATTCTTTCCAAAATTTTACTTAATACGTCTAGGTGGGAAATCTGGCGATAATTGCAAAGGGAGTTTGGGTCAAGGTTTTTTTTAGAATATGAGATATTATAACAGAGTGAATCTTGAGGCAAAGTGAAACCTGGCCAAAGTTTAAGTGAGTTCGCAATAATATTCAAGAAAATAGGAGTACGATCTACGGATCATTAATAAATCCATAGATAATTTTATTATATATAACTGAATCTAGATCATTATATATTTTTTATAATATTTTAAAATATGTAAAATATATATGATTTGTTCATATATGTATCTTATATTTATGAAGTTATCTCTTCTTCTCTATCAAATTCAATTAAATTAATTTAGTTACATTATATTATTATAGTATTGTTAGAATATTGATATTGTATATAATATTGTATATAATATATAGATATATTTTATATTTATAATAATTATCGAATGTAACCTATAAATTGCTCGTATTCTACTAATTTACCTAAGTTTTCATTTAAATAGTAATATGTTATAACAAATAATTTTATAAATACTAATTTTAATTTAAAAGTAATATAAAATAATATCGTAACTTAATATAAAGATAGTTTGTCAAATGGATCATTTGTACAAGGACATGAAATATCACATGTAGTCTGCCATGGACATTGTTATTTACAATTATTTATAAACAAAGGAATAAATCAGGTTAACTATTATTTTTAAGTCAAGAGTATGTTTACATATAAATTTACCTATATATTTGTTTTGCTATTATTCATTTTGTTGGAATCATTCCATCCCACACAGAAACGCATATGAGACTCTTTCCTATAAACACATTGCTCTAATTTCCCTTCAATACCGTTATTATATTATGATATATATTTTTAATGACAGCCGATAATTGTATACATGATTATATAAGTACAATTATATATATATTATTTTGAACCTATGTATGGGTTCAAATGACATTTAATTAAATTAAAAACTAAATATAATCTGCACAAATATGTTAGTGTAATCTCTTAAGTTTTTAATTAAATCAGTAAAATGGCATACATATATATATATATATAAATATATATAGAAATTATAGTATTCTAGATTGGATCTATTGGGAATAATTGTTAAGGTGATAACATTATAGTAGTAGTGTTTAATATACTAGAGTGATATAGTTTTAGAGGTACCACATAAATAAAATAATATAATATATATATATATAATATATATATATATATATATATATATATATATATAAATCATATTGATCAGCGATACCATTATATTATAATAGAGTATATCACAAGTAAATGAAAGGTAAAGGAAGATTCTATAATAATATATAGGTCCGGCTATTTATAGTATATATATATTTATATAAATATATATATATATATATATATATATATATACTTATTATATAGTATATATAGTATTAGTATTATATAGTATATATATATATTTATTACATAATAAATACTAAGTAATTAGTTATACATTATGTCACGTAAAATTAAAATTAATATATATTTAAATAAATATATAGACAATAGACTTATTTATTAATTATTATACACAATATAATTTTATATGTTATAATGGGTAGCGGGGCTAAATAAGCTTCTATTTCGGGTTCCAGCCAAATGACAGACGATACTTTTTGCTAGCAATCACCTCGGGGTCGAGAGTATTATACGACAGAATAATAGAACGAAGCCGGGAACCAGTGATAATTTCCTCCAGTATTTATGGATAATATAAGTATATTTATATTTATAATTAATTAAGAGAAGGGTAATATAATTCAGTTTAATAAATCAAAAATACTTTTAATAATAAATCAATTTTGTCACATTCCTGACATGTTTATATACAAAAATAACGTGATCAGCTTATTATAATAAAGTTCCAAATAATAATGAATATGTATAACTAACGATATGGTTAAGTTTGAATATATAACATATAAATTAAAATAATAGTAATATCGAAAAATATCATTCATAAATTATAAAATAATATATTTAGGACATTACATTATATCCACAATTAAATCTATCTTCCTATCATATATATATTTATATATTCATAATAACTTATTGATAATTTTAAATATATCTTCTAAATAAAAGTTGATATATATGGTCTACTATCATGTTATCAAGTCCGGCGGTTTTACATCACATAAATCGGTTTTTAATAATCGTACTATGTGTTACGAACTGAGGAAATTTACTGATAATCGTATATATTGGAACTCCTCTCGTTACTCTCCTTCACAGTCTGAGTTATCATCCTGAGGACATCATATGCAGCTTTTACTAATAAAAAATATAAGGCTAAGTATAATACTAGACTATCTACTAATACAGATAGCTTAAGCTTTTCTCTAAATATTCGTTCACTTAGATCTAATATTGATCTTCTTCTGGCTTTTCTTAGAATCAAACCTTTCTCTATTATTTGTCTAACTGAAACTTGGATTAGTCTTGATGACACTGACGTATTTTCATTATGTAATAATGCAAATTATAATCTTTTTCTCCACCCACGCACTTCTGGTCGTGGTGGGGGTGTTGGTATATTAGTTTATATGGATTTACAACTACCTTCTATATCACCTATTGCTCTATCGTATGGTGAATGTATATCTTGCACTTTCAGACTTAAATTTAATTCACTTCGTATTATAGTAATTTATCGTCCACCAAAGTCTGATTTCTCAAATTTTTTTGATGAATTATATGACCTTATAAATAACATCTTACACCAAAATGCCTCAAAGGTTATGATTATAGGTGATTTCAATTACCAATTTGATTGTTCTTCTCCTCAACACTCCTTATTCAAACAGTTACCTGATTCCTTAGGTTTGAACCAACACGTATATTTTCCCATGCTAGTATTAACATTATTGATATCATTTTCACTCCAAGCGACACACCAACATTTATTTCTTCATTTTCACGCTCTGATCTTTTGACTGATCACTATCTTTTATATACCTATATTCTTCTTGAAAAGCCTTCATCCACCAAGTCCTTAATTAATTATAGAAAACTTAAGAATCTGAATTATATCGATCTTGGATCGAGAATTTCATATTTTGTATGGAATACTAATGTATCTTTTGATAATCTTAATGTATGTCTCTCTTCTTCTCTTAATACATTGTCTCCCATTAAATCAAGTTATTTTACTCTCCATCCTACTTCTCCTTGGTTTACCTCCTATCTGGCAATTTAAAACTATCGCTAAGGAAACTTGAACGTAGGATACACCTGTCTCCTTTTCACAAATTAAAATTCTTGATGGCTAGGAAAGTATATAAACCCGAATTAAATCAACAAAAAACTATTTACTACGAACAGAAACTCAATTCTTGTAGCAATGACTCCCATACAATTTTAAAATTGTAAATAGTATTCTTGGTACCAATATTAAATCCAAAATTACTGCATTACATGATTTCGTATTGTGTTCTTCTTTTGTGAATTGCTTATCTACTAAGATTTCCCGGATTTCATATTGTATTAGTTCCAATTGGAACTTAAGTTAGCGCAATCACCTCTGACTTTTAATGTTCACATAACATCTAACCCCATATTTTGTAAATTTTCCAGTTTTTTTACCTCATTCTATCACATAGATCCGTAACTTGATTGTAAGTGCTAACTCCATATCCCCGATTGATACTCTTCCTTTGGTCGTTTTTAAGAAACTTGTCTTTACAATTGAACTGATAATATTGTATTTGATTTCACAATCACTTGATGATGGCATTATTGTAGATTCACTGAAATATGCCATTATTAAGCCTATCTTGAAAAAAAAACTTCACTTGATCCTGATGTGTTAACCAATTATAGACTAATTTCATAACTTCCAATAATAAGTAAGATCATGGAACGCGTTTTAGCCGTCAGCTTATACATTATCTTGAAACCAATAATCTGCTTGAAAACTTCCAGAGTGCATACATAAAATCATTTTCTACTGACAGCTCTTACTCATATTACTGACTTGATACACAAATCACTTGATTCATCAACTTACACTCAGTTTTGCTTGATCTATCTAGTGCTCTTGATGTTAAAATTGACCGATTCACTAAATCTAGATATAGTATAATTTGGTGCTGATTATTCAGATTTTAACATAAATAAATATATTAAAATATAAAATAGTATACAAGAATACGGTTTTGATACTTACACCGCACAAGATATATTATATTTATTAAATATCACTAGTACAACACCTTAGTTGTATATATTTGGAATAACATATATAATTATATATTATATTATCAGATATATGGTATAATATAGTTTATAAATATGTATTCGTAGTATAATTTATGCATTATGCGAGGTATTAATTTATTAATACCGTCATTTATATTGGATAATTTATATTAGTTATATCATAATTATAAGCATTAATTTAACTAATTAATTATGATGTATAAAATGTATGTTTATATATTAATTACGTGTTATCAAATTTTAAATCTTATATTTGCTAGATATCTAGTAAATGTTTTAAAATAATGTAAAGCTATGACGATTTATGGCTATTAATATCAGATAGGCTGTATTTGTTGATTTAATATCGACTTTAATCTAGATGAATGGACCAATACCATGAGAGTTGTGTTTCAAAAATACACCTTGTTAAGTAGTGATGTTGTGTTATTTCATACGGCTCTTTCGTTGCATAGTGTGCATCCGACCTATTTATAGCTTTGTTCGGGTCAAGGCATATTCAGAGTATACTGTTCATTTTTCTGTTGGATACTAGGATACCAGTCAGTCGTGTATACACCAGTGCTGTATTGGATGGTATCATTTGAAAATCTTATAATTATTATAGGTTAGATACAAATACAAATACATTTTTCATAAATAATCAAATCAAATATAAATACAAAATAAATTTAACATACAATATGAAGAGATAACTGGCACCCAATTATCATTTATAATCATTTAATATCAACTTGTGAGTATTATGTAATCGGTCTGTATCAAATATAGCACCCTTTTGTTTTGATTACGATATATGAGGTAACATTAAAAATGCTCATTTCTATATTTGACACACTAGTGTGTATGATATAACTTATAAGGAACATGTATAATTAAATTATAAGATATACATATTATATCTTATATAAAGTGTTATAAATAATAAGTATAATAATAAATATATTACAATTTAAAAATAACTATATTTAATAATTTATTATATATATATTCGTTTAAAAACTGTATTATTATGAAATAAATTAAATTGAAGTTATACGAAATTACCTCGTAAGAAATTATTGGCTACCAAATATTATACCTGATATGGATATTATATTTTAAATAAAATATAATAATAAATCATTTATATACTATTAAATTAATGTATTATAATTTTAAAATAACGATATAAATATAAGTATAATAATAAATGAATAATCATATGATTATTCATTTATATTCATATATATGAAGACATATTATCATAATATGATATTATGTTGATAAATGAAAAATAGATATTAAATATTAATGTGTAGCTCTATATTATAATCAATACTTGCGAATTATAATTATTAAATGACTAAATGACTAAAATGAAATATTAAATAATTAAATTAAGAAATATATTAATAATATAATATAAAAATATTATATATTATATAAAGCCGTATAAAGGAGTATAAATTATATCTGAAAAAAACCTGTTGCTTGTAAATAATAAACACCGGTAGGTCAATGGTCAAATATTAATTGTCAATTTTATTATATACAGAAGAAAATAGATATTGAGATGTGTATAATGATAATATATTTGAATTTTAGATAAACTATAAATCTATGATAATAATATAACTCAATGATAAGTAAACCCTTATAGTAATGGACTATAATATATGGTATATGACCATAACAAGACCAAACAGTAAATAATAATTTATAATCACCAGGTGGCCTATATATGGCAACCATAATGTAAACAAACATTCTAAAAATAATGTAATATTAAAATCTCTCTAATTAATATATACAAGATAAATTATAAGTTATTAAATATAAGTTTTTAATTGTCATAAAATTAAGTAATGATATACAATTTTGTAGCATTATCATTTAACTAAAAAATAAATAGCTGATAATAAATGAATTTAATAACTTTTTTTAGTTAAACATCTTTAACGTTTTGAATATAACGTTACATTATATTCAATATAATTACCATCATATTATAATAATATTAGTAAAACAATATATATAGTATGTATTAATTTTTAATATGTATAACATTTTGTATTTCATAATAAACCTAATTTTTAGAATGTTTTTTTACTATATTTTATCTTTATAAAACGCCATCAAGTTATTAATATTTATTGGTTAATGTTACTGCATGGAATGTCCTTAGTTATTTGTATGGTTGATATTCATAATATATATATATACTATTATAAATATGAATAGAAATTATAATTAGGTGTTGTATTCTACAAGTTGTATTACAACCTTTATAGAATTGAATGCCGTATGTAAAATGAAAACTCTGGAATAAATTATATTTTATATTGATTTCTAACACTTATAGCATAGATTTGTATTTTACTTAAAAGATAAACTATAAATCTATACTTTATAATGATGCGCTTATATCCAACTAATGATATCATTGTATATCTGTCCCATTCGAAAACATCGTGGAGTCCATCGTAAAAGGCAGGATTACAAACGTCGATAGTGCGAAATGTATCTCGCACCTTAACGTTCTGTACATTACTGTACACTGTTCGGCGTATTATGTATTGAACGTTGGGTACTAGAAAAATGTCGTATAATCGATATTAGTAATCCTGCCTTAGATGATGGACTTCACGATATTTTCGAATGGGACAGATATAAAATGATACGTTGGTTTTAGTTTATAATGTGCTTTTTAATAGAGTATTATCAAATCCCATTGACATTATACCCAGTTTATAATAGTGAACACTGCTCACTGAGCAGTGATGGGAATGATTGTCTATCACGAATATCACATCGATCCTTTGTATTAGGACAATTTTTATTTCATGGATTAAAAAAAAATTATTCAAAAATATAAAAAATTATAATTGTTAAAAAATTGTTAACATTTTTTTTTTTAATTCTAAAAAAATTCTAAGTATTTTATTTTATGAATTAAAAAAATTATTATTATTTAAATATATATATCAACAAATATAAAAAATTATTATCTTTAAATACAATTAAAAAAATGCTAGTGTTCAAAAACAGCATTTATATATGTAATAACAGCATGTTTGCAGCAAAGTTTTTTAATTTCTTTGACATTTTTTTTATTATTTAAAATGATATTCAGCAATATAAAAAAGTAAATTTTTGTGTAAAATTCTAAAAACACTAGAAATACATGTGTTTACACTTGTTTTTTCACTATTGTTTACTGGGTACTTAAGTAATATTAATATTAATATTAATATTAATATTAATTAATATAAGTGATTAACTTATTTTTAATTTATTTATTCAATAAAATGTTAGATTCAATGATAGATAGTATATGTACCTATAGTAATTACATTTATGTATATAATATAAAAGACATTATTTAATATAAATTAAGTTTAACTAATAAATTATTGTTATTTGAAAATAAATAATAAAATTATGAATATTTCAAATTTTAATAATTATTAAATTTAAAAAAAATACAAATATTATGTAATTATATATATATTATAAATGATCTGAAAATTTAAATTAATTTAAAATAAATTTATGAAAATTTATGAAATATATAAACAGACGATAACTTAACAAATTATTTTATTATAAATAAAGAGCCACCTATGAATTATGAATATTTAAACTATATATATATATAATATTATTTAGTTTAACTATTATAATTATATAAACGTTATTTTATTAATTAAATTATAATGATTATTAAAATTCAATTAATTATTTTAAATTATTAATATAATTTATTTAAATTATATATATTTAAACGTTTTTATTTTACGTAAAATATGAATTATATATAATTGTAAGATATTATTTGGTATTTGAATAATATCATATATATATATATATACATATATATGATATTTATAAATAAAATTTGAAATACCATTTTTTTTATATATTTAATAGGTCTCACCTATCCTTAATGCAAGCAATAATCAAAATATTAATATTAATAAATCAGGTGATATTATTATTCATGATTAAATGTTTAGAATACTAATATGTAAACAGCTAATCTATATTGAAGAAGTTTAGAATAAATAATATTACCTAATGTGTTATTTATATTTATTTTATTATAAACTATAAAAGAAAACAACTTTTAATGAAAACATATTATCATATATAATAATAGTATAGGTGTCATTATACATTATATATATGTATATGTTTATATTACTCATAGGTAGCTATAAAACGTGGATGTATAATTAATAAAGATACTATCGATACACTTCCATCAATGATTGGTTATGAAACAGGTTAAGTGAATACAATTATATAGATATATTGCATATATATCCCTAGTTGTATAATAATTAACAGTGAATACATATGTTATCTTTGCGTTAAATATTTATCTACAGCTGAATATAAATGCGGTTTAATCACGTCTTTGATTGATTACATTATTTCCTGAATAATAGTATCATATACATATCGATAACCATATTGTTCTCCTTACCCAGTATTCAATACTCGTGTTTAACTTGGATCTAACTGGGAAACTGGGGGAATCTGGTCCAAACTTGGATCTAGGTGGTGTAAACTTGGATTTATCTGATCCATATTTAACTAGTTGTAACTTGGATCATTATATCACAGTTTAATCCAAGTTATTTTTTTAAACTGAGATTAACTTGGATTTAGCTGATCCATATTTAACTAGTTGAAACTTGGATCATTATATCACAGTTTAATCCAGGTTATTTTTTAAAACTGATATCAACTTGGATCTAGCTGATCCATATTTAACTAGTTAAAACTTGGATCATTATATCACAGTTTAATCCAAGTTATTTTTTTAAACTGAATACAACTTGGATTTAGCTGATCCATATTTAACTAGTTGAAACTTGGATCATTATATCACAGTTTAATCAAAGTTATTTTTTAGTCCAAAATATTTATCTATAATATTACCAATTATTTAATTATTTATTATTTTATTAAATTTAAGTAAATGTATTGAATCTAAACTAATACAAATAAATAAAAAATATTGAATATTTTGTGATAAATTTATCATATTAAAAAAATGTTTTTTTTTTAAAACAATTTATTTAACCTATATATAACAATTTATAACTATAATATATATATATACATAAAATACCATATATTTATAAATACTTATAAAATAATTAAAATCATATAAGTATTTAGGGATCATATATATAGGGGATATATATAACCTATAGGTAACATATATCATACATGATGTAACATATAATTATAATATTATAGATCTATAGTTTCGCCAAAATAAAACTGATATAAAATTACTAATATGTAAATTACTTATCTAGCCATAATATATATAACAATATAATATAAATTAGTAGGTATAATATATTAATAGGTATAAATAATATAGAGATATAATATAAATATAAATTTGAATTATTTTTAAACTTGGATTTAACTCGAGTTAACTTGGATTAATCTCGAGTTAAACTTGGATTTAACTGGGATTTAGCTAGATTTAAACTTGGATTTAACTGGGATTTAACTCGAGTTAAACTTGGATTTAACTGGGATTTAACTCGAGTGAACTTGGATTTAACTTGGATTTATCTGGGATTAATCTCGAGTTAAACTTGGATCTATATGGTGTTAATAGTGTCCAATTTAGCAGGCTAAACACGAGTTTAAACTAGAGATAGATCCAAGTTAAACACGAGTATTGAATACTGGGTATGATCATATCATTATGATAGCATAGATTGCAATTTAATAATGACTTATTTTAATTGATTGATTTTATCATAAGTTTATTAGGTATACAATTTATTTCCACTAGGGATTTATAATTCGAATAATATATCATAATATGTATCTAAACTCAAAATATATAATTCTAAGCATATACAAATTACAAATAAAGGCACTTTTTAATTATACAATAATTATCCTATTTTAAACTGGTATTCCCATATTCGTAGTAACCATCCAGACGTCGTAAATGGAGGATTTAATAATTATTATTTTTAGAATTAATACTGATAAATAGGTAAATCCATCTACTCTATTACATATAGTAAACCTACAAGTTGTGCATCTACCTCCATTATAACAAATAAATATTATTTTTAAAAGAGTATAATAATATTATTATAATACAAATTAAATTAAATCTAAAACTGATCCTTGTGATTCTCCATATTTTATAATATAACTATTTGACAATTAATTGTCATTACGTGTAATTTGAGATCTATTCGATACAAAATTAAAAAACTATTTTATTATTTTAATAGATATATTTATAATGATTTTAATTAATAACATAGTTTTTTATTTATATTTTATGAATATTTTACAACATCAAAAGATTTTGCAAAATCAATATAATCATATTATATCGTCGATTTTTTCATTATTTAATTCATTATACAAAATTAAAACAAATAATTTTAATTCTGTATATTTTCCACTTATAAAACTATAGTGATTTTTTGTTAAGGGGCCCTTAATACATTATCTGATTTTAAACATAAATTAATAGTTTAGAAATAATACGTAATAATATACTACATATTACACGTATTATTGAATTCGGCCTATAGTTATTTAAATGTGATGGTTATTGTTAAAAATAATAGATAAAGGCCAACATAATTCATCAGATAATAATTATAATATATAATATGTTATCCCATCAGTTCCGAAATAATATGTAATATTTCTAGTCTATTTAAAAATAGTTTAATTATTTAAGATTTAAATCAATATTATCAAATTTGTGTTTAGATATATTACAAAATTCGGGTTAATTTCCATTATCAGGTTGTAGAATTAAAATAAAATATGAATTTAATGTATCTGATTTGTCGAGATCTGAAAATAAAATGTTAATAGTGATATTCCAAATTTTAAATTTTGACTATTTTTCAAAAATTTATAAAACTTTATATCTTTATAACTTCATTTTTTATTTTATTTTATATTCAATATATATATATATATATATATATATATATATATTAGGAATGTACTTATATGCTATAAATTTAAAATTAATGAACACTTTTCTTCATATTTATGCTGACGATATATACTTATATTTTTTACTGTCCTTAACACTGTGAATCCCAACCATTAAATACTAATATCCCACCTGATAACTCAAAATTATATTTCTATTCTTCACATAAAAATATAGCTTCTTTCGAATAAAATTCTCATACATTTCTTAAATATCTCTTCTTAATATCCCTTATAACATTATAACCAGTAATACTATTTCCTAATATCATAATTAAACCATCTATCTCTATTTTAAACATTTGAATTAATCTTGATATAAATATGTATCTTACATTATATATATATATATATATATATATATTTTCTAAATATTTGTTGGTGGAGTCATTTCATCCCATCCAGGAAGTTAGATGAATTTTCACTTATAACCATATATGGCTATAATGTCCCTTCGAAGCCGCTCTCATGTTAAGGTATCCATGGTTTTAACGAGAGACGATTATTTATGTATACAAAATTATATAAGATCACTTCTAAATAATATTTTAAGACCCATTTTATAAAATTAATTAATGATCTGAACGAGGCTCGAATCCATATCCTACTGTCTGACGCCTTAGCCACTAAGCCACACCACCAGTTATTAAGTATTATATATATATATATATATATAATGTAAGACAAATATTTACATCAAGATTAATTCAAATAAATGTACATTTATATATTTTCAAAATATAATGATGATTAAATAAATTGTATTATAAACCATTATAAATGTATATACTTAAGTAGTGAAACTATGTGTAAAGTCACGTACAATAAATAATAAAAATAATACACAATAACCACTCAAAAAAACATAACAAAAAACTAACGCAACAAATTGGAAGTAATAAGAAGAAATATAAAATAATAATGTAATGTGATTAGATAGGGAATATATATGACTTGATATGTGTATTATAGGATGTGGGAGATTACACTATAACAATTTTCTCTCAATTTACCAATTAGACCATTCATCTACTAAACCCCTTTAACTTATTATTAGTTGTATATGAGATAACGTACCTTTCTAAAAACTCAATTAACTTACTTGTTAAATATTATATATATATATATATATATATATATATATATATATATATATATATACTATTCATCATTAGTATTTAACTGACCTTCTACCCTCACACCGTTCCCTATATTACGTTTTATATTTATATGGTGCATATTTTAATATATACTATTTTAAGCATACTCTAAGATTAATTTAACTGATATTGATAAGGCTAGATGATTTTCTGATCAATTCTCATCCATATTTACAATCCCATCCACAGGCATTATTCATTCATTCCGGAAACCTTCTAAATTAACACCTAAATTAACTTTTGATAAATACCCAATTACACCAGAAATAGTGAGAAAATGTGCATGTTTATTACCAAACAAATTTAATGTTTCACCTGATGGTTTATCAAAGGGTTTACTAAAAAATCTTTCATTTGAATTATGTTATCCATTATCAATTGTTTTCACTAGAATTCTTAATGATGGGATATGCCCATTGATTTGGAAAAAATCTAATATTACAGCTTTATATAAAAAAGGCGACTCAATACTACCATCAAATTATAGACCAATTAGTATACTATCATCAACGCTCATTATCTATGAAAAAATAGTAAGATATTATTTATCTTACTATTTAAGATCCAACGGCCTCATATGTTCTGAACAGTATGGTTTTCCTTCGGGGAAAGCTACCCAATTACAACTAATTTAATTCTATAGGAACATTATGAGGTCAATGAATAGTCATATTTTCGCTGATGTTGCTTATATTGATATGGAAAAAGCATTTGACAAGGTATCACATACTAAATTATTACATAAGATATATAATCTTGGTATATGTGGGAATGTGTATTCCTGGTTTGAATCATATCTCAAAAATAGGTTACCAAGAGTTAAGGTTAATGATCAATATAGTGATTTTACTAATGTAACTTCAGGAGTACCACAGGGTTCTGTGATAGGTCCTCTCCTCTTTCTGATTTATATAAATGATCTACCTACGTTTTTTAAACCACAAATAATCACCTCACTTTTTACAGATGATGCTAACATATCAATTATCATTTTATTATTAATGACTATTGTTACCTAACAAAAGCCTTTATAACATATGTTAGACCTTTATTAGAATATAATTATTGTATTTGGAAACCTTTAATATAAACTTCTAATATATATGTAGGCCTAAAAAATAAAATTGAAAAAGTCCAAAAGACATTCACTAAAAGGCTTTTTTATAGATGTGGTATACCATATACTAATTATGAAAATATGTTATTATTTTTAAACTTAACTTCATTATCTCAACGCAGGTTACGGGCTGATCTGATTCTTACCTATACAATTATAAATGGTCTAGTTGATGTTGATTGCTCGGGGCTACTTTAAACGTATTCATCAAGAAGTCGAGGTCCTTCCATTAAAGTTCGAAAAGACAAATGCAAGACTAATGTTACTCTGAATTATTTTAGTAATCGTATTTCAACTCCTTGGAATTTTCTATCTAATTATACGTGTTCAGCAACTTCGGTCAATCAATTTATTACAAGGCTTGATAATTCATTGTATTAATATTTAAATTTTATTTTATTTTATTAATTTTTATTATTCAATTATTATATTATTTTATTTTAAGATTTATGGGGTTAATTTATTCGGTTGCATTCTCTTTATCATTATTTATCAGGTATTACGGGTGTCAGTGGACAAACTCTTGGGTCAAGTTTGTACCCCCAAGGCACATGGATTGAGGACCCCTTTCCCTAAAGTTGATACGGTGATTAAGTGCTTACACTGAATAATTCCCCTTTTTATTATTATTATTTTATTATATTATTTGTTAATTTTATATCTTAACCATATGTAACATGGCATTTATAAATCATTATATATATATATATATATATATATTGGTTTATATTCGTTATTTGTTTTTTATTATTATTATAATGTTATGTCATTTTGTTTGTTTTAAACAATAAACTATATATATCTATCTATCTATCTATTTTATAATTAGTTTAGGTTAGTCTATATATATATATATATATATATATATATATATATTAATAGTTAAAGTGATATATGTAATCAATATAGATATATCGTTATTACACATATATTTATTTAAGTTATCTTAATGGTATATTTTGTATTTTAAAAGTGTTCTTCTTAGGGTATGCCTTAAGTTAAACTGAATATTATTAATATCAAAATTAAAATAATTTCTAAAAAGTTGATATAAAATGTATTAAAATATTATATATATATATATGTATATATATAATATTATATATATATATATATATATATATATATATATATATATATATATATATATATATATATATGTATATATATATAATAAATAATTATATACAATAAAATATAATAATTAATATTATATACTGTACATTTATTTACTTACTATATAATTTGGTATACATATTAATATAAAATAGTTTGTTTATACACATATACAGTAAATGTGACGATGTGTAAAGCAAAGTTTGACCCATGTAATAGTTATCAAATGTTACCCATTCAAAAGTATTTAAGTTAGACTTATCGATATAGTAGTATATATATATATATATATATATATATATATATATATAGATATATATATTATATATAGTATATAGTATATTCTATATATTATGATATATGAGTTATATACTAATTATACATATTTGATTCACATATAAATATATTTATATTAAAATAAATAATTAAATCAACTATTCTTTATAAAATACTGAATTAACATTCTAACCTACAGTAATAATATTGAATATATTATTTCTTGATAACAATATTGTTATTTATAATATATGTATATACATGCTACCTCAAATCCTTACCAATTTATTTTAAATTAATTTATATTTACTTTAATTATAGTTATTGTATACTTTTATTATGAGATTATAGAATATAGGATAGGATAGGATAGGATGGTTTATTTATACACCAAATATGGTAAAGGAAGATTACCCTCACTGGTGTTGTGAACGAACAAACAAAACGAAACAATAACATTAAATAAGGTAGCAATATAATATATAAAAATAGAGATGGAACCAGATCAACATCAAGGAGAGGGTTACTTTAATTTTAAATTTAAATAGTCTTTGAGACTATTAGCAAATACGTGAGGCGACTTCAATCTTCTTAGGCGGTAAGGCAACAGATTCCATGTAGTAGGAGCCATGCTTGTAAAGGAGCGAGAACGCATCACGTTACGAGTAACAGGTAAGTCAAGTAGTGTGGCATCAGACGAGCGCAGATGTGGGAGGATGTTGCGACGAGTGAGCAATGCACGTAAGTATGCAGGTCTGCCTAGGAATAGTGTTTTATGTGTTAAGCAGAGAAGCCTAAATTGGCACCGTTTTCTAAACGATAGCCATTTCATATTGCATTGGTGGGTGTCAGTTAAAGCATGATCCCGTCGCTTAAGCCTATGAACTAATCTTACGGATGAGCGAATAATTCGGTCAATATTTTATAAACTTTTATTAATAAAATACAAATACTATTATTTTTATATATTAAAATAAATATTTAATAATGTATTGTAAAATATGTAATAATAGTTGTTATTAATTATTTGATATACACATTTAATTATAATGAAGTAAAATATATTATATATTAATCAACTTTTATTTAGAAGATACATTTGAAATAAAAAGTTATTATTAATTTATATATATATATATATATATATATATATATATGACTTATTGGACCATTAGTTATACTAGTTTTAAGCTATGGAATTAAATTTACGCACATCCGATTCTTACGTATTGAATCGCAATAATATATCTGTCTAGATATATCAAGTATTCTACTCGTGACATATCATGAACTATGATCGGCTTTTCATATTAATGATCATGATTATTATGATGATGATAATGAAGTTTTATTAAGGTAATATAATATGCTTTAGATGCATTCAAACTTGAATGAATCTAAATAATATAATATTATATGAAAACATAATAAAATGAAAATAAATAAATAATAATAATTGTAAAAAAAACAAATTAAATAATAGATTTTCATGACCTTACCTATCGGAATAAATGAAATAATATAATATGATATGAACAAATAATACCATGAAAATAAATAAATAATGCATAATAAATAAAATAAATATAATAAACAAACAAGTTGTGCGATAAACATACGATACAAAAATATGTGATTAACAATTGAAGGTAGCATGTAATTAGGAAATGTTGCCTATTAACTAATAATGGAAATTAAAAGAATGGATTTAAAGAAGGGGAATTTCCAGATATTAGGAGAAAAGTAACGGATATCTCTGACATTGATATAATAATGATTACATTCATGATCATGAGGATGGGAAGATATAATGTTGTAAATAACGATGAATTATACGTCTTCTTGGTAGGATTGTTATATAACGAGGGATATATACATATAGTATTGTATCTTTTATTGAGATAACTTGGAGTATATATATATGTTATAGAAGGTACACTACAAACGCCAGCTATGACGAGCCGCAAGTCTGGGATTAAAGCTAACTTTAAAGTTTAATATAAATTTAAAGCTAACTTTAGATTCAAAGATTCAAAATATCACAGTCATATAATAGACATTTAACACAAAGTATACTTTGTAAGTATACTTTGTATACTTATAAGTATATTTAAAATATGTCAATACATTTATTTTATGTATTAAATAATGTATTAGGTTATTTCGTAAATATCAGTAATTAACATCATTAAACCACCTATAATAAATAATATTATCACTATAAGTAAAGTCATTATTGAGATTATATAAAGTTTATTTATATTAATTATTTTGAAATATATGTTGTCTAGAATTATCGTCATTCATAATTGTTGGAAATCTAATTAATAGGAAATAAATATTCAAACAATCTATTTATTACAATAAACTCTGTTCATATTTAATTAATTTTGATTTATATAACACATAATAATAATGAAATGTTTAAATACAAATATAAATAAATAAATTCATATGGCATGCTTTTCAAATTATTAAATTATTTAATTATTTATAATTTATTATGAAATTAATATAAAAATACTTTGTATGTTAGCTAAAGATATTCGGAATCTAAATCAGAATCACAATAGTATTAATCCATATATGAATGCAACAAATACATATATTAATGGTTATTATTTAATTAAATATATATATATATATAAAATAATATTTATGATTAATTTTCATTTTCATTATCTGATAGGCTTATCATGTTTATCATGGTTTATTTATTATAAAATACCTATTTATATTTAATTAATTTTGATTTATATAACACATAATAATAATAAATGTGTAAATACAAATACAAATAATAAAATTCATATGACATGCTTTTCAAATTATTAAATTCATTAATTATTTATAATTTATTATGAAATTAATATTATATCATTCAAAACTATATATATATAGTTACAGATAATCGGAATCTAAATCGGAATCACAATAGTAGTAATACATATATGAATGCAACAAATATATATATAAAGGGTTATTAATTAATTTATATATATATATCTATAAATTAATATTTATGATTGATATTTATTTTCATTGTCTCATAGACGTCCATGTTTATTTGGGTTTATTGATTCAAACCATTATAGTTCGTGTTGTCTTAGTTTATATATGAATACATATCATAAGACTTATTTTATATTTTGTATAGTAGTCTATTTGCATCTAATAGACAATCCATTATTATAATTATGTCATCAGCATAGTCAATAAATGTAATATCTGCAGGATATATCTTTTTTTTTCGTAAGCTTGAATCCAAGATGTGATACATTATCGAATGTTTTTTATATATATTCGATACATTATGAGTATACCATATATGACCACATAAGTTATATTTCATCTTTTCTCTATTAATTGAATTAAACACTTTTGAAAAGTTTATAAGTAGGAGAGTAGTAAGTAGGTTTTTAGACTTTAAACTTATAATATCGTTTGAAGGTTAAAATCTGTCATGAAGTTTATCTCTTTTTGCGGAAACCATTTTTATTTGTCCTTAGTATATATATATACTATCTCTTGTCTTATCCTATTTAATATCATCAAGTATATATATATATATATATATATATTATCTATAAAATCAGAGTAAGTATACTTAATCGATAGTTCTTTGTAATAGAAAATCACTTTTTAAGGAATTATGGTAACATTTTATGTCAGGTTCTTGAGAGAATTTACCATTGTAAGCATTTATTAATATTTCTAGTAAATGTTCTAGTACCCCTATATCTTCTAAGCCAACCGAGTTTTTTTTAAGTTTTTTATGTTTTAGTAACTTTCTATAATTCCTCTTAACTTCATATCATAAAAAGTCATTTTTGATGGCTAGTTCATTTTGTATAATTACTGTAATATCGTCATTTAGTGAGGGAATTGTTAGTTTAATTAATAGTTCTTAATAAAGGTCGTAACATAGTTAAATTGGTTATTTTTAACTGGTGTTTTGATTTGTCAGAGCTATCTATTCCAATAGTTTCGTTTACTATTTTCCAGGATTAAGCTGATTTTATGTTACACATTTCACTTTAAATTTAATTTATTATAATCTGGACATGTTCTGTTCGATCCTTTTTATAATATTAGCAGTATGTGTATATAACCTCGTGTGTTAGTATGTCTTCTGGGAGTCGACTCCGTTCCGCAAGTAGACAGTTATTAGTTTAGTATAGAGTCGTATAGTTAATGATATGTTACGTTTAATAGCTAAGCAAATAGTGCCCGATTTAGCATATTATAGTGGGTATTTATTAGTATATTAATAAATAGTATACCATATATGGTATTGGACGTGTCAGAGCTATATTATTATTTTCATACGATATTAATGCCGATCTTCATTGACATGTCTGCTATTTGTTTTTTCGGTTAATTTACTTTATGTTGTGATACCTGCAGGTGCACCATGGTGTAGTATATCATGGTATTGACATATATTTTCAGGTTTTCAGGGATTACGTTTTTTTCAACTTTGGTTTAAAAAGGATTAATTAGTAGACATGTTCTTGAAAGTAGTTTCGCAATAAGTATGTATATGTATTGTGATAGTATATGGCGAAGCTGTAGTGTCCTGAAGTGTTTAGAATATTTTTCTTTACTATAGTAATAATGTATTTGGATTTTCGTGTCGGTCTTAATTCTATTATAAGTATACGGTTTCTTTTTTTCTAATTTACTTTCATTAGCTCTAAGACTCAGTTATATATATATATAAAAGTATTTAAAAGTATTAACATAATAAAAAAACAGTATTAGAATTAAAACAATTATCAACAGTATTAATAACCTATAGTAACCTACAAATATATATATATATATCAATATTATTAAAATTGACATAAAATATGTGATACAATTATTTAGATTCTTTATAAATATTATATTACAATTATGAAAAATGTATTAATTATATTTTATACTTTGTTTTGGATGCTAACATGGGAATCAAATATTTGTTTTATTTTGTTTTATTCTTTCTTTTATATTTGTGTTTATTATTTATTTTAATATCTATTTTTATGTAATTTTATTGTATTTTATCCGAATGAAGATGATGAAATATGACATTACACTACTGTTAGGAAATATCGAATTAAAAAAGCTCATCGCTTTCACAGATTCTCCTTAGACATTGTCTATAAACTGAATTCATTCATTCATATATATATATATATATATATATATATATATATATATATATATATATTTATGATAATACTATGATAATATGCGACACAGAATAATGAGCTATACAATTTAAATACTAGTATTCCAATTTATATATAATAATAATAATAATAATAATAATATTTATTAGAAGAAAGTTGTATATATATATATCATGTGAATTATTAAATTCATTATATTATTGTTTCCTCTAAAAGGCTTCAGATGAAGATAATTATCTTTTCTATGATGTCGCCTGCTAAAATATATGATACTATAATCAATTTGAGTCATAAAGATATCTGGAAAGTCCTGGATTGACCTTCCATCTTCTGTTTATGCATAATAGTTTAATTTCTAAGAGATAATCATTTAGCATATTACCATTTATGTTTGTTAGTTTATCAAAAGAATAATAAGCCAACATTAAAGTATCCTCTGATTATCAATACATCATGATTAGGTATCTATTATCTTGTTGGTGATATGTATACAATATTTAGATTAATTAGTCATCAATTACATGTGTTATACTGTAACATGATATAACTATTGTATTTGGATTTCAATACATATTCATACATATTATGATAGTTGTTATTTTATCCAATTTATATATTACAATAAATGAGTGAAGACTAACGAACATAGATATTACTGATATCATAACTATTAATGTTCTTTTTTATTTATTTTATATATACAAAATGATGAATATTCTGAAAAGCAATTGGCATATTTTTATAATTATTTTATTTTTACAATTTTATATTATTTTATTTATATGTTTTAAAAATATTATTATAATTATTAATTTTAATTTTATTTTATTTTATATATAATATTTATACATTTCATATTTATTCATACTTTATTATTTAAAAGTTTATAATTATAATTTTTTTTTTAAATTCTAATTTTATTTTATAATTATTTTTATTAAATTATTTATTTTGTCTTCCTTTTTTCTGAAAGGAGATATCTAGATAATCGAACAGATCATCTATGTATATACCTAGTCTCACTCTAATTTATTACGATAAACCAATATGATGATTATTATTATTATAATTAATATTATATATATATATATATATATATATATATTTACTTGAGATATACTTGAATACCCGAATCTAATTACTTCATTAATTAGCGCAATTATTTAACAATGTTGATCTTTAATTGTTATTATGTAATACTCTCTTTCGTAAGTAGTATAATTGTTTAACATATTACATTATTTATAATTGTACAACTATTTAATATATATATATATATATATATATATATATATTATATTACATTTAGTTATTAATTATTAATAAATATTTAAATTTATAGACGAAGAAAAAGATGATAACACTAAATCGCTAAATGAATTGTTATTAATATTAATATTCTTTACTATCATTATTATTATAATACTTTTGTATATAAAGCATGTATATATGTATGATGATAGTGTAATTGAATATATAAAAAATGAAAAAACAGATTTACCAACTAATGGTACTCTTATTTAATTTAAAAATAAATTAATAAGATAATATTTATAATATTTATCAATGTGTGTTTCAATTTATATTTAAATATATATATATATATATATATATATATATATATATATATATATATATATATATATATATTTCATCTAATTCCAAGTATGCTTCATACCTTGACTTTATCTAACGAATATTTAAATTCATTAAAAACGATGGACAAAAAGTATTCAGTCGTTGCCTTCGACTACCTTCAGATACTTCACTCGGTGTATTCTACGCACCTAGTAGTGTCGATGGGATAGCTATCACTCGGATTTTATCAATTAGAAGGAATGATAACACTATTATTCAAACTCTTCCCGATAGCGTTATTCTAAAATGGTCTATACCTCAATTATACGATGAATACACGTTTATTGATAACACCTCCATAAATAAATATCATTCAATATATTTATTTAATTCTGTCGATGGCAAGGGTTTATAATTAGACACGCATAGTCCTTTTATTAATAATTGGATAACTTCTCCTATAAAGATGTTTTCTGGTCGCGATTGTGTAGATATGATAAAGTTAAAGCACGGTCTACTGTATACATATTACAGATGTAAATGTATGTTTCCAAGTTTAAATACAAACTGTTTAAGGGGAGGGTGTAATTATAAATATGACTGCCTAAATCATATTATGCAGAGCTGTAGATTTAATTATAATAACATTATTCACAGGCATAATTATGTAAACGATCTTTTAATCACTCTACTGAATAAGTACAAATTTCCAACTATACTGGAACCACACATACGAACACAACTTGGCTTACGCAAACCCGACTTACTGACATACCGATATGATATTGTTTATATTATAGATACGCAGATTTCAACCGATACAATAAATACTGATACTAATTACCGACACAAAACTGACTACTATAACAAACCTGAAATACTATCCCACGCAAAACAACTTACTGGTGCAAAGCAGGCTAAATTAAGTGACTCTTGTTGGAACTGACGCGGTATACCCTCATCCATAACGTCTA
This sequence comes from Osedax fenrisi, assembly GCA_964019155.1. Taxonomy (NCBI): domain Eukaryota; kingdom Metazoa; phylum Annelida; class Polychaeta; order Sabellida; family Siboglinidae; genus Osedax; species Osedax fenrisi. The sequence goes on from OZ025243.1 coordinate 23,730,642, forward strand.
AATAACTATATTCGTTAGGCCTGAGGAAGCATGATATTACTCTACTCAGTATTCGTGTTATGATAGGCAATCTAAATATTCATCGCAAATACTGCTGCAATGGATTATTGTAAAATCCTTAATTATCTGTCCTCTCCCATGCCTACTTCGTCATATTTTTATTAATATGTTTTTGCTAATAAATGGGATAATTGGCTATGGTTATTAACCATTGTCCGAAAAATATATATATATATATATATATATACTAGACGTTTTGGCCCGGTGTATGTGCAAATAGTTTAGAATTATGAGTTATTATTAGAAAATGCAGGATCAAGTGTAGTATAGGAATACAAAATATATTATTTATTTGATTTAAATTAATTATGTTATAAACAAATATTGAGAAATTAATATAATATACATACTAAATGGGAGTTAGGCCTATCGGAGTTAGCCCTATCTGAATTAGCCCTATCTGAGTTATCCCTATCAGAGTTAGCCATTTCGGATTTAACCTATCTGAATTTGCCCTATCGTAGTTAGCCCTACGGAGTTAGCCATATCGTAGTTAGCTATACGGAGTTAACCCTATCTGAATTAGCCATATCGGAGTTAGCCCTATTTGAATTAGCCCTATCTGAATTTGCCCTATCGTAGTTAGCCCTACGGAGTTATCCCTATCTGAATTAGTCCTATATGAGTTAGACCTATCTGAAATAGCCCTATCTGAATTAGCCCTATCTGAGTTAGCCATATCTAAATTAGCCCTATCGGAGATAGCCCTATTTAATTCGATTATAAATATTGATATAATATATTGTATTATATATATACGTATAAGAACTGTATAATTATGGAATACATTAAATTTAATAAGTCATACGAGATTACTGGTCGTACAAAATTACCTCGTACGAGATTACTGGTATATAATGTTATTAAAAACCACTTTATAATACAATATATTTACAATATATAATATAATATCTATAGATAACTATCAATATATAATAATACGATTTACGTGTTTTAATATAATTTATAATTTTAAATTATAAGTTAAATTTATATGGATTTAAATAAATAATATAAATAAACTTTTAATAAATACAATTACGTTATCAATATATATTCACTTTATTATACAATTTATATTAAATATTATAATAAAAAATAATATCTATAGATACTTAACCAATATATATGAATACGATTGACTTTTAATGTACCTTTAATAACATAAATGTTAATAATACTTAGCTGTATACTTAGCATTATACTATCCAGTAATCTCGTACGAGGTAATTTAGTACGAGTTATTAAATTGAATGTATAATAACATTAAATATTGATATAATATATTGTATTATATACATACGTATAAGAACTATATACTTATGGAATAAATTTAATTTAATAAATCGTATAAGATTACTAAATAAGTCTTTCGAAATTACCTCGTACGAGATTACATCGTATGAGATAACTGGTATCTAATGTTATTAAAAAGCGCCACCTATTGAATATTCGAGGCGAATTATAAAAAAAAAGTTAATTTGTAATTTTAATTTATAAATATACTTTAATATACGAGAACACGGTACAATGTAACATTTTAATAGTGCATATTAAAGAGGAATAAAATATGAGTATAAATGGTGTCTTCTGATCTTGCATTTATTTCTTAAGTTCGTAGTATAATTCGAAATATATATATAGATATGTATATATATATATATATATATATAGAGAGAGAGAGAGATTGCCAAAGAAGTATACCGCTTACAAGTTTATTATTACTAGTCCATTAATGTCCTATGAATCTCAATTGTTGTTCTCTAATAGAGACTGTAATTTTGGGAATCTATCGTAAAAGTTATTTATTTGTCATGTGTACACTCCAAGATATATTCAACGAAGCTCTGAGTATGCGAGTATATGCTCCATCCACTTTTTTCTGGATTCGATGATATAGTCCATATAATAGAGACATATAGAAGTATTCAACCATTATATCGATTATCTGAAAATATTTCTTTTAAGATCAATTGACATTTTGGATTTCCATAAAATGTGCATGCTGTTTAGTGCTGACAAGGCTTGGGCTATTCTTATTATTATATAATGTTATATTGATACAATATAGATGACAAGGTATTTGAAATTAGTATCCTATGTTATACTGTTTCCGTTAATTATGATTATATTAAAATCCCTATTCAGATTATAGCTCATATATTCAGTGTTATAAGTATTCACTTTGATATCTATATAATCTGCTATGTATCCAATTTGATGTAGAAATATGTTTCCATCTTTCAATATATCAGTTTTAACAGCTATTTCAATGCATACTTCAGTAAAACATCCACAAACCAATATACTTTCCATGAATTCTAAAGGAGAGCTTGCTACAAAATTTGCAGAATAAGCTAATCTTATTAAGGCAAATACTACTTTTAGAAAGAGACAATGTACATTATGACATATATGTCAGATATCAATGGGGCGAAATCGCAGATAGACTTTATTATGATACGTCGTAAATGGAGAAATAGTTTAAAGAGCTGTGAAACATACAGTTATCACACAAAATGAGCTAAATATTCCAGAAACTTAATTCACATTTTCTGAATATCTAATAGTAAAGAATACATTAATAGATGGAAAGGTATCTGGTCCATATTACATAGCTCCTGAAGCATTAAATATTGTAAATATGATGAAATAAATCTGTATATTCTAAATACCTCTTATACGTAAGTGGACCCTGGACTATCGATAAATCTACGAAGAAAAATTGACAGTTGCTACACTAAGTTACTAATAATGGTGTTAAGTGTATCATGGCGTGGTAAGAATAATCTATAACGAACTGCATTTAATCACTGATATTATTGCTAATGAATGATAATTTCTGGTCACTGTTGGTCACTACACCACAACGATGAAATAGCTCATAATATAATCTTATGGAAACCGAAGTTTGGCACGAGAAATGGAGGAAGATATTCTTACATAGAAAATCTAAAGGAAGATACTGATCTAGATGATATCTATGAGATCCGGAAAGTAATGATAGACAGGGTGGAGATTACAGGGCGAGGTCGAACGAAAATTCGCAAAAAGTAAAGTAAAGTAACAGCTATATCATACTCGTAGTCAATATATGTTATGTATGTAACAGCATAGCGTCTGCTTATTTTTAGTCAGTGTGAAACCTAGTTCGGTATTATAGTCTAATGAATATTTAAGAAACTAATCAGGCATACAATAAAATAAAAAGGAGCTAGTAAATATTATTGAAGAAGACTAGTGGTATTCTCAAAAATAACAGAGTGCCAAATCGTGATATCTGACCCACTATGAGTGTTTATTTACATATTTGTTGTAACATTATTATCGTATTTGTGATCTCTATTGGTATACTATATACTATCTTCATTTTTTCACGGTTCAATTATTTAAAATCTTTTGAGAAATCTATGAAGAGAAGTGTTATTGTAAAATGTTTAGATTTTACTCTTTCTAGTATTCACCGAATCTTCAGGATTTGTCCTAATTTCGATATTTTAGTTCTAAAGTAATTTTGATTATTCTGTAGTATTAAATCAACTTCGGGTCTTATTCGGTTTTGAAGAGTGTAGCTAAATTGATGTGAGTGTTATTACCATATAATTCTTAGTGGTGTACAGGTTTCCTTTTTCAAGAAAGGAAGTATATATCTTTCTCACCATCTTTCTATGGTTATTGATAATATACTATATTGCTAGTAAGAATTCTTGAAATTCGTCTAATATTTAATTTCCGCATGTATTTGGTCTAATCCTACCGCCTTTCCATTTTTAATACTTTTGGATGCTTTTGTTAGTGCATGTGCCATACATAGACCAGTTTATATTCATATGATTGACAGAATGTTCAGTTCCTTCATTATGTGTTTAAATTGGTATATATTTAACTAAGTTATGCTTCGCTTGAAGTATGTCTTCCATTGACTTCATTAACCGTTTGAAAGAGAGTTCTGTACTTTTTTGACATTTTTGATATTTTAGGTATTAATTCACTATCTTTTATCTCTAAGTTTAGCAGCTTGATGGAGAATATTATGCTTATAGAAGATATAATGTGATTCATAGTGTACTTTTTCATTTTGAGTTTTAACGGAATTACTTTTTTAATAGCTTCCTTGCATGATTTCCCAAAATAATTTCACATAGTATTTACATATGAGTCAGTTTTATCAGCTACTTGAAGAGCTGAGAATATTTTGTATTTCAGTTATACTATTAAATCGTATATAATTATCATATTTCAGTCTGGTACTATCAAAATGTTTAGTAACGCATATTTTTATTAGCTCTGAGACTTATGCGTAATTCAGCTGAGATGGTACGATGATCAGATGCTAGTCTAATGAAATAATTGTAGGCTCTATAGATATTACCTCTATTCTTCCATTTGTTATTATATATTAGGGAATCAATTTATGATTTGAAATTATTTGGATATTTATATGTCCAGGATTTCTCTGATCTTCTTTGAACATGGGTATCCAAGCATAACAGATTAGCTGCGGCTATAAATTCAGGTATTTTCCATATTATTTTCAACGTTTGAATATTTAAAGAGCCACACATAGTACTTTTATTTGCATTTTAAAGTATATGTACATCTACACTATTTTTATAATTATGTTCAAACATTGATTGCAACCTGAGGTATAAATGCAGGACGTCCTCCTTGTTTAACAACTCGATGATAGATGCGAAATCAATTATTTTGTTGGGTCTTGTCATGTTTTTCTATCGGTGTCTAAAATATACGTGCGGTTTCCACTCGGTATATTCATTAAATTTAAACAAGATACTTTCTTCTCCTATATCTCTCATTATTTAATATTGGTATCAGTATACCTATATATCAAAACCAGTGTACGTGTTTCAATGACAATAAATAAATAAATCAGATTTATTATGTCATGTTGTAAAGCATGAAATAATGGAGAAGTTAATAAACAAATGTATTTGTTTTTGCGAGAACTTCCCCAATGTAAATATATAACCTTGACTTTAGTGCTATAAAAACCAAATTATTCACTCAAAGAGTTAGTATTATGTAGTACCTATAGTGTTTATAGATGAAAGCGTTAGATGTTAGACAAAGTAGAAACTAAAAAATAATCGTGCTACCATACTATATACTACACACCCTATGCAACACGTCATAAGTCTTATAAGCACCGCATCATAAATATTTATCATATATATATATATATATATATATATTTACATGTATGTATAAAATAACATCTATATGTCATAAACTTATTATTAAATAATGGAATCAACAATTAATAAATTACACAACATTATATTGACAATATTTAATAATCGTGACAACCTACACTAATAATATTACGTAATAATGCTATATACACGATGTTGATTCAAACGCATGTTTAGAGATATCAGGTGAAATTATTTATTAAATAACTATGTGACGTATTCTTCGTGAATACTTACTTACCGTATGTACAGTGTAAATACGTACACGTAAACATATAATGTATATTAATGTAATTTAATAGAACAATGAAAATATTATTGTTTATAAAACTTGATCAAACATTAATCTATTTCAGTGGCGATTCTAGTTTAGTTATTAATTACGTTGGGTAGATATGGAATATTATATTTTATCATTACCTACAAATATATCATCACAAATAATAAATATAATGAAATCACGTTGAAATGATAACTTACTCGAAAGATTTTTAAAACAATGAAACTGATTATTTAATGTCTACTTAATATATGACCCGAATGGCTACTAAATTATCCAATATGTTTGATTATATATAATCAAAGATAGCTATATAACATATTACTCTTACAACCCATCGTATTTCCAAGCCTATGTTATGTGCATTTACTAGTTTTTCATTTCCCAAAGACATTTAAATACCTGAATTGATTGTGATCTCCTATATTATATGATTGATTATATGTACAATCGATATGTAATATGATTTATAATTCACGTGATGAAGGCTTATTTTTAAATAAATGGGATATGATATTATCAAACTCATACTAAATAAAACATAACTCAATCCTGGTGTGCTAACAAATTAAATAGCCGTATCCCAACTGTCGATTATCAGTATACTAATAGTATACTATTATGGAATTTATTGGAGGTAGCTGTTACTATGTTACTATTAATTTAGTAACAGGTAATTTTTCACCCCCAAAATATCTTTTCAATTATTCAGATAATAAAATGTTAGATTTAAATGTAATAAATGTATAAATAATAATAATGATAATACACCAATAAATCTACATAGTTTAAATAACTCATTACCATCGTCTACTATTATTGATAATTTAAAAAAGCACAGAATTAAAATTAAATTTGTTATCAAAAATCATAAAAATAAGTAAAATGATTGTAATTAAAAAAACATACGCTAATGTAACTCTACTATAACCACTTCTGATACATATAGTGAAAAATTGCAAAATCAGTAAATTAAATTATAAATAATATAGATAACAATAATAAAATAATTATTCACAATATAAATATTCCTAATAATGATAAAACTAATGTCTTTAAATACTTAGTAAATATTATTTGTAAAACACTAGATATTAATAAATCGTGTGTATTATCAATAGTTCAATTATCATTTAATAAATTAATTTTAGATAATATTGTCTCAAAATAAATTATGTTATCAAATGTTAACCGACTATGTAGATTATGAGATCTACAAAATGCATTCATTAGAATATCTCTATATGAAATATAAATAGAACAACATCAGAAAGTATACCATGTAGTTACATTAAATAAATTAAAAGTAAAAAAATTATCAAATGTATTTATAATTCTAGAAGTAATTCCTATAGGAATTACTACGTATACGAGATTATATATATTATAAATAATACAATTAACTGGAATATCTCAATTGGTGAAGATAATTTTAGTGTGTGAAATTATCATATATTAATTATAAAAATCCATTTATATATCAAAAAAAAATACAAATTATCGGGAAACTATCACCTTGTTCGATATGAAAATATTCACATGTTCGATATGAATGGGATAACATAAGTGGATTTCATACTCGTCTGAAAAAATGGAAAAACAGTATATTATATTGTGAAGATTACAGCCACTTCAGCAGTATTTGATCAGATCACATATAATATAAACAATTATACATATAAGACTAATATCCAAGGTTAAACATATCTAAAGGAAAATCAATGACTGGTACATTATAAAGGTTCCGAAAATTATCACATAATACAGCAACACAGTAAAATGCATATACAATAATCTTAACACATCATCCATATACAAAACAGCGACAGACCCATATGAGCACCTCATAAATGTCAATGAAGAATCAGCATTAATACATTTTAAAATAAAAAACGCCACAAAATAAACTTCCTATACAGCAGAATTAGCGAACTAAGAAAGAATACAATGAATATTCCATTCTAAACATAAATTATTCACAATAAAAACTATCTAAAGCTAAAAATATAAGCCGAAATTCCAAACTCTAATAGATATCTATTGAACAATCTAATGAGCAAAGTAAACAAGAGTAAACTGCAAGTTAATCATAAAAGGGACTGGATGGAGAAACCAAAAAATATGGAAAATCGAGACTAATAGCAAGAAGGTTCGTGTAAGAAAATGTTAAGAACACTTCAAGCAACTGCTAGGCGAGGGTTACGAACACGAAATAAGTTCCATATAAATCAACACTATTAGTGAATTTACCGTCTCTATAAAACTCGACCTTTCACTTGAAGGATACATCAACAACAAAATAATAGCCGGTAAAACCGCATAGCCCGACGAAGTCGCACCATAAATCCTCAAATACGGCAAATTCGACTACACCATATTTGAGTTATCTAACAAAATGATCACATGTCGTAAAAACCATCGCAATGGATAAAATGCATCATTATTCCTTTCAAAAATCAAGTAATATCGAAGAATTCATACAAGTAATTCATAAAACTATAAAAGCAGTGCTCTATGAGTAATAGTAGGACACATTACTACTAAAATTATATTAAATCAAAAACAACCATACCTAAATCATATACTACGTTCCAGTCAGAATGGATTTAGAACTGGAAGATCTACTACCTCACACATATTAGCGCTTAGATGTGTAATCGAAGTTAAAAGTCACAATCTTAATGCTATTAAGATTTTTGACGATTTTAAGAAGGCATTCGACAGTATAAACAGAAAAATAATGTTCCGTATATAAGAATCATACAGAATATTCTACAAAATTATACAAACGATCGCCTTAAAGACGCAACATTTATAAAATCTGACGGAGAAACAAACATTTTTCAAATAACAAAGGTATTGTAATGTGATACACAAGTGAAATTTATGTTTGTGATCACACTGGATTATGCCATACGATAAGTCATCGAAGGATGAGAAGAAATATTTGGATTCGAAATAATACAACAACAAGGAAACGACATCCACCAATACATCTAACATACCTTAGTTACATAGGTAATATAGAACTAGTATCACAAGAAGTCGAATACGCTATTCTACTATTAACATCCATTGAAACAGAAGTCGCCAACATTGGTCTTCAAATGAACGCAAAAAATGGAAGTCATGACGTTCAATCACACAGATATAGTGGTCGAGATAGACTAGAAAACGATGGAAATCTTATTAACAATGTAACACATTTTTAAAACTTGGATGAAATATGGCTATATACATGATCATATATGGTCACCAATACATAAAGAGGTGTACACACTGTAGAATATTGTCTTTTCTGTGTCATTTTTCCTCCCGTTATGGCGGAAAATTACGCGGCGTAAATTTAAGTGAACACACAGAAAACGACAATATTTGTGTTTCGATACCGTTATGTAATTTCAACCTATGACATTTTACAATGATTATCAGTTATTGTTTATGTTTACAATAGATTTATAGTTCACCTAAAATACTAGTTTGGTCAAATACAAATCTATGATATTACCCTTGACTTTTATTTTATTTTATTGTATTGACAAATACAAATCAATGATTTGTACCCATATTATTTAAATTAATTATATTCTTATTTAAAGTAATTATATTATTATTAATTAACTTATATGATCATATTCATTTATTTATTAAATTATATTTAAATTTAATATTATAATAAATATCATATATTAAATATAAAATATCTGAGTTTATATTAACATTATATTGAAATGACGACTAAATTGAAAAATCAAAAATATCTGCTTAAATTATTGTATATATATATATGTATGTATGTATATACATCGAATACGAAATCAGAGTCGAATATGGTCTTACAAATAGGTACTAAATAGAAAAGAAAAATTTGCTGGAGCATATCATTTACTAAATGAATTGGATTTAGAACATCCAATATAATTGATGAATTTAATGAGAATGAATCCTGAGAAATTTCATTCATTGGCAAATATCATTTCTCCACATATAAAAAAATCGGATACTAACTGGAGGAACGCTATTCCAGTAGAAATGATTGCTATAACATTTATATTGTTGGCAACATGTTAACATATAATATATATGGTATAATTGGACGGTAAGCACAGATTAAATAACTATAAATAGTAAAGTTCACGTCTGGCGCGCAAGGCGTGCATATATACATTAAAACCATTGTAGTAAGGCCATGTCGGATATTCAACTATATCATCTACTCCTGCCACACTTTTGCTCACACCAGTAAGATCTTTATTGAATTTCGTCCTTAGTTTTTTATCATAATCTCTAGTAATTTTCCATATTTTTTTAACGTCTTCATCTGTTAAATATATTATATTTTAAAATCAAACGAATTTATTCATAACCATATAATTTAAGTATTGATTATAAATATATTAAAAACAATTATTTAAAAGAAGTTTATTAATTATAAAGCTGAATATATAAAAACAAATAAATATACATACATATATATATATAATATATATATTAAATTAAATTAATATATTACATATAAAATAGATGAATATTCAATGTTATAATTATATTATTATCACGTACAGTGTACTTCGTACATTATAATTTACCAATTAAAGAAATATATATTAATATATATGAGGGATTAAATATTATATAAGTTTAGAAATAATTAAATAAATATGACCATTTAGTTATCTTTTTTAACCCAAGTATAACTTTTGTCAAATGAAATCATAAACTAAAATTAAGTAATAACATAAATATTCATTAATTATATAACATATTAGTTATTTATATTTTTTATATTCTAAGGTAGAGCGAGAATGCGTGTAAATAAATGCAACATAGTAAATAATATACGGGTCGATACATAGTATTTACATAGACATGATTATTTTGTGTACATGTTTTAATGTATAGAGTTAACAATTACACCATTGTAAACAAATACATACTAAAAATGTGTATTAATGCGGGTTTTTTAAGTTTGTTTATTTTGAAAACAATAATTAAATTTAAAATTAATTAAATAATCTTAAAATATTTTATTTTTATTAAATTAATGTTTCGAATATAATAATAATTATTTTTATAATTCACAATTTAATAGTAACATCATGAAACATTTATATTGTATATATATATTACATATTTATATATTAGGAGTATATTCAGAGATGAGGTTATTTTGTAAAATATTAAATAAATAGCATTACTTATATATTTTTAAATTATATTTAATAAGTATTCCTTTATTATAATATATCTATATATATATTCGTCTAAACATACTTTAAGTGGTGCGCGGCGGGCTCGTACGCCGAGGCCGCAGGCCGAGCCGTCCCTACCTCGACGTTAACGGATAGGAAAATAATTTTATTAAATTGAGGTGTGATTTTTTTTCAAAATTTTTCAAAATCTCTTGCCCATAAAAGTCTTTTTCCGTCAAAAATCTCAACAAAGTGTATTCTTAAATTCAAATAATGCTCGATTTGAAATTTTTTTTTGTCAATGTAATTATATGAGGTTAGATACCCGAAATATATTTAGGAATACAAAGTATGCGCACACTCATTTTCATCTACGGGCAATATTTCGCGTAGTATTTTGGGTTTTTATCGTTAAAATTTAATATTTAATATTTTGTATAAATTCAAATAATTAAAATTCGCCGAAAGGAAAACGTAAGGAAAACGTCGGGAGATAAAGTGGGGCAGCGGGGGTAACATGAATGATTTACTTTTTTGAATATGTATTCACGCGATACCAATAATCGTTAAATAGTGTATTTTTTGATCGATTTACGTAATCGAAAAATTTAAATTCGCCGCAAATTTTTAATAACACACATTATCGTGGAGAATTTTATCGTAAATAATTTCGTAAAAATGAGTTTCTTTAATTTCGAATACATTACGTAGATTTACGAAATGGTACTTCCGGTTTGAATATCTAAATAAAAACAAGTGCATCGGAATTTATTTACCCGTATTATTGAGGTGAAATTCAAGAACGAGTAAAATCGAGTTTATATTAATTATTTCCTATCTATGCCATGTAAAAATTAATTATTAAACATAGGTGATACGGTGATGTAAAAAATCAAAATCTACAATAATTATTCGATTTCAATAATTTTAACTTTATTAAATAGTTAATTAAAATAGAATATACTTTGATAAATTGTGACTTCTTATGTTTAATATTCTTCGAGCTACGTCCGAAAAAGTGAAAAATACATGATTTTAGAATAGTCTATTTGACCGACTTCCGGTAATATTTTCGTATAAATTATGGATTCATCAGATTAGGAGTACGAAAATACATGTAATAAAATCAGAAAAATCATTAAAATATGAATAATAGGGTTTCCATCTCTGTTTTAATATTTCGCCAAATGTCATCATTATCTGGTCAAAGAAAAAAATATAGATTTATAAAAAAATATTTTTAGTTATATTTATTGTCACTGTTGTATTTAGGTTGGGTTAAGTTTTAATATTGGTAGATTTTTTTTAGCTGCATTACTTCCCGTGTGAGTCTATAAAAGCATATTCATTTATATTATTATTTTCACAGTTGTGGTTAGGTTGGGTTAAGTTTTAATTTATATAGGTTTTTTTAAGCTGCATTACTTCCCGAGTGAGCCTATACAAGGATATTTGCACAGTTGTTGTTAGGTTGGGTTATGTTTTAATTTGTGTAAGTTTTTTTTTAGCTGCATTACTTAACGAGTTAACCTATAAAAGCATATTCATTTATATAGTTATTTTCACAGTTGTGGATAGGTTGGGTTAAGTTTTAATTTGTGTAGGTTTTTTTAGCTGCATTAATTCCCGAGTGAGCCTATAAAAGTATAGTGATATATATGTGTGTTGTCATTGATATTTGGAGTATTAGTTATTTTGATTGTTGTTGTTAATTGGATTAAGTTTTAATATTAGTGGTTTTTTTTAGCTGCATTACTTTCCGAGTGAGCCTATAAAATAATATTTATTTATATTGTTATTTTCACAGTTATGGTTAGATTGGATTACGTTTTAATATTTATGGTTTTTTTAGCTGCATTACTTACCGAGTGAACCTATAAAAGTATAGTGATATGTGTGTGTATGTTTTTATTGATATATTGAGTTTTAGTTATCGTCATTATTTCGAATAGGTTGGGTTAAGTTTTAATATTCGTAGGTTTTTTTTATCCGCATTACTTCCCAAGTGAGCCAAATAAAGCTAAATGCATATACTTTTTTTAGTTGCATTACATATATATGTATACTATATACCTATATACCTAGCTGCATTTCATCACCAAGTGAACCTTACGATCGAACACGGGCGAAGCCGGCCACCCACCCTAGTATATATATATATATATATATATATATATATATATATATAAACCATAAAATATATATTAAACCCCCTATCCCCACTATCACCCCCGAAGAACTACCATTCCTCTTCGACAAATCTTTCGATGAAAAACTTTCCATCACCCTTTCCACCCTTCCATCCCCTGTCATTCCCAACACTCCCATCACCTTTCCCTTCTCCCTTGAACAATTTTAATCTCCCCCACTTGATCAATTCATCTCCCTTCTCAAATCGACCACCTCAACCTCATCAATTGATCCTATATCCCTCCCAATACTAAAGCAGATAATGAACACTGTTCAACCCCCCTTCATCAAATCATTTGGCTTCACTTTCTTCCGGCTCCGTCCCTCCCAATTTTAAAAAATCAGTCATCACCCCTATACTTAAAAATCCCCACCTTGATTCTCTATCTCCCTCCAACTAAGGACCCATCTAGAACCTCTCAATCCATGCTAAGATCCTTGAACGTGTTATCTCCTCCCAACTTATCACATACCTTACAATCAACAACATCCCCAACATATTTCAGAGTGCCTACCTTCCCCACAAATCCACTGAATCCGCGCTAACACTTATTACATCTGCAGTCATGACTTACTCTTCGTTATAAATAATAACCGTGGCTCCATACTCGTCTTCCTTGACATGTCTTCCGCCTTTGACACCCTTGACCACAACTTCTTCATCCACCGTGTTTCAACCATTGGCATTATTGGCATCGCCCTCAATTGGTTCACCTCTTAGATTTCCAATCGTTCTTCCACTGTCAAGATCAACTCACACTCATCTCCCCCTCTAATCACCCATGGTGTTCCCAATGGTTCTCTTATTTGTCCCCTCTCCATTGCTGTTACCATAGCCTCCTCCTATATACTCCCCTTATTCGACTATTGCAACAACCTCCTATTCTATCTCCCGCCTACAAACTTATTAAACTGCAACGTCTTCAAAATTCTGTAGTACGTTGCATCCATCTACTTCCCCGTCGTTCCTCTGATTCCTCAAACAACTACACTGGCTCCCAGTCTACTACCGTATTAAATATAAACTTTCCCTGATATTCTACAAAGCCATACATCACAATTCCCCGGACTACATTGTCTCCCATCTCCATCTACACACACCCACTACTCCAATCCATACTCGATCCTCCAACACCTTTCTCCTTACTACATCCCACCTACATAACCTCCATTCCTCACATATACGCTCCTTTGCCCTATCTGCCCCTTATCATTGTAACTCATACCCTACCACCTTCGAATAATGACATCAACCTCCTCCTTCAAACGTCATCTAAAGACATACTTTTTCTCCCATGCTTTCCCCCCAACATAATAATCTCTCTCACGGACGGCCGATTTATCATGCACAGCGTAGTCCTAAAACCAAAAAAATTAAAAGTAAGTAAGTATATATGTATTATGTAGTATGTTTTGAATAATTTTGCCTATATTAGCATTATTATATGTAGATCCGTGTTACGATAATGAACAAGATGTATAATTGCGGGTATACTCTAAAATAGTCAAATATAATATTCAGAGGGGTGCGTAGTATCGCGCACTATCGCGAGACATAACCAGACCGCCATCATTATTTCAAAATTCACTCCACTCTAAAATGAATAATTAATATAATATTATATATATACATATACACATATATATATATATATATATATATATATATATATATATATATATATATATATTTGTATATAATTAAATACCATTTGTTAAACATTTTTAAGATGTTTCGAATGTGAAACAATTATAGGAGTATTAAGCCTGTTTTCTATTAATACAAATTGTTCATATACTCAACAAAATAGCAATTCTATAATGTGTTTAAGTAATGAACATTGTGTGACATATCTTTATTATTTTGTAAAGACAAATTATATTGGAACTACAAAAAATAAAATAAGTTATGTTAGTTTTTATATATGGATACTATACATTTTAGTAAATATATATATATATATATATATATATATATATATATATATATATATATATATATATGTATATATATATATACATTGTAATTATAAATAATTATTTTCATAAATATAACGGTATAATTTAAAAAAATACAGCATTAATTAAGCTTTAAACGTTTCATGATAACAAATAAACTATATTATCATATTAGCGAATATAATATATTAAACATAACATCCGTGCCAGACAAGAAATAATTGCATTTTAAATAATATGTATATGTGAAATTATACTGTTATAAAAAAAGACAGTTTAAAACAAAATATATATATTTGCATATAAAATAAATAATATGTAAATATAGAACAATATTTGTAACTTATAAAGTATATATTTATTAATTGTACTTACAAAATATGTTTTACAAAAACCTAAAATATCAAAAATATATTTGGTTTTAATTATATATTAACTAATAGATTAAACAAAAATGTGTCTCTAAAACTATATGTATAACTAAATGGTTCGAAACCTTTTAGTTATTATTTAATTATCTATAGTAAGTAATAATATAGCTTATTTACTATCGAGTATATAGGCGATATATATATATATATATATATATATATATATATATATATATTGTAAATAGTATAGAGTATACTCTATATATATATATATATATATATATATCGCCTATATACTCGATAGTAAATAATCTCGATGTGGAGAGGCTTGACTTGTATTGCAATATATAAAACCTTTAGAACAATTAGAAGTACAACTAAAGGGTTCGAAACCCTTTAGTTAGCATTTAATAAAAAAGTAAAGGGTTATAAACCTTTAGTTATTATTTAATAAAAACTAAAGGTTTTCAAAAACCCTTTAGTTGTAATTTACTAAAAAGGTAAAGGTTTACCAAAACCCTTTAGTTTTGCTTTAATTAACTAAATGTTTTTTATATATAAAAACCTTTACCTCGTATTTAACGAAAACTAGTTGTTTTTTTTAGTCATTATTGTTAACAGTGCAGTATAATACGATTATATACATTTAATCCTAATAATACTCATCGCTAATTAATATAATAACTACTAATAACTATACTTTCATTTTTTAAATATAGAATATTCTATTTTATATAACATATATTAAATGATATATTAGATTGTTTATCATGATTATTTGAAGTCAGTAATATTTAAGTTGAAAATTGATTCATAGTATGTTCATAGTTCAATTAAATCGATATATCATATAGTATATATGAAAAGTTCAATTAGATTTATTATAAAATAAATTATTAATAATGTTAGTATTACAAAATATTTAAAACATCATTATTCCGAAACATTGAAAATATGTAAAAAAAAATATTATATTAATAATTATCTTTATATTACTAATAGATGATGGTGGACAGAGGCTGCGAACCTGTTATATCATCTAATGAATCGGTAGAAATATGTTATAATCACCCGTATAGTTAATATCAAATGTTATAGTGTACTTTCACTATCATTAATATATATATATATATATATATATTAATGCTCGTGAATATAAAATAAAACTAAATGTTGTATAATTTTCCTTAATTATATAATTATGGTATGATAATATATATATATATATATATATATATATATATATATATATATATATACGTATAGCATGTACTTTTTATATTGTGTACTAATACATTTTATTTTATACTTTAATTTATATATGATATTACCTTACTTACATTAATCAAGTAATGCATTCACAAATATTATTGTTATTTTTATTGTTATTGTAATTTGGTGGAGTCCTTTCATCCCATCCAAGAACTTAGATGAAGTTTTTACATATAACCACATATAGCTCTAATTTCTATTCGAATCCACTTATAGGTTAAGGCATCCATATTTTTAACGAGAGCGGATCATTTATTTATACACGATTATATAAGCTTATAGTAATTGTATTGGATGAAATGACTCCAACAAATAAAAAATATCAATAACAATAACAATAACATAGATTTGTGAATGCATTACTTTATTAATATATGCAATTGAAGCCCACTTGACTAGGCGTCAGATACATTACTAGGCGTCAGAAACACAATCACTAGGATACGGGTTCGTGCATCGTCCGGACCATTAAAATAGGTCTTAAAATAATATTGAGAAGTGATCTTAAGACAATATATAATTTGAAAGTCCAGATCACTTCTAAATATTATTTTAAGACCTATTTTAATAGTCCGGACGATGCTCGAACCCAATATCTACTGCTTATGTTTCTGACGCATAGCCAATTGAGTTACACAGGCAATTAAGTTATTAAATATGTATATAATAACATACATTAATTATATGTGTAAATAAATATAAATCACTGATGTTATATGATTTAAAAATAAACAGGTAATATAATCATTGATGAATATATACTAATATTTATTTATTTACATCTTATATATATATATATATATATAAATATATATATTGAAAATAGAGTATAATATATATATATATATATATATATATATATATATATATATATTAAACATTATTACCCATAGCTAAAAACCTATTGGTTTGTCATATATTAACGACATGTAAAAATGATTATTGTAATAATTTAAGCCCACTTAATGAATTCAATGTAACTACTGATAAATGTTATCTTATACTATTCAAATTATATATATACCGTAAATAAAATATACTATATACTAATATATATTAAATAATGTAATATACATATATGATATATTTTGTAATGCAATCAATATATAATAAAATTAATATATAATTAATTTAAATTATATAGTATTATTTATTTTTTTAATATTTAACATTTATTTTATTTTTTTAATTTTATATTTGTTATATTATAAATAATGATGTTAATTAATTAACAATAGGCACTACATATATAATAAATAACAAATAAGTAATATATAAAATAATTAATATTTGTAAATATATATAATTGAATCTAATTAAATATACTTCATTTAGATATAAGTTTATATGGACTATGTGTAAATTGTCGTGACAATTTTAATTTAAATGATTATTATATAAATAAAACGTGTATTAAAGGATGTTAGTTTAAAGTATACGTTAAGATATTATATATTATATCATACTATTTACGATAACACATAACTATTAAAATGATAATAATATAATTATTTTTTAAGTATTTAAATATTAAATATATTTATAATATTAATAATATAGTAATATTATTAAAAACATAACAAACTTATATCAAATATAGTATCAAAGTAATAAATTAATTAGGAAAAGTTATGTATACTAATGTTTAATCTATATTTCAGAGTATTCATTTATAATAAAGTGTGTACACTATAGTGTATATTTAAACAAATTACAATTATAAATAACTAAAATAACTACCCATAATCTAAAACTAGAATAACAAATATATGGAGTTTAGATAATTGATAATACGTATGAAATACAAATAATTTTAATTTTTTAATTATTTATTGCAAAAAAACGTATAGGCCTCCATAAGAATTGCATGTATATATATACTAGCTTGCTGGAGTCCGGCTTCGACCATGATCGATCGTAAGGTTCACTTAGTGATGTAATGCAGCTAGGTATATAGGTATATAGTATACATATATATGTAATACAGCTAAAAAAAAGTATATGCATTTATAGGCTCACTCGAGGTGTAATGCAGCTAAAAAAACCTACCAATATTAAAATTTAACCCAACCTAATTATAAAAGTGAAAATAATTAAATCTCAAAATACCAATGACTACATATATATATATATATATATATATATATATATATATATATATATATATATCAATTAGCTGGCTGGGGCTAGGCTTCGCCCGTGTTCACTAGTAGGGTTCACTTTGTGATGTAATGCAGCTAGGTATATAAGTATATAGTATACATATATATATGTAATGTAGCTAATAAAACTAACAACTAAAAACTACCAATATTAAAAATTAACCTAACTTAACCAAAACAATGACAATAACTAATAAATATAAATTTCCCCTTTATGCATGTACTTGTATTGGGTAAATACAAGTCACTTCCTTTATGATACGTATAATATATAGAATAGATCTCCTTCGTGCTATGAATGTAAATAGATAATTAGGTGACCCATTAAAATAATTGCAATATAATATTTTATAATTAATAAATTAATTAATAAAAAATAATATGATATTAGTATAATTATATATTTAATTTACTCGATTTCCTGTTTACAAAATTATTATTATGTATGCAGTATCAATTTCATTAAGTAGTTTTATTTGTAAATATAATGTTTCCAGACTTGATTGTATTTATTGTAAAAGATAATTTCATAGAAAATTATTTATAAGTTTCAGTTTCGAGAAGCTTTTCTATATATAATTATACTTGATAGATATGAATGAATGAATGAAATCAGTTTATAGACATACGACATACTATATAATATCATACGTCTATGGAGGATCAGTGAAAGCCTAAGCTTTATTTGGTCGATACCTCCAATATGTTCATGTACAGATTACAATATTAGTAAAAGTAATAATATAATAATAATGATTCATGTGTTAGCATTCTTTGTAATATAATTAAATAGTAAATGAACAATAACATAGAAGATACATATATATATATATATATATAAATTAATAAAAATAATAAAACACTATTCATGAACATAAGTTATCATCATATTTCAATCCATTACATATGGTCCACATATACATATCCATTACATTAAAGTAAATAATAAAATAAGATAATAAAATAATTGTATAATATTAAAATGTACTAAAATATATATTAGTAAAATATGTAACTTTATAATATTGTAATATTGAGAACTTGTTAATAAAAATAGTAATTATTAAAAGTATTAATAGTAAATTATTATAAATATGTGTAAAATAAAAATATATAAAAGTATGTTATAAAATTAAAACTACTAAACAAAAATTAATCATATTTCAATAAGACGTTCAATGACGCCACATTCCTGTCAAATTACTGATGACTAATAATAATACCAATAATAATTTAAAAAATATTTAAAACAATAAATGACACAAGATGTAAAACAAATATAAATATTAAAAAAATAAATATTAAAATATATAAAAAAACTAATATTTTAATGTTTTTTTTTAGAATAAATACATTATTAATGTTATTTTTCGTAAAATATTATTAAACATTAATTCATTATATAACTTTTGTCCTTTAACAAATATTGTATTTTTTAATTTATTTGATTTCATGAGTGGTAGGATAAATTTATTTTTTAGTTTATTTAACTTGAAATATGAGTTATAATCTAATTTATATTTATTATTTAAGAAATTATATATTAATAATGTGTTTCTATATATAATTAGATCTTCAAATTTTAAAATATTATTTTAAAAAAAAGGACCAGTATGTGTTAGAAATATTAATGGTAATTTTGATTTATCTAATATATGTTTATTAATAATTCTTATAACTTTTTTCTGTAACATAATTAATTTTGTAATATTTGATTTATAAGTATTTGACCATACTTCAATCCCATATGATAAATTAGATAAATAGAACGAATTATAAAACATAATTAAATTTGTTGTATCTAAAAAGATATTTTTTAGATAAATAATGTATGTTTTTTTGTAGGTCATTTGGGAATCTAAGAAGATCCCAAGAAATTTATAATTATTAACTATATCAATTTTCATGTTATCTATTTTTATATCTTTTAATATAGCAGAATTTATATATTCAATATTTGTGTTTTTTCGATATTTAGCTTAATCTTATTTATAACAAACCATTTTTGTTAACTTATCCATGTAATATTGCAAATAATATGTTAATAATGTTTCATTTTCAGCAAATATAGTTATAGATGTATCATCTACATATAGATTGATATTAATATTATTTACTTTTTCATTATTAAAAAGTATTGGATATGTCATTTATAAAGATAATAAATAATATAGGTCCTAGAACAGATCCTTGTGGCACTCCATATCTAATAATCTTTCTAGATGATAGAGTATTATCAATTCGTGTTATAATATTTCTATTTTTAGATAACTTTTAATAAATAAATTTGTATCACCTCTAAACACTACACATTATAATTTAGCAAGTAACATAACATGATCAACTACATAAAATGCTTTCTTGAGATCTAGTAATATTGTAGCTACTTTTTTTTGAGATAGTTTATATAAAATGAAATGCTGAATATTTAATAATAATAAGGTTGTATTTGATCTGGGAACAAAACCATATTGATTTTTATTAATAATATTATGCTTAAATATATATTTTGATAATCTATTAAAAATAATTTTTTTTTAATTTTAGATATTTGTGGTAGTAATGAAATTGGCCTATATTCTATATTTGTTGTTTATCATTAGTTTTAAAAAAAGGTTAATAATTGCAATTTTTATATTGTCAGCAAATGTATTTGTTTGGATACTTAAATTAAATATCTTTTTTAATGGTTCTAAAATATATTGAATAATATCTTTTAAGGTCATGTCATGATTATTTATATCTAATGATCTTTTTTGATTTAATATCCTTAGTCACTTTAATTATTTCATCATTGTCAAATCATAATTGGTAAAAAAATAAAAACTATTAAAATTAAAAATTAATAAATATTAACTATTAATTTAAATTATTAGATACAAATTCTTTAAAATAATTTTTATTTATATTAATAATTGAATTATTTATTTTACTTCCAATGCTCGAAAAATACTAATTACATTGTTCGTACCTATCATTCATTTTAATATTAGTATCTATAAAAGTATTTGGATAATCCGAGTCTGCAGGTTTTATTATTTTATTTATGATTTTTCTAATTTTCTTCTTGTGTATTTGTAGTAAAAAGATTTTTATAGTAATTTTTTTTTTAATTTTAATATTTTTTTTAATAACATTTTTAGCCATGGATTAAAATTGTGATTCAATTTAATTCTTTGTTTAACAAAAGGACAGTGCTTATTAATACTATTAATTAATATATCAATAAATATATTGTATAGTTTACAACAATTCTGATTATTTAAAATGGTATTCCAATGTAGTGTACCTAGTTATAATTTTAGATTATGTAAATTTAATTCATTAATATTTAGTGAATATGTATATTGATCCTTTCTTTTAACAAATAGACTATAATTAAAAATACAAAATATTAATGAATGATCACTAATATATGAATGTATTATACTTCGTATTACATAAGAACAATTTGTTAAAATATTGTCTAAACTTGATTGTGCATTTTGGGTTATTCTTGTGGGCATATCAATTATATTGGATATACCTAATTGGATCAATATATTTTTAAACAAGTTAGATAATACAGTATTATTTAATAAATTAATATTATAATCACCACAAATATATATTTCTCTATTTATATATTTATGAAATAGGTTAAACAATAAATTAATAAAATAATTTCCATTATAGGCAGGTGATCTGTAAACAGATGATATAGTTTTAAAATCATTAGAATTAATAATTATTGTAATTGATATAATATCAATATAATCCATTATAGAACAAGAGAGGTGTTCAATTATTTAACATTCTATCAGTTTACTAACTAATATAAGTACATCTCCGCCTCTCTTTTTATTGGATAATATTCTATTTTTTATAAAAAAATATTAAAATTAGGGAAATATATGTAATCTTTATCAGTAAGACATATTTCCGTTAATATAATAATATCAGGTTTATGAGTCAAGTTATCGATAAATATTAATAATTTATTTATATTTGTATTACAACTTCGTATATTTAATAATATCATTGATAGGTTTGTATCTTTATAATATATTTCATTATATTCATCTTTATTTAAAATATTCATTTATATTTATAATATTTTGTTATTGTATTATAGATTTTTTTTATCTGTATTATTATATATTAATTTAAATTCATTGTTTATAAATTGAACTTTATAAATAGTATATAATGTACATTTAGCTTTAGCTATTTTAAAACATTCTCTTTTTTGAATAAGCTGTTATATACTGTATTCAATATATATTCCTACTTTATTAAAAGATGAATTTTTTAATTTATATGCATTTCTAATAATATTGATTTTGATTCTTCAGAATCAAGTATAATTTTCATCGGTCTATTTTTAGATGAATGTATTATATTATTTTTATTAAATTTACCAATTCTATTTATCCGGAATTTATTTATTTTTATATTTTTATTTTTATCAGATACTATATCTATAATATTTGATATTACTTGAAATTCAGAATTTTATTTTGAATTTGTGTCATTGAATATCTGTTCTTTTACATTGTAAGGATAATAGTTTTTTTATACAATTTACATTATTGGTTTCAGATATATTTTGATTGACTGATTTATTTATTGTATTTTCAATAGTTTTTTCTACGTTTTTATTTAATATGTTTGCATATGATTCAGTATCATTACATTTATCATTATTAATAGTTACACTATTTATTATAGATTTCAATTCTATGATATTATTTTTTAGATCATTTATTATTTTAGTATTTTCATCAATTACTGATTTTATATGTTCATCAAATAGTTTTTTAATGTAATTTTAAATTGTCTCAGACAACTCTAAATTAGACCTATTTGCCATATTTTATTTCGTATTAATTTATAATATATAATGTATTCAATATTTAAATAAGCAAATTAACAAATATATATTATTTAATTCTACATGATAAATATATAAGTATTAATATTAAATATTGTGTAATTAATATATATATATATATATATATATATATATATATAAATAAAAACTGATAATAAATAATGTAAATAATATACACAGACACTATTATATAATTTTTACATATAATATACAATGTATTCATTATTAAATAAGCAAATTAAACAAATATATATATATATTTTAATAATACATTATAAATATAAAATGTGTAATAAATATGTATATAAATAATGATAATACATTTTGGAAATAATATTAACATATAATGTTATATAGAATATGATCAATAACTTAGCTGTATTTTTTACGGTAGATTGCGTTTATAAACACGTCAACAATTAGATTAATTTAGCTACATTGATATATAACAATCTTTTTTTAATATTTTAAATATATATTTTTTAAATTAATGTACTCTATATAACTTACAATTTAGATTATATAAATTATATAATATAGCTAAAGTAATCCATAAATTACTCGTATTTTAACAATTTTCGTAAGTATATGTGTATAAATATATATACAAATATACGTATATATATATATACTATTTTTAATTAAAAAATATTATAAAATAATATCGTAATATAATATAAAGATATGTTATTTTTCAAAGCATAATATTTGTCTAGCTATTAATCCAAATGGATCACTTGTATTAGGAAATGAAATATCATATATAGTTTGCTATGGAAATTGTTATTTATATGTATTTATAAAAAAAGGAACAAATCAGGTTAATTATCATTTTATAATCATAGTTTGTTTATATATATATATAGATATATATTTGTTTTGCTATTATTATTTTTGTTAGAATCCTTCCATCCCACACAGAACGAATATGAAACTTTTCCTATAAACACATAGCTATAATATCCCTTCAATAACAATATTATGTTAGGGTATCTAGGTTTTAATGATAACCGATAATTGTATACATGAGTATATAATATACATTCTATATATTATTTTAAACCTATGTAAGGGTTAAAATGAAATTTAATTTAATTTAAAATGAATATCATCAGAAAAAATATTTTAGTTCAATAGTATTTAGATCAATAATATTATTTTTAATTTGATCACATTTTTAATTCGATCGTTAATATGACGGAACTACTTAAAAATGATAGTATACTGAAATGGATCTATTTGGAATAACATTTTTAAGGTGATAGAATTAGAGTAATACAATTTAATATAATAGAGTAATATAGTTTGAGAGGAACCACATAATATAAAATAATACTAATTATGGAATAAAGTTATCTAGGTCCTACTTTTGACAACCTCTAATAAAATATAATTATATCACGGTTCAATGTAACATATATATATATATATATATATATATATATATATATATATATATATAACACAAGCAGTAGGACACGGGTTCGAGCCTCGTCCGGACCATTAATTAATTTTATAAAATGGGTCTTAAAATATTATTTAGAAGTGATCTTATATAATTGTGTATAAATAAATGATCGGCTCTCGTTAAAACCATAGATGCCTTAACATGAGAGCGGCTTCGAAGGGACATTAGAGCCATATATATGGTTATAAGTGAAAACGTCATCTAAGTTCCTGGATGGGATGAAAGAACTCCACCAAATAAAAATAACAATAAAAATAACAATATATATCATAAAAGTAAATGAGAGCTAAAAGAATATTAGCTAATAATATATAGGTACAGCCACATATAGTAGGTGTATAGTGTAGGTGTATAGTACCTATATGTGAAATACTGACGAATTAGTTATAATTATGTCCTCGAAAAGTTAATATTAATTAAAATTTAAATAATCATATTGTCAATCATCTTACTTATTAATTATTATTTATATACGATGAAAAGTTTACTAAATCACAATAATAGTAATATCGAAAATATATCATTCATAAATTATAAAAGAATATATTTGGGACATTACTATTACATCCAAAATTAAATCTAGCTCCCTATAATATTCATAGTAGTATATAATATTTAGTGACGTATAATAACATATATGACTATATATAGTAAACATTAGGAAAACAATATAACCAATATATATTTATATATATATATATATATATAGATATGTAGAGTTTATATACTATATATAATATATTTTATTACGGTATAAGATTCTTTAAAATGTTTACCTTTAAAAGGTTTAGTAATTATTTAATTAATACCTCAATACTTATAATTTGATAATAAAAGATCGTATATACTTATTTTAAACTGTGGAATTCTTCAAGGAAACCATACTAGGTATAATTATATTCTTAATCTATATTAATGTCATAAAATAATTTAAAAAAAATAGTATATTTTACAATATTTTTCGACGACAATAATTTATTCTTAGATAATGTGGATACTATTCAAATATAAATTAATATAAATAATGAATTAGTTACACTTAATAATTTATTTATTTCGAAAGATTTTCTTTACATACTAGTCAACGTATATATTATTGTAATGGTATGTGCTACCTCTATTCTATAAATAGAATAGTATATGTATTTAATAGGAAAAATAATGGTCTACTAAAAGTGAATTAACTTATTTACAAATTTAACATAATGATAGATATTACATAGATTTATAATAATCACATTTGTGATATATATATATATAGAATATATATATATATATATATATATATATATATATATATATATATATATATATATATTATTTCTTCCAATATTATATTATAAATTAAACAAATATTTTATATTATAAAACTTTATTAAAAAATCAGTATTAAATATGTATTTCTCCATATAAATTTTACATTTTTACATATTTTACATTTTTATATATTTTACATCATATAACTAAACACAAAAAATAAAAAAAAACAGTATTACAAATTAGAAGTATTAAAAACATAAAAAAAAAACAGTATTAAATGTTTAAAAAAATTTAAAATTACTATTTATCAAAACTATTTTATATTTATTTTTCAAATTTTACGTTTTATATATTTAACTTTACATAACTAATAAAAAAAAAAAAAAACTAAACAGTATTAAAAATTAAAAGTATTAAAACAATAAAAAACAGTATTAAAATTAAAACCATTATAAACAGTATTAATAACCTATAGTAACCTACAAATGTAAATATATATATATATATATCAATATTATTAAAATTGACATAAAATATGTGATACAAATATTTAGATTCTTTATAAATATTATATTACAATTATGAAAAATGTATTAATTATATTTTATACTTTGTTTTGGATGCTAACATGGGAATCAAATATTTGTTTTAGTTTTATTTTATTCTTTCTTTTATATTTTGTTTTAGTTTTGTTTTATTTTTTATTTTAATATCTATTTTTATGTAATTTTATTGTATTTTATCCGAATGAAAATGATGAAATATGACATTACATTACTAGATATCGAATTAAAAAAACTCATCGCTTTCACTGATTCTCCTTAGACATTGTCTATAAACTGAATTCATTCATTCATTCATTCATATATATAGAATATATATGTCATCATATGAACAAATTATTTAATATAAATTATGTTTAACTAATAAATTATTATTTTTAGGAAAATAAACGATAAAATATCTGAAAATTTAAATAAATTACTATAATTTTATGTACAAATTATAGATAGATAGATTAATAGTTTATTATATGTACGAATGATATGGGTATGTGGGATAGGGTTAAGGGTTACGAGTAAGTACATATAATGAGACATGAAACACGGATGAACAAAACAAAAAGGAACAAATAGAATATATACAATAAAAAACATAATTAATTAATCATGCCTCTAATTATGAAATATAAACAGAAAATAATTTATTACATTATGTTATTCTAAATAAATAGCTACTTCGAATTATAATTATTTAAATCTATATATATATATATATATATATATACATTTATATATATATATATATATATATATATATATATATATATATATATATATATAATATGCTTTTGTTCAGCCTTTAACATTCTAAAATCAATATTATATTAATTAAATTATAATGATTATTAAATTTAAATTAATTTTGTGAATTATTATTATAATTTATTTATATGATATATATTTAAAATAGTTTATTATACGTAAAACATGATTTTTATATAATGTTAAGATATTATTAGGTATTTTAATAATATTCATAAAATAAAATTTGAAATAAAATATTTTTCTAAAGTGCACCTATCCTTAATCCTTTATGCAAGCAATAATCAAAGATATTAAGGATAAGTATAATGATAAGGATAAGGATAATTTATTATAGAATTTTTTTTTTGATTTTTAACAATAAATGGCTAAACAAAATAGTCAAATTCACTTTCGAGGTGTTTGGCCAGAGTAAATAATAATGCAATTAAATAGTATACATTCAAACATGTATGTGTATAGAAGGATAATCAAAGGGAATATATAAGTGAAGGAAGTTTTGGGGTTGCCCAAATCCCATATGGGTAACCCACACCCAGGAGTGTAATACTCAGTGATTTATTTGCGTTTCAAACAATCAGAACTATAATCCCTATGTTAATCCATCTGAACTATATAATAATAATTAGTAAACAATTTACATATTAGTAATTCATAGTAATAAATAAATAATCACGGAGCTTAATAAAAGAAAACAAATAAAATTAAAATAATTTCTTTGAGGATATGTTCCACTTCTATCAATCAGCTTGCATAGTCACCATTAGTCCATCAAACATGTAAAATAACATATAATTAGTAAATAGCTAGGTAAGAAATTTTTAATTTTTTTATAAATAACTTAATAGGTATTATAATTTTTAATTTGTTACTTAGATTATTCCATAATTGAATACTCACATAATGTACAGCATAACAACTAATATTAATTATACATTTCGGTATAATAAATCTATTTTTAGCCCTAGTACAACTTTTTGAATAAAGTACAAACTTTTATAATAGTTTAGTTCTATAGACTCTATTAAAAGCATAATGTGTATTTTTTAATAATGTAACTTTAACTAAGTCAACTATTTTCAATATATTATGTCTTTTATAAATGAAGTTGATATTAGTTCTCTGGGGTAGTTTATAAATGCATTTAAGTACCTTGTTTTGTAATACAATAATTTTGTGTACTACTGATTTATAATTAGAGCCCCATGACGAACAACAATAACTTAATCTAGAGTGAAATAGTGCATTATATAATAAAATTAATTATTTTATATTAATTTTATTACGCAGTTTATAAAAGACAGCTACAATTCTAGATAAATTGGAGGCTAATAAAGTAATATACGGTTTCCAAGAAAGTTTATTATCAATGATGATACCAAGAAATTTAAATTCATTTTGACATTTAATAAGTATTCCATTTAATGAAATATTGAAAATATAAGGTTTATGTTGACCAAATATAGTATAAGAAGTTTTAATTAAATATAATGATAGTTTATTGTAACATAACCATGAGTAAATATAACCAATATATTATTAGCTTTTGACTCCAATATCGATACATCTTTATCCGCGAATACTAAGGTCGTGTCGTCAGCAAATAAGATAGAACCATTGTCGTTCATAACGTAAGATATATCATTTATATATAACAAGAACAACAATGGTCCCAATACGGAGCCTTATGGAACACCTATATTAATACCTAGTAAATTTGAATTACATTTCTTATAACAGACATATTGTTCTCTATTTATTAGATAACTGCATAATAGATCTAGAGTTATACCTCTAATGCCAAAGTAAGATAACTTATTTAATAATATATTCGTATTTAAAGTATCAAATGCTTTTTTAAATCAATTGATACTTCGAGACAATTAACCTTGTTATCTAAATTGTTAACTAGTATATCATTTAAATTATCAATTGCGTCAGCAGTAGATCTATTTGACCTGAAACCAAATTGATTACAGTTTAATACATTATGTTTATTAATGTAGGCATTTAGACGATATTTTATTATTTTTTCTAAAATCTTTGAAATTTGTGGTAACAAATATATAGGTGGTATTAATATATAAGGTGGTATTATTATTCATGATTAAAATATATTACATTTTTATAATATTAATAGATACACATCAGTCTTATATTGAAGAAGTTTATAATAAATAATATTACCTAATATGTTATTTATATCGATTGTATTATAAAATATAAAATAAAAAAATCTTTAATGAATAAATGTTATCATTATTATATATAATATTATATATAATATTATATATATATATATATATATATATATATATATATATATATATATATATATATATATAATAATAATAACATCAGAATTGGCATAAAGACTGGGTGAATGAAAAAAACATGGCTTGAAAGTCTTTCACCCATTAAGATAACGAGGAGAAAAATGTAAATAACTAAAAGCAATAAACGAATGCAATGAATGATATAAAATAAATAAAGTACAAATAAAATTTTAAAAATTTGAATGTATTTTTGAAATTTTCTGTTATAAATTCTAAATTTACAAGTATAAAAATAAAATTTATATTTACATAAATACTGTCAATATTCAACTTTTTTACTTCGATACTTGATTAGGTGGTTCCCAAGACTTACCATTGAAACAATAATATTATTGTATGCTATTATTGTAAGAAGTTGCTTTCCACCAAAAACTAAGCATATACACATAAAACAAACTAGTCAATATATTATTATTAAAATATTAAAAATGTGCTAATTAATATATAAAAATAGTAAAATACTCAAATAATAATAAAAAAAACTCCTCGAAATATAAATCATCATTTAATAAAATTTACATATAAATAAAATAGATACAAATACAATAGTTACAAATATATATATATATATATATATATATATATATACAAATAATAGAGTAAGGTAGTCAATAAAAGTTATATAGGTTTAATATTATATTTAAAAATTAACATCGTTAGTTATTTATAATTATTAATGTAAAAGCTAAATAAATATATAGATATAAACACATACATTGATATAAAAATATATATATATATATATATATATATATATATATATATATAAAAACATTATAATATTTAAATAAAATAAAAAATAAATATAAAATTAAAATTAAATGTATATTTTTTGAAATTTCTCGATAATAATTTTAAATTATAAATGTTAATTAATTAACTTTGAAGATTATTTAATACTTCACTCCAATATTTGTTAAATGAATTAAGTTTCTAGAAGTTCTAGATGCCTTTATAATACATTGAATACAATAATTTTTATTTTAATAAGTTTGATTTTAATAAATTAATTGGTAATTTATTATAGAAACCTCTATGTAGGTATTATGTATTTGTTTTAAAAGTATTACACAATTAAAATCTATAATTTAAGTAAAACCACATATATGTGAACAATAGTTTAAATGAGACATGAATAATGATTTAAAAATTAAAAGTATAGTATTTAAATTGTATAGTTACTATTTAATTGTATTATTAAATCAATAACTCTATATAGCTTCGAAGTCACATATCCATATTATTGTTACCAATCTAGTTTCTCATCAATATAAACTACTAAAAACTTATAATTTAATACATGTTTAATTGAAATTTCAGTTAGAACAATTAGTAATGTATCACTTGAATGAGTATTCCTTAAATTAAAAGTATGTAAATACATTTATCAATATTCAGTGGAAACTGATTTATAGCTAACCAAGATGATAACTTTTTTAATGCACTATTTGGCAAATCATTAATATATAAAATAAATAAAATTGGTCCTAAAACAGAACCTTGTGGAACACCACAATTTACTTTTATAAATTAAAATAAAAAATGTAAACAATTTACTTTGAATGCTAGTATTAGTGATTTAACCCTGACTCGGTTTCGGGTTTCAATTCCGGGTTCTAACAAAATGTAATGAGATCCGGTTTTGAAAAATGGTCCAAGAACGGTTCCGGGTTTTAGTAAATTAATTTCGGGTATTTGTGTAAAATAAAAATAATATTTATAAATGTATAAATATATAATACATTACTATAGTAATTATATATAATGGACACCAGTGGTATCATACCACTGATATGGTAAGTACACTAAATATGGCCCAAGCCAAATATTAAGGTTGCCTATTAAGCCTATGTAAATTGTAATATTTCAAATTTAATAATTTCATAAATATTAAAATATATACATTTTTGATCATAACTTTTGTTTTAATAAAAAAATTTAAAAACTGCAAATAGACGTTTATTATAGAATACAATAAGCTTTCCAGTGATACTAATAACAAATATTTTTTTTAAATATTAAAAAATATTTTAAAAAATGTTTATCTCGAAAATCTCGAGATAACGAAATTTATGATTTGATTGTCATGATATAATGAATTTTAGGATTTGATTGTCTCGAGATAATGAAAAATTGGAAAAATTTAAATCACTATCAAGTATTAATATTAATGTTAATAATTAATTTGGCTAAATTAATTCCTATATTACTAAATATATCATTAAATTTATTCGCAATTGAAAAACTAGAATCATTATTTTTACATACATAATTATTCTTATTATCATTTTATTTATTTATAAAATTTTTGATCAATATCCAATTTCCCTTAGAATTATGTATTTAATAGAAAATGTATTATGATAATATTTTTTGAATAAATCTTAAAACACTTGTTAACATTTTTTTTAATTTTGTATATAATAATTTATATTCCTGGGAATTATTTCTAACAAATTGATTATATAAATTTTTTTTTGATACACATTTTAGTAATTAATCCGTCATACAAGGATTTATTTTATGATTTTTATGAATTTTTGTTTATCAATAATTAAACTTTTTATTATATAGTATATTTAAACTATTAATGAATATGTAAATAACTTCATTCAAATTTAAACTGGATTCATTAATATATGTCCAATTATATAATAACATATCTTTTTTCAGTGCTGATATAGTTTCATCATTAATTATACGTATAAAAGTTAAAGGATGTAAATATAGGGAAATTATCACTACTATCAGAATAAAGTAAGTCCTTATTAATAGGTTATATATTTAAAGTACATTAAATATTATCAATATGACTTTCAGATTTTTGAATGATCGTCATTTGAAATTCTTGTAGCATTATTTATTAATGTTCTACAATTTAAAGAATATATAATCAAAAAAGTATTTTATTAATGAATTATTTATTTGATTAAATATATTAATGTTAAAATATCCCCCAAAATATATGATATTATTGTTAGGAATATTATCAACAATTGTTTGAATAGTATTTATGAACTCCAATGATAGTGCATCAGGAGGTATATAGATACCACTAACAATTATATTACTATTTTTACTAAGTATTTTAATAGTTACAATGTCATATATATTCTTTGAGTAACACAATTTTCAATTATATCATATTTTATATTATTAAGTATATAAATAGACACTCCACCTCCTCAACCATTTATCCGGGTTGTATGTATAGAATTATACTTAGTTATATTAAATAAATTTATATTATTAGTATTTAGCCAAGTCTCTGTGATAATAATAATTGAAATTTAAAACAAATTGTAGGAACAAGAAATAGTACTATAGTACTATTTCGTAATACACGTATACGTGAATTTAAATACAGAATTAGAAAATATTATTATCATAGATATAACATATAAATTCAGTTCTTCATAATCATAATATTGGCATTCATTAGATATATTCTGACTAGAAACAGATAAATTTAATAAATTTTGGTTATTTTCTTTATCCATTATATAACTATAAATAAAAGTAATATTTATCAATTTTATATAAAATAAATAAATATTTATATATTAAAATAATACTAGATTAGTTATATAATACTGTTAATGATTGATTTCTGAATATAAATTTAATTGAATAATATTAAAACAAACATTATATAAATAATTAAAAAAACTGTAAATGGTAAAAATATTAAAAATATATAAACCTTATATGTGCTATAACAAAATGTATAAATATTAATTGTAAATATAAAAATATAATGAAATAGAAATACAAAATAAAAATGGAAAATGTATATATATATATATATATATATATAACTGCCTGTGTGGCTCAGTGGCTAAGGCGTCAGACACACGGGTTCGAGCCTCGTCCGGACCATTTATTAATTTTATAAAATGGGTCTTAAAATATTATTTAGAAGTGATCTTATATAATTGTGTATAAATAAATGATCGGCTCTCGTTAAAACCATGGATGCCTTAACATGAGAGCGGCTTCGAAGGGACATTAGAGCCATATGGTTATAAGTGAAAACTTCATCTAAGTTCCTGGATGGGATGAAAGGACTCCACCAAATAAAAATAACAATAACAATAACAATATATTTATCAAGTAAAACAATATCGGTTAAGGCTATTTGTTAATTTAAATTATCTTTATCGATACTTATATAAACTGTATTTTTAAAAAGCCAAGTTTTATGGATTTTGTTAGATTTTACTAATCCTCGTGCTTTATAAAAAATATTATTAGTAACAGAATTTTAGAAAGGAAATATATTATAGTCAGAATTTCAAATGTTTGAGTTATTCTATAGTATATCTATTTTAGTATAAATAGAATTCAGTTTTATGATATATGTATTGTTTATATTTTATTTATTTGAATTAGAATTATAATTCTTAATATTCTTAATATCAATATTAATATAATTTACATATCAATATAATTAAACCGAAATCAAATAAAGATACTGTTGATGAATCTATAGATTTATCAACAGTATCTTTATTTGATTTCGGTTTAATTATATTGATATGTAAATTATACTGATATTGATATTATATAATGTTTTTCATATTGATTTTTAAATCAAGATTAGTATTTATATATTCCGAACATGTATTTTTATCCGTAAAATCAATATTTTCTGTATCTGTTATAATTTCATCCGTGTTCAACTTAAAAAATATTATATTATTATTATTATTATTATCTAAGTTGCTTTCTAATTCAGAAATATTTTTATGTATTTGTGCTGGAAGTATCTTGATTGATTCAGAATGTTTACCTAATTCAGATTTAACTACTTCCCCTGCCTTTCATTATCACGTTTATCACCTTGTTTTAAATTAGTTTGAAAATTAACTATGTCAATTAACTTATCTACTTTACTAGTAAGATTATTAAATATTGATATTAGTTATTCATTCGATATTGGAGCCATATCAATTGTATATGAAAGTATATAGTAATTAAGTAGATACATATATATATATATATATATATATTATATATAAATTATACATATATATATATATATATATATATATAATATATATATTATATATATATATATATATATATTATATAGTTCATATATCAAAGATCATGTAATTCCTAAACAATAAAATCTAGATCATTCGTATCTGATGTGTGCATATATATATATATATATATATATATATACATATGTTAACATACACATATATAAGTATAGTATACACCTAGAATGCAATCATATACATATTGGATATAATGTATTTATTCTACATATATATATATATATAGGTTTGTGTAAACAAATAAATACGAGAATTGAATCAAATATACCGTAAGCAATCAATTACCAAATATATATATATATATATATCTATATATATATATATATATATATATATATATATATTTATATGTTTATATTAATTATAGGTAAATATAGTGCGTGGATGTTTTAATAAAAGCTATATTAGTACTCTACAATCAAGGAGTGGTTACGAAACAGGTTTATTTAAGTGAATATGACTTATATAGACTTATAGAGAGAGATATATATATATATATATATATATATATATATATATATATTATTATATTATTTGATAGGAGTGTAATTTAATATGATATTTAATTATATTGCAAAGTATAATTAATACTCCCCTTATCAATTATACACCCATACATAATCCTACAAATACATCACAATATTTAGTATCTACTAAATTCCCTAGTACCCTAACATTATATAGCT
This sequence comes from Osedax fenrisi, assembly GCA_964019155.1. Lineage (NCBI taxonomy): Eukaryota > Metazoa > Annelida > Polychaeta > Sabellida > Siboglinidae > Osedax > Osedax fenrisi. The sequence goes on from OZ025243.1 coordinate 23,766,355, forward strand.
ATTACGCCCCCTCCTCCATTGTATATATATATATATATATATATGTAAATTTACTACACAATCTCCTTCTATGACTATCATTACTAGTTTTAAAAAATTAAAAACACATTATAAACAACCCTTTACTTCATATATATGTACATAGTATAATCAAACATTTTCACGTCTACTTATATACTTATCTCTCTTTCAGTATATTCCGTTAATTATTAATACATCTATTTATGCAATTATTTTGTATACGTAGTATACTTTATATATATATATATATATATATATATATATATATATATATATATATATATATATATGTATACTTCAATATATACCTAGATATTTTCTCTGATCGTTAAATTGTATCTACATCTGAATATAAATGTTGGTTACATCTTGTCTTTGCTTGATTACATTATTTCACTGAATACTAGTATAATTGTCACATCGACAACTATATTATCTCCTATTTTTCAAATCATTATGCTATCATATAGTTCTATTTAATAATGACTTATTTTAAATGATTTATTTTATCATAATTTTATTAGGGTAAAATTCGATTAATTTTCACTTGTGATGTATAGGTGGAATAATCTATCAAAATAGTTATCTAAACTCAAACTATATAATGCTAAGCACATATTCACTACATATAAAGGTACTTTTTTAATTATACAATAATATTCCTAGTTTAAATTTGTATTCCCCCATTCGTACTACCTATCCAGACGTCGTAAATTGAGGCATTCTTAATCATTTTTAGCATTAACACTGGTAAAATATATTGATTCATCTACATATTGAAAATTGCCTATGTGATTCAGTTTGATGATTCGTGGATAAACTATCAGTAGGATGCGGGTTCAGGACCCGTCCTGAGTTTAATGATCTTATATAATATTTTGTATAATTGCGTATAAATAAATGAGCGGATCTTGTTAAATCAATGGATACATTAACATTAGAGCAGCTTCGAAGGGGTATTAGAGCCTTTTTCTTATAATTAAAAACGTCATTTAAGTTACTGGATGGGATGAAAGGATTCCACCAAAATAACAATAACAATAACAATATAACCATTTCATATATTAGACACATACTAGTGATCACGCTACCTCCATTATAACATATATAATATATCATATACTATTGATAATATTATTAAATAACTTCTAACATATATTTTACTACTGATCTAATAAAATCATAATGTATTTTGAATATATCAGGTACTAGTACTAGTACTAACTAGGTACTAACTGGTACTAGATATCTAGTCCAGTAAACCAATATTTTAAATTTTTCGAAAATCTTTGTAATTTATATACGAATATTGAAATTATTGTAAATAATTATCAATATTCGCAAAATTCTTTTGTGAAAATAAAACCCGAAGTTTGCAAAATATTTGAAAATAATTTAAGAAAATAATACGAAAATCAATTTCAAAATTTTACGAAAATCATTTAATAATATATTTTTAATTGTATTATCATAATTATGTATTACATTTAATTGTTAACAGTTAACTTTAGTTCTACAATTATTCGAAATGTTAAGAATATCAGATATAATTATATCTGTATAATTATTTGAAATTTAAAAAATTGCTGTTAGATATATTTTCAGCCTTCTTAGCTCATGTGATTATATTTAAAATGAGCCAATCTCTCTTCATATGATTTATAATTAATCTTTGAATATTTTTTTCGTAATCTTAAACATATGTTAATTAACTTTCTAGTAAATAATATTTACATTCTTAAATTTGGTCTACGAAATTTACTAATTTTTGAAAAATCTGATCAAATGATGAATGAATATTCATAATATATATTATAAATTTGTTCTAAAATTGGATACAAAAATTGAATTCAAAGAACAATATTATTTTGTAATATGTATACAACATAATCTGTTAATTATAATTTATAATATGTTTATTAAATATAACTAAAATTAATTTTTTCTAATTTAATATTATTTATATAATATTTAGAATGAGTATCCTTCCATACAGTGATAACAGCATACTTTTATAATGAAACATGTAAGTGTAGGTATATTACCTAATTATAAAGATTAATTACAATTAATAAATAAAGGCCAACCTAATTATGTAGATAATAATGTTAATATAAAAGATAATATCCCTTAAGTTCTTAAAGTATATGTAATTGTTAGTCTAACAATTTTTTAATTAGTTTAATTATTTAAGATTTTAATAAATTTTATAAAATTTGTGTTTAGATATATTACAAAATTAGGGTAAATTTCAATTATAAAATTTGTAGAATTGAAATAAATATGAATTTAATGTATTTGCTTTGTCGAGATTAGAAAATAAATTGTCATTTTATATATCAATTAGTATAGATACTCCACATTTTAAATTTTGCCTTTTTTCATAAATGTATAAAACTTTAATTTATTTTTTAAATATATTGTATTAATATCTCTCTAGAAATTTAAACTTTCTTTATTTAAATTTATTTTTTCTAGTATGATAATATCTGATATTATCTTTAAGTATCTCTAAGTATTCATATATTAATTATTGAGTATTTATAAATTTCATACTTTAGAAGTATGATCATAGACATATTTTATTTTCAAATATTTTTCTTACAAATATCATTCTCATAAATTCCTTAAATAGCTCTTCTTAACATTCCTAATAACTATTCTATTATTTCCTAATGCTATTGTTAATATCACAATTAAACCATCTAACTCTATTTTATATATTTTATTTAATCTTGATTTCAATATTTCTCTTAAAATATATATATATATATAACTATTGTAACAACAGCTGTAAATGTCCATATTTCAAAATGCAACTCAATAGGAAAACTATTACATGATCACGTGTCCACTACTCTTCCTGCTTATTTTTCTATCTTATTAATGTGTCTCACTCTCATTTAAATCATGCCATACCGAATTATACCGTTCATCCACTAACTCCCTTTAACTTATCCCACATTAGTGTTCTATGAAATAACCTTACCATTCTAAAACTTAATTCAATTACTTATTAAATCTTATATATACTATTCATCATTATTATTTAACTAAGCTTCTACCATCACACTATTTTCACACACACATATTTATATGGTGCATATTTTATAATTATTTAAGTCAATCTATATATATATACATATATATATATATATATACATATATATATTAATAGTTGATGTAATCGATTAATATATATCATCCTTATATAACAATATTTTGTATATGTTATCTTAATGGTATTTTTTTTCATTTTAAAATGTTTATTCTTACGTTAAACTGAATATTATTAAAATAAAAATAAAAATTGTTTTTAAAATCTAATATAAAAGTAATCAACATATTATATATATAATAAATAATTGTATACAATTAAAATATAATATTTAATAGTTTAATATTCTAAATTTATTTAATTAAACTTACTATATAATTAGGTAGATACTATATATATCCTAAATATCAATATAAAAGAGTTTATTTATATATATATATATATATATATATATACAGTACATATTACGATGTGTAAGGCAGAGTTTGATACATGTAATAGTTTTCATATGTTACCCATTCAACATCATTTTAGTTAGTATAATAAACTAAATAGTATTAATATATATATATATATATATATATATTCTTCATATATATATATATATATTCTTCATATATTATGATAATGATGATAGAGAAAGTGGCATATGATCATCAATATTTACTGATTTATATTTTATTACGATTTTAGAGATGTATAGACAATTAGAAAATAAACCTTGTTGTATACAATGATTAGTTAAATATATGAAAATATATTACATATTGAAGAAATAATTTGAATAATGTTTAGTTTAAATGATATTAATAGTTTAAATGTGAATCAAAACTATTTGTTGGTTAACTTTTTAACAATGGTGATGCCTATTAGGTATTTCAATTATATTAATAAATAGTGCATTTGTATAGTTATTGTGTATATAATTAGATTTGTTATTGGGGTTATTATTATTTTTCCAATTTAGAAGCTAGCTTCTCATCTATGTTACATAGAAATCATCACATTTTCCATACCATTTATTATTTTCTAATATATTAGGAGCTATATTATAATTATTTTATTATGTATAATAGTACTTTTTATTTCACTATATGTTTGGAGTTTTTCAATTAATGATAAATACTGACTATATTAATAGAATTCAGCTTTATTTATGATTTTCAAGTGACAATATTTTTATTTTTTATTATTATTTTCATTATATAGAGTTGTTTTTTTTAAATTTATTTTGTTAAGAATAAATTTGTAAGTTCTCTATTAGAAAAGTCTCTCTTTTTTATATACCTTTTGGTAGCAAAATATTTTTGTTGTTTCTAAAACTCAAATGAATAATTTATAATCATAATGCACATTATATAATCTATATAAACTCACTAATTAAACTCGTTTATATTATTCTGGCCCATGTAATATATAAGGCCACTATTTTTTAGTAATCTATTTAATTTATAAATACAAAGAATGGGTAAGAGGCATACAATTATAATTGGGTAGACTGCTATTTGTATAAATCTGCAATATATTTTTCTTTTATAATTTATATAATCTGCATACAATTATAATTCATTGAATTAAATATATTGATTCAAATATAATTCAGTGATATTCTTTATAATTTGTCTATTGATATGAAAAATATGAAAATAATGGTTATAAATATTAAATTATAATATACATTTAAATTGAATTTTTCGTATATTAAATTACTTATATATTAATTAAATATTAATCAAAATTGTGCAATCTCCATTTTATATAATTTAAGCTAATTATTTAGTAAATTGATATTTAGTCATTAAATGAAAATATTATTTTAAAATATTTTAAAATGTATTTCGTATTTTCAAATTGTATGAATAGGAATATATTTAAAATATGTATTAACGAATATAGAGGTATCTCCACCACGTTTATGATTTCTGGTTATATTTGTATTTGTATAGTCTAATATAAAATATATCTTTAATATATGCATTTAAAAATGTTTCATTTATATCAAATTTATGGTGTAAGGAATATAAATAATTTGTAATAGAATAAAGAATTGTTATCAGCCGCGTTAAAGTATGCGTTAAAATGTATTACTATTCATATATGTTTGGTTTATTATAATATCATATCTACATTTATTATGCATAGGGTAAAGTAACCTAATACGGACACTTTAATAATAAATGTCATAACATTTTATGACATATTATTTTTATTCAAAAATTAAAATATATTAATATTATATGATAATAGATATTATTGTGATTTTTAAATTTTATTTAATCTTTTAATTCCATAGATAACGGGAGTGTCCGTATTCGGTACCCATGTCCGAATACGGACACCCTGTGTTATAATACAGACACAATATATACCACTAGATAAACTTTATAGTATTGGTAAATCAATCAGACACATTGCAATTACATTATGTATAAGTAATTTTATGAACGATATATTCTACTATAATTAGTTAATAATTTATTTATTTTTATTATTTTTTTAATTAATAATATAATTTAAGTATCTAAATAATAATATTTTTAGATTTAGCTTCATTGGTAGTATTATTATTATAACGCACGCAATTGTTATGAACATAATAATAGTTCACAAGCTGCGCGCTGATTTGTTATAGAGTATCCGTATTAAGACATCTAGAATTTCCGTATTAGGGATGTATATGAAATCTAGATATATGATTATAACTTAATTAATATTTGATATAAAATATAAAAATTATATATATATAATGTTTAGAATACATTATTTTATAATAATATATTGTTATGTATTATATCGATACATTTATATATTCTTGAGAAGTTTTCAAGTTGAAATTTTTTTCATAAATTTAAAAACTTAATAACAAAATCAGTGTATTTGATATATCAGCATTATTTTGAATAATTAAAAATAAAAAATACTTATTTAGACTATTTATATAATTATAAATATGTTATTCATTAAACAATTTTTTGTAGGATTTACGGATTCTGAGATACTGAGCGTGTCCGTATTCGGACTATGTCCGTATTCTGTTACTTTCCCCTACTATTATACAGTGTGTTATGATAATAAATAATACTAACGCTATGTTTAAAGTCATTATCAAGATTATATAAAGTTTATTTATATGCATTATTTTTAATGTATATTGTTGAGAATTATCGTTATTCAAAATCGTTGGAAATCTAATTAATAGGAAATGAATATAGAAAAAAATAATAAATAAAAATGAATATATAAGAAATGTATTTATTACAAAATAACCTGTTATATGTACTTCATTTTGATATACATAACATACATAACATTTTAAAATATACATATAAATAAATTAATTAATATGACATGCATTTAAAATACACTAAATTCATTAATTATTTATAATGTATTATGAAATAAATATTAAAACATACTTTGTATATTTGCTAAAGATAATCGTAATCTAAATAAGAATCAGAATAGTAGTGATCCAAATATGAATGCAACAACTATATATGGTTAATATTTAATTTATATATATATATATATTACTTAATATTTATCATTATATTTTATTTCAGTATATAATATAAATTAATATATTATTATAATAGGTATAGGTATAGGCATAAGTATAGGTATAGGTATTATTATAGGTATACCTTATATTACCTTGCCAATCAGAGTTTATATATATATATATATAGATATACATTATTATTATATTGATTTAAAAATTAAGTTAATTTTGATAATATTTATATTTTATTATGAAATAAATATTAAAACATACTTTGTATATTAGTTAAAGATGATCGATATCTAAATCAGAATATTAGTAATCCGTATATGAATGATACACGTGATAATGGTTATTATTTAATTTATATTATATATATATATATATATATGTGTGTGTGTAATAATATATATCGGGGCTAAATAAGTTTCTATTTCATAATTTCCATAAGAATATTGTGGAGATTCATTATCGCGAGGTTGGGCGTTTCTCACGACAAGACTAATATGCGGATCCGGTAAATTAGAGTTAATTTCCGCCAGTATTTATATATAGCATATGTGTATTAATATATATATATAATTAAATAATGTAATATAATTCGGTTTGATTAATCACAAATAAATAACCACAATCCATGTTGTTACATTCTTGACATAGTTATACACAAAAACATCACAGTACTCTTAGAAAACATAACATCTTAGAAATATGGAGTTTTTTAATATAATTTGTTATGTATAATTCTCTTCTACTATGTTAGTTGTTATCTATTAGGTATGCCAAGTGTGACAATTATATTAGTATATTTATCCCTCTGATTTCGATGTTCCTACCCTGCATATCGTTCGCTATAAGTATATATTTCTTTATTTGTATTCCCTTTATCTATATTTCAATTAAGATATAACATTCAAACTTTAGTGTACTTCCTTTTCCGAATTTCAAATCTAAATTAGCCAATCCATATAAGATCATATATTCCTTTATATTCCTCTCTATCCTCTTGAAAAATTTACTAATTACAGTTACTTGATTATCTTTGACTACTAACCATTCCTCCTAAATTTCATATACATTCATTACTTCATTAATCTTCCCTCAACCATCCCTTCCAAGACTTTTGCTTATTTGATACGATACATTCTGGCAATATGTGCAGTATCATATATTATCATATTTATATGGATACAAATTAAATTTAATAAAATAATAGTTCAATTATATTTTTAAAATAAAAATAAAATATATTAAACAACAATATAAAAGTACCCCATAAGGAAATATATAATTAAGAACAATACATATACAAGATTACTCTTAATTTTTAAAAATAATATAAATAATAAATAAATATATAAATTAGTAAAGAAAAAAAATACATATACTAAACATAATTAGAAACATAGATGTATTGATTTTTTATATTACATAACTGGAGACAAAGGAATTACATAAGTGGTAACAAAGTAATTGTATAAATGGGATATATGTTGACGGTACATCATTAATACAAAATCAGCCAATCTATAGTGAGACGTGCAATATGAAGCTAGATCCATACTAAATATAAACAGAATGATTTATAAATAAATAAATGATGATAATAAATAACGTTTTATTTCCACTAAAAATGACCTTATTCTCGGGCCAATTATATTCGTCTGAAAATAAAATAATAAAATAACAATGTATTGATGTAAAAAAATGTGTCGATAACAATTAAATAATAATAATATGATGAAGATAAAATGAGACAAAAATAACAACCAGAAATAATAAGTCAGATACTTTCGGTATTTATTTAGGTAATTTTTACTAGAGTTATGGGAGATAAGGAGATGATCATTTTGGTAATGAACATAAGGTAAATGTGTACTTTTTTCAATTAGATCATATATTTTGTAAATGAATATATTTGGAGTTCAGATATCGTGAACAATGAGATAATTCTTTAGTTTGTGTTTGAAGGTAGTTGTTATTGGTTTTAAGGAATGGAGAGAGTTAGTTACATAGGAGGATGGTGAAAATAGAGTAGCCGCACTTCCATATATTTTGTTGCTGAAAAAGGGTTCAGTTATCACCGTATAGTTAAAAGATCATGTGTTGCATGTTTGATTAGTTAGATTAGTTAATCAGGATATTTAGTTGGCAGAGAGAAATATAGAATATACAGTAGTTTAAGTTCAGAACTTTTTTTAGAGGATTGTCATTTATGTTGTGTTCGTAAGTGAGTGATGATTGTAATATAGCCAGATTTCTTTAGTATATTAGTATATTAGTATAATAAATCCGGTAGTAAACGGTCGATGGTTGTAAAGTAATTATTTTGAGACGAAATTAGGATAGGGATGCAGTAGTGTTGTGTAATGAAAATTAAAGTTTAGATTATAGTTAGTGCAGTGTATTTTCTGAAGTAAGGACGTATTTTATTTAAATTGAAGAGGTGTAAGAATATGGAAGATTATAAGTTGGATACGTGTTAAATTTCAATTTATTTTAAATATGGATACCTAGATATTGAGTTGTAGTGGAAGGAGGGAGTATGGTATGACCTAAGTATATTTGTAGGAATGTAGTGGAGGTAGAATTCCCAGGTGAACAATTCATAGTAGCGTATTATTAGGCTTAATAGTAAATAGTTATTGGTGTTACAGTCATAGATATCCGAGATAGGATTGAAGGTGGACATTAAATGATTCATGATAATTGGCGTAAATCTCAATGTCATATGCATAAATGTTCTACTTGAAGGAAAGGAATTAATATGTTTTCTAAGGTGGAGTATGTGAATACAGAATAGTATAGGGGGAAGGAATGAGCATTGAGTTACTCCAAAAAGGATTTTGAATTTAGGTGATAGTATTTATTAATTTTAGTTCTATATGTTATTTTAATTATGTAGTTAGAAAACTAGAGTAATACAATATGTTAATGTCCTATTAGATGTATTCGTATTTGGGGTGTATGGTATTGTATTTTGGAACTAAATTGAGGATATGCTATTGTGCTCATCTGCAGTCATATATTTTAACCATTATGCTCTACCTAACTCTCCTACTCTGGCTCCAAGCGCCACACCCTGGTAAACCATATCAACATATGGACTAAACTAGTAGGAGGGGTCTGGGAGAGGAGATAGGCGCCACTCAGATTAAATTGCCTATTGAAAGAATCATGACAAATAACAACAAAACTATCATACCGGATCGGCCGTGCCCCGGGTTAACAACGACCGCGCTATCTATCGGAAATTCCCAGGATAGAGGTGGAAAATGTGCTACTGGCGATATATACACAAACAAAGATAATATAAGTAATGAATTAAAGAAAATAAAAATGGCATCCAATATAACGACAATTGGAACTTGGAATGTTAGATCTCTTGCAAAATGTGGTAAATTAGAAGAACTCTGTCGAGAAATCGAAAACTATAAATGGGACATAATAGGACTATCAGAAGTAAGATGGAAAGGAACAGGAGAAGAAGTATCTGACAATGGACATACATTACTATATAGCGGACAGAACAGATTCAAAAGAAATGGTGTTGGATTTCTAATAAAGAAAGAAATCACAGTACTTGATTTTTCATATGTCTCAGACAGAATAATATCTATAAGAATAGAAGCAAAGCCGAAAAATGTAACTATAATACAGGTAAATGCTCCTACTTCTGACTACTCAGATAATGAAATTGAGGAATTTTATGAAAAAATAGATGAAAGCATAAAAACTACACATAAAAAAGATTTTATTGTAGTCTTAGGTGACTGGAATGCTAAAGCCGGAGAAGATGCATATCCAATATGGCAGAATGCTATAGGACGCTTTGGTCTTGGTAAAACAAACAGTCGCGGATAAAGACTACTTGAGTTTGCTGAAAAACATAAGTTAGTTATATCCAATACATTATTTAACCACACATTGTCAAGGAAAACCACATGGCACTCACCAGATGGACAAACTCATAACCAGATCGATTATATTCTAACACCACAAAGATTTAAATCTAGTATCATTAAAACTAGTACTAGAACATATCCTGGAGCTACCATAAATAGCGACCATGATTTAGTTCTATGCTAATATCAAAATGAAACTATGTAAAAAGAAAGAAGTAATAGAATCCGATACGACCTTGAAAAGCTACGAAACCCACAAATTGCAAACGAATACAAAGAAAAACTCGAACTAGTTTTATCACAGATCAATAAGGATAAAAATAATGTGACCAAAATTGTTTCTGATATTGAAAAAGCGATACACCTTACTGCGGAAACAATAATAGGTAAATATCGTAGAAAAAAACAACCCTGGATCACTAACGATATACTTGATTTGTGTGATAAAAGAAGAGTTTTAAATGCATTAAAAAAGAATAATTCAGACATAAAAGAGGAATATAGAGAAATAAATATTTCAATCCGAAAACAACTGAAAAATGCAAAAGAAAATTGGATACAAGAACAATGTAATGCTATTAATGAAGATATGGCTGGAGGTAGATCCAATAAAAGAGCATATCAAATTTTAAAAACCCTAACAAATCCAATAAAAAGGAAAACCATGATAATAGAAGACGAAAACCAAAACAATAAACGTATCGCTGATAATGAATCATTATTAAAAACATGGACAGAATATTGCAATAATCTGTATAATTATCCAATTAAACCAAATATTAACAAATTAACTAATCGTAATCAAAATAACACTGACATTGAAGAAACACTGCCAATCCTAAAATCAGAAGTTGAAAATGCAATTTATATGCTAAAAAATGATAAAACCCCAGGAAATGACAACATTTCAGCTGAACTAATAAAGCATGGAGGAGAAAGCATAATCAAAATATATACAGAGATATGCCAAAATATATGGAAAACAAAAATATTTCCAGATCAATGGACAAAATCATTGATAATTCCTATTCCGAAAAAAGGTGACACAAAGAAATGCTCAAATTATCGAACACTAAACCTAATACCACATCCGAGTAAAATTCTATTAAGAATAATATTAAATAGACTAATACCGCAAGCTGAACAAATTTTAGCTGAAGAGCAAACAGGGTTCAGAAAATCAAGAAGCACTATTGAACAAATTCTTAACAGTAGAATAATAATGGAGAAGCATATTGAAATTGAGACAAATGTGTACCATAACTATATTGACTTCAAGAAAGCCTTTGAAAATAAAAAGCCCTATTTGAAAATGTCAAAACATTTAAGTATCTTGGATCGACATTGAAATCAGATGGATCATCAGATAACGAATTACGAATACGATTAGCAACAGCAACCTCAGAAATGGTAACACTTGGAACAATATGGCAAAGCAAAATAATTGCGTTCCATGTAAAATACAACCTCTATAAATCACTTATATTATCAATACTTCTCTAAGGCTGCGAAACTTGGACCTTAATGGAAAAAGAGGAAAAAAGGATACAGAATTCCAAAATAAATCTCATAGAAGATTACTGTGTATTACATGTCGCCAAAGAAAAACAAATGACTATATCCATGAAAAAATGATAAATCTAATAGGCAAATATGAACCACTCTTAAGCACTATAAAACGAAGAAAGCTTAAGTATTATGGTCATATTTGTCGACACGATGGACTGGCCAAAACCATTCTACAAGGAAATGTAGAAGGCAAGAGGAAAAAAGGCCGGCCACGAAATAATTGGATGCACAACATAAATAAATGGACAGATAGAAGTACTAGCGAACTAACACGGATGACGGAAGATCGCGGAAAATGGAAGAAATTTGTTGTTGATACTTGTCTGATGATTCCCCCTACGATTCAAGAGTCAAGGGAGTAACCGTAAAAGTAAAGTAAGATGTATTCTATACATACATAAGTCTAGGTAATTGTATTTGGATGTCGTTATCTAAGCATTTCAGTAGTTTATCGAATAGGGATAATATTGTAATTACTGTTCTATCGAGTTTTCTGAAGACGATTTACTGAGGGTCAAGTATAGTGTTGGCAATAGAGCAGGACATTAGATGTTTATAAATTTGTGGGAGTTTAGAGATTATTATATAGTTTGAGATGGTATTACAGGCGTGTTAGTTTTTAAAAATAAAAAGGCTGATAATGGAATGTTTACATCCGATGGCTTACTACCAATTTTATGAGATTCCTATGAAATATGTATATATTGGTGCAATTGGCGATACTGGCTTTTTCAAAGTTTATATGGGTTCATGGGGGAATACCATTTAGAGGTTACAGTCAGATTCAAAATATCAGTAGTAGTATGAAGGATAAATAAAGTAAATGTGAGTGTCAGATTGGCTTTATTATAAGAGAGTTGTATGCCGGGAAGGTTTGTGTTCATGGTGTTTAGATTATCATAGTTACTTTTAATTTTATCTGTAAAACAGTCAGTGGAGGTAATTTTAGTAATTTTATATCTGTTTGTAGTCCTGTTTGTAGTTGTTGAATTTGTCATTAAAGTAGTTGGATATGGAATTGTGTAGAAATTAGAGTTAGACATTTCACATTTTTAAAAGAGATAATTGGGACAGGTTGTAGAATTTCAGTAAATAATATATTGTAGATTATTTTATTCTTTCAAACAATTCATTTTTGTATTCTGAGTTATTTAGAAACCCATGGTATAGTTGTGTTTATAGGTATAAGTTTAGTATGTGATGGTGCGTTCTTATTAATGAGTAGGGTTAGTACATTTTGTTAGGATAATATTGAAGTTAGAATTGTATATGGGAAGTAATTACTATCTACTGATAATTATGTACAATTAATATTTTGTAATTTATTTTTCTAAATGTTAGTGTTATTTATGTTGATGATAAAGTCAATGGCGTATGGTTAGAAGTGATGTAGAGATATTAGGAGGGTAAGTAATCGTCACCGTGTCGAGTATTGTAAATATTAGGTCAAGAAGATAGCCATATGTATGTGTTGGGAAGCAATTATATTGATATAGATTAAATTTAATACAAAGTATATGGTCAAAATGTAAGTTAAGGTCAACAGTAAGAATAGTGGTAGGAATCAAGTATTAATAAAATCTTATCTTACATCATATGATTTATCATCGCAAAATTTATTATAATATAATATAATATAATATAATATAATATAATATATTTATATATAAATAATATATACAATATTTATTTATTGATAATAATTATTTATACATATTTAAATTTACAGTTAAAGATAATGACGAAAAGTCGATAAATTATTATTTATTACAATTAATCTATATTACTATGTGTATTATTGTAATAATGTTATGTGTAAAGCAAATATATATTTATAATGATAATATAAGTTCACGCATTATAATTTATAATGAAAATGTACCAACTGAGGGAATTACTATGTAATTAATAAATTATTATATAAAATAATAATTATAATATATATATATATAAATATATATGTATTTATTATATAAATATATATTTATTTATTATATAAATAGATAGATAGATAGTTACATATTTATTGATAGTATATATTTCATTATAGTAATACAACAATAATATTTATTTTCTTACTATTATGTTTCTTTTGTTCATTAATTGGCTACCATACACTTTTTAATTGCTTCTATGGGATAATGAAATAGCAGAATCTCCCTCTCTTCACTCATATATTTAATTTATGGAATTACTATATTTTTTTGTAAATATGTGACATTATTGAGCTTCTTAAATCTTCCTACCGATTGTTACATTTCTTAATTCACTAATTAATAAACTATTATTGTATTAGGGTAAATTTGATTTGTTGTTGTTAATTATATTGTATATTATGTATTAAGTTATAATTTGTATTAAAATTAATATTATATATATATATATATTATTAATAATAATAGTTTGCATTCTATATATATATATATATATATATATATTTATATATATATATATACTTAGTCACTTAGTTACTTAGTCCCGTGAAGTTACTTACTCCCATAATAGTGGGAGAACATGACAATTTTGTTTATAACTTTTTCCATTTATAACGATATTATGCATGTACAGTAAAAGTTCCTGAAGAGGGAGATTGGAGTATTTAAAAATATCATTTAACCAATTTTTCTTTGGTATTCCTCTTTTTCTATTACCTTTGACATAGTCTTGAAGAATTGTTTTGGACATGGAATCTTGTTTATTATATGTCAGAATTTGGTCATTTTCCTTCGCATGATTATATCAATTGATTCTTGAGAAGAGGTACATACGAGCAGACTTTCTCATTTATTAAATTATTGACCAATATGTTCTGAGACTGCTGTAGCTAATCTTATACGAATTTCAATTTTTGAGTTGCCGTAATTCGTAAGTATTTCTCCGAGTTATTTATAATGTTCCACATTTTTATTATGTTTATCGTACATATAAATCATTGGTGTTGGATCTTCTCCATTGACAATAATTGTGCATGGATCATGATTAATTTCCATGCCATATGCTGTCGATGTTTTTTCTAGTGCATTAGTATTAGTTTGTAGTTCACTTTTGGAACCAGCTATAAGATCAATATTGTCTGCAAATCGCAGGTTATTTATTTTCTACCTCTTATATATACTAGTTGGTTGGTTTGTTACAAAGTCCAGCATTATTTTTTCCAAAAATTAAACAAAACAGGCGATAATAGGCACCCTTGCCTCACACCTACTGTTGTATTAAACTTTGTTCCAATATTATTATTTAGCAGTACGCTGCTTTTAGAAGACTTATAGAGTGATTTAATAGATTGAATTATACCATTGCCATAAACCCCCATGCTATACTCTATCAAAGGCTTTCTTGTAGTCAGTAAAATTATGATAAACTTGACGTTGTTGATCGATAAGTTTAATTATTAATGTTAGAAATATTAGCTGTATTAAGAATATTATGTTTATTATATTTGTAAGGTTTATTAGCTGTGCAAGGTTAATTATTTGTGCAATATGTATTATTTGTAAAATGTATGTTATGTGTGTAAAGTTATTTATATAAGGGTTCTATGATGCGTTTATATGTTGTATTATTTAAGTGGGGTTTATTATGTGTGTACACTGCAGTATGTGTTTGAGATGTGTTACATAGTTTGTATATGTTAATGAAAGGCGAAAGCTTTATATATTTATTTTCTATTAATATTGATATGATATACATGTGTAGGTAGGCCTTTTATATCACAGCCAATCGGGGGTAGATTATATATGACATGTTATGTGGACTGCCAATACATTGTGCATTAGAGTTTCTCATCAGTAATTAAATATGTGGTATACGTACGAACTATACACACATAATATATATATATATATATATATATATATATATATATATAAACTGTAGTGTATCAATATACAATTATAAAGTTAATTTAGTATTCAAGTTGATGTTAATATAATTGTATAGAAAAAATACTTATTTTTAATAATATTTACTGCGATGCGTATTATTTATTTACTCTTATTTTACATTGACAACTAATTAAGTTATATTGCTTATCTTATTTAAGTATATAACTAATATGTTATAAATTAATTATGAATATATATATTCATAATTTATTTATATGTATATATATTGAATTGAATTGAAAGTTTATTTAAAAACTTAAATAAATAATTAATTATTTCATAAACGTATATATAATCTATATATATATATTGAAATACAAATAATAAAAGTAGGTAAAACAATAAATAAGATTAATAATAATAAAATAAGATAGAATAAACTGCAATGAAATTCATAATAATGATAATGACAAACACATATTATTATTTCAGATTACCACCTGAGATATATTGTAGTATACATTTCTTGAATTTGTTATGCGATTTGATGTATCCAATATAGGGTGGGAGTTAATTCCATAGATTAGGACCAATATAACTCGGGGCACGAGTATTCATGTTTGAGGGACGAAGAGTAGAGGTAAATTTAAGATGATATACATGTTTTATAAGAGTTGGGTGAAAAGATATTTGTACTAGATAAGCAGAAAATAGGAGGGGAAATTCAAAGAGTATATTGTTGAATAAACACTATATGATATGCTATAAGAAGCGCGTTTATTAAATGGGAACCATGTAGGTATGTGTCAATATGAAGAGTTAACTAATTATCTCGAATAAGTATGTTATATATTATACCGATTGAGATAAGATTGATAAGAAGTGAGGAACAGTAATATAACAATAAGTGTAAGGACAGTGGACTTAACTAGATAGTAACAGATACATTAATTGATTTTCGTATTTTTAAAATTCTAAAAAGATGATAATTTGCAGGTTAAGTGTTGGTAGTAATATGTGGAATGAAGTAAAGATTATCATCAACAAATATAATTTAAGTTATATGCAGTAAGAAAAGGAGATATTACAATGTTAACGATAAGAAAAGGAGGGTAAGTAGGAAATAGATAAAGATTCAACGATGTGGTTTTGGAGACATAAAAAAGAAGATTATTAGAAATAATCCAATATTTAATGTCATTAGCACAATTATAGAGTTGATTATTGATACCTAGTTAATTAGTGAGAAGAAACATATATAGTTGTATATCATATTTATTAGATGGTAATAGATTAATAGGTAATTATATATTATGGATAGTAATGGATATAAATAAATACATAATAGTAAAGGACAGAGTACTGATCCATGGGGAACACCATATTTCATAGGAGAAGAGGGAGAAAGAGAATTATATATGTTTATAATTTTTCTATGGTCAGATAGATATGAAGTAACTCATGTTAGGGCAATATCTCTAATCTAATCAGAGTTGTCTACTCGAAGTGGAATGTTTTAGTTAAGCGTATCGAAAGCACTGGATATGTCCATCATGACTAGTTGACAGCAATTATTAGTATTAAGGTTAGGAGTTATGACTACAATACGTTTAGTGGTACTAAATAATAATGTATTTAATTATTTAATTATTAATATAATTAATTAATTATCAATTACGTTTAGTAGTGTTATTTCTGTGTAGTTTCCTAGTCGAAAACTACTTTACAGAGGAATATGGAGATTGTTAGAGGTTATATTGGAGATTAGTTGACGAGAGACAACTCTTTCCAAAATTGTACTCAACAAAGATAACCTAGAAATAGGGCGATATAAATATTAATATTATTTTGTAAAATAATACATCCAATGTAATTTATAATCATGGATTTGTATAACACATAACAACTATGGGAATAGTAGTATTTATTTAAAATTAAATGTAGTGTATTACAAATTAAATTCAACATTTTAATACTAATAAATGATTTCTATATTATTAATTATAGCATGTATTTTATTTCAATAAAGTATCTATGTATATAGTAAATAAATATATATACACGTTTTTTATTATTAATAAACATAGAATTGTAAGTACTTTAAGTTTTATACTAGAAATAATATTTTATAATAGTACAAATATTTTATTTTTGCTTTTTCATATATTATTTAATTAATAATTCATTTTAACATTCAATAATTAATACATGTAATATTATTAATATTACTATAATTTTAAATATGTGTTACATATACTAGTACATAATGTAAAGAGTATACGTTAATATATAGATAATCATACCGGTCCAATAATTGAGCCATTGGATTCATGTGATTACGGATTCAACGAGTATTGATATCATTAAATTTGACTGCTAAAGTAGTATCAGTTATGAACGAGTTAAGCTATTACAGGAAATAACCTTCAATATCCTTAATTCAGTTAATAAGCGTTATATGATTAATCGTATCAAATCACTAACAATATAAATAATAGTAACTGAACATAATTATATAAGTCAGTCGTTTTATAAATTGTATTTGTAATATGGTTAAAAGCTCTTTCAGTGGAATATGAATCCCATGATACATTGAAAGTGATTAAGTAATTTATTAGATTTAACATAAAATATTAACTGTTGACTAATATTTCATTGCATAATATTACTGATAAACGGAAGTGAGGATATGGAGATGATATTTGTCTGGTATTTGTACACGTCAAGTAATCAGTTAGATGTTGGTTTAGTATTACATCCAATGAGATACTGGTAGGTGAATGGCATACATAATAATTGCGAAGAAACATATAACACTCCTTATCTACCAAACGTAATCAATAGCTAAACTCTGTCGTAGCTGGTAGTAGTATCACCATTGAAATAGATTCAGGTTAAACGATGTTTATTAAACAATAACTGTGTCATTATTCTATCAAATTACATATGTAAATGAGTTAGATGCCTAGGGGTATGTGTTTGCGTGCGTCGAGTGTGTACTGCCGAAGAATAAACCACGTAGTTATTTAATAACACTGCATTTCTCCTGAGATCTATAATATTATGTTTGAATCAACATCGCGTATATATCTGTATTACGTAGTATCTTTGTTGTTAACAATCGTGATAACTATTTGCATTATGGAATCATTGTAGTTTATTAGTTGGTAGGTGCCGCTAACAAATCACAAGTTTAGGAAACAAAGGTAATATTTTAAATACATATAATATATGTATATATTTTATAATATATATGTAAATAAAAATTGAAACACGAATTCATATACTTATATTATATATTTATTTAAAAATCACATACAAGTAACATTGCTTGGTACATTTGTATTAGCATAGATTACATGTTCACTTATACTATCAGTATAAATATATACCTGCTTTACGCATAAAAGTATTATAATAATAAATATAGTAAAGAAGATTAATTTTAATAAAAACTCGTTTAGCGATTTAGTGTCATTGTCCTTATCTTCGTCTGTAAATTTATATATTGATTAATAATTAATAACTAATCATATATATATATATATATATATATATATATATTAATAGATTTACAGTGATAAACCATGTAATATGATACACAATTATATTACTTAAGATAGAGAGTATTGCATAATAACAATTAAAGATAAACATTGTTTGCTAATTGATATGAATAATAAATTAATTAGATACTATCATATATTCACTCTCTCCATTGTTATAGATATAACAGTCATCAAATATTATGTTGTAGTATGATGTCGGCTTAATAGTATATATATAGGTTTATATATATATATATATAAATTAAATAACAACCATTATCATATGTGTTTGTTGCATTCATGTGTGGATTACTATTAGTAAGAATGTGGTTTAGATAGCGATCATCTTTAGCTAATATGCAAAGTATGTTTTAGTTATTATAAATTATTAATAATAATTAAAGATAACTTAATTCTAAATTCTTTAATATGAATTCATGTATATCAATTTTATATAATTATTTTATGGATTAAATAGAATCATTAAATCATCTATAAGATTAATATTTAATATTAAGAAGTGTGACCAAATAAATATTACAAAAAATGTAAGCGATTTAAATTGGTTCCTTGTGGACAATATTTGTAAATTTAAAATATTAAGCATAACTCATAAAACTATTATTTTGAGAAAGACTATATATTTAAATAAACTCCTAAATGAAAAGCTAATGAGAAATACTCTTCTGCAATATTCAAATTTATTTTCAGTGCCGAAAATATTTCTGATGAGAATTGGGAAAATATCGTTCGGCTGGAGTGCTCCTTCAATGTGAAATTATCTTCCTACGTCATTACGACGAACAAGGAGTCACACTGAATTCAAGAGGGAAATGCGAATTTTTGTGTTAAATATTTAATTAATTAATTTATTTATATATTTATTTATTTATTTTTATATATTCTCAACACTCGTGAGATTTTAAAATATAACGAGTGTATAAATAACTAATTACCTTACCTTACCTATACAGTGAATTTTGCAGATATATCTATTAATATAATATACATTTATGTCGAATTGAATGTAAGTGAATTCGGTCATTACGAAATAGTAATATATCTGCATACATGAATTTGTGTAGGCTTCAAGCTCGGTTGATATCATAGCCATGTGTATATTTCCATTATATATTTAAATGTGTTATATATTGTATAAATTGTTATTCGTTTTGTATTTTATATTTGTATCGTTTGTCAATTTCGTGTCGATCATTTCCTATAAGAGGAACTCCTCTTGGCGAGATCGATACACAGTTGGTTCTACGTCTCACCGGGTTTGTACATATTCTCATTATTATTATCGTTATTATTATTATTATGTTATTTATGTTATTATATTCAACAGGTTTTTGCTTCAATAAAGTATATAAACGAACTTCACTTTATTACATATATATATATATATATATATATATATATATATTCAAATTTCATAAAATAATCACATACACACACATATATATATATATATATATATATATATATATATATATATATATATATATATATATATATATATGTGTATGTGATTATTTTATGAAATTTGATATTAATCAATATTCTATCTAATATTTAAAGCCTTCTTTAATTTTAGCTAATATATAAATAAAAAAGTTTAA
This sequence comes from Osedax fenrisi, assembly GCA_964019155.1. Taxonomy (NCBI): domain Eukaryota; kingdom Metazoa; phylum Annelida; class Polychaeta; order Sabellida; family Siboglinidae; genus Osedax; species Osedax fenrisi. The sequence goes on from OZ025243.1 coordinate 23,787,404, forward strand.
TTCAGGGTTTGCCATCCTAAACATATTTGTGGATAAGCGCTCGAAAAAAATATTGAATTATTATGTATGCAACTATACAAATATCCATTCATTATAAAGTATGCGTTTACAAATAGATACATACATAATATATATATATATATATATATATATATATATATATATTTTTAGTTAATATTAACGTGTATATGTATATAATAATTCTTAATTATCTAAATAAAATATAATTTACTTATTTATTTTTATTTGTATACATGTCTTTTAAATATTATTATTATATTATAATGTTTTAAAAATACTTCATAGTAATAATTCTTATAAAATATTAATAATGTATACTTTCTAAATATTTCAAATTATACATGTTTATATTAATACAATACCCCAAAATATTACAAAATATACAAAATGTTAAATAAATGTATACATATTTAAAATATTATATAAGTAAATAAATATTGTAATGTAAACAAATAATTATTATTAATCAATTGTATGAGTTATATATAATGATTAAAAATAATTAATTTATATTTGTAATCACTTTAACACATTAATGTGTTAAAGTGCAGATTACTCTATATAAATATAATATAGCATGGTATAAATATAGCAAAAATATTACACCCACTATAATCATTTATCATGTTATATTATAATGAATTTATAATAAACGTATAGATATTATATATTAAAACATAAATCTTAACATAAATATTAATATATATATATATATATATATATATATATATATATATATAAACCATAGGTAGGTTTCTTTGTAACATTAATATATGGATTACTATTATTCTGATTCTGGTCTATAGCTTGATTATCTTCAACTAATAGAAAATGTGTTTAATATTTAATTCATGATAAAATATAAGTAATTTATAAATTTAAAATAATTTATAATCAGTGTCATATGAATTCATTAAAGTCTAATTATATATATATATTTATATATATATATATTTATTTATATATCTATATACATAAATGTATTGTAATATCTTTATTATCAGTTATTAGTTTTTGTAAACTATATTTTATGCAGTTTGTACACTAGATTAATTCAGAGTTAATGGTATTATGATGATGTATAGGTAAAAGGTACATATGTGAATAACATCAGAAAAAATATTTCTGTGTATATTTGGATAGAACTTAATTAGATCAGCAATAGGCCGGAATAGAAAAAACGGATTCCTTGAGAAACCGTGTATAAGCGAGAAAGAGTCAAGTAATAATGTATCCAATAATAATAATAGAGATATTGTTGTCAGATATGAACTAGACCATTTTAATTCTAAGCATTAATATCCATCATAGTAAGCCGTGAGATTAATATATTATAGTCCAGGGTGTCATTAGCAGATGAGATATCAGGTAGGATTAGATGGTAACATGTGTTGCTCTTTAGGTAGATAATATTGTGTCAGTAATACGAAGGAGAGTTGTTTCGATTGAATGACTCTTACTAAAAGCGATTTAAACGGTTCTAATAGATTATTTTTATTTATATGGGAGATAATTTGTTTGGAGACAATTCTATCTAATATTTTACTTAATATGGGTAGATGTGAAATTGGTTATTTCTAAGGGAGTTTATGTCGAGGTTTTGTTTTTTTTAAATAGGAGAAATTATGGAAGTTTTGAGGCCGGGTGAAACCTGGCCAGAGGCTTATTGGTAAGTCTGCAATAGTAGGGGAGATGGGGTTGTATGAACAGGTGTCTTGCATGAGCCACTGGATATAACAATTGTTTGCTACAGCAGAAATTTGATTTAACTGAACTAGTATCGTCATCTATAATTAATACAGTTGCGGAAGTATCATTTTTGACAAAAAAATAAAAATAGTAACATTTTAATCACATTTTTAACTAAAGTACGCTCAAAAGTAAAAATTGAGACAAGGTAATATATGTTATAACTTCTATACTAATTATTTGATTATTTTCATATTATATATATTATTTTAATATATAATTAACTTAATATTAATATAAAAATATATTTAAAATTTTAAATAAATTATTTAAATTTTATAAATTAATAATAAAATTTGATATGGGGTTGAGTGAACCACTAAAAATGGGGTTATATGAACATTGTTCAATCAAACACATAACATATGTTAATATTTATAATATAATATTATAATATTATAATATATATTCAATTATCCGAATATAAATAAGTAATGATTAAATAGAAATAATATAATTAATTATATATCAATATAATTAATTAAATTAATTTTAATGAGGGTCAATTACTAATTCTTAATAATTATTTAAATATTATTTCCAGGAATCAAAAATGAGAAACTATACTCAACAAACTGAATGAATACGTGATAAATCATGACAAGAGCAATTAACGAAGTAAAACAGGGTATGTTCATTCAACCACGCCTTTGGGGTTGAATGAACTTTTTTATTTTTTTTTATTAATTGTAATTATGAAATCTTATAAGTATTCCTTATATCTAAAAGTGATATATTAGTTAACTAATATCATATATTATGCAATACAATTTAAATAATTAATAAAAATGTAGTATTACCACCATGATAGCACTTTATACAAAAACATGATCATACAACCCAACCCTCCCCTACCCAAAAAAAATAGGATCAAGTAAAGGTAAAATGTTGGTGATATAATGAGATATATATTCCTTATATCTAAAAGTGATATATTAGTTAACTAATATCATATATTATGCAATACAATTTAAATAATTAATAAAAATGTAGTATTACCACCATGATAGCACTTTATACAAACACATGATCATACAACCCCACCCTCCCCTACCCAAAAAAAATAGGATCAAGTAAAGGTAAAATGTTGGTGATATAATGAGATATATACCTATAGTGGTAATACAATGGTGGATCAGTGTGGGAGGTACAGTGATATTTCATGAATAGTTTATTTACTTAATATAATTAATGGATAGTGATACTTATTGTATACTCAATGAGTCAATAGTATGTGTAATATATATGGTGAGTTTAAGTAGTGTTGGAATAGAAGCGCTAATAATATTATTAATTCTTGCAATTTTATTTACATAAAATTAATTATATATAAATATATATATATATATATATATATATATATATATATATATATATATATATGTGTGTGTGTGTTTGTGTGTGTATATACATATATGTATTTATATACTAACTAGTATTTGTTATATTATGTTTATTACATATATCACCTCGGTGTGTATAATTACAGAATTTCATTTTATTTACTTCATTTATTATTATTTGATTTATAATATTTATTTTACTTGATATCCATTCTTTATCGCAATAACAAGTATTTCTAAACGAAAAAAAATCCACAGTTATTTTAAGCTTGCCAACATAATATCTAACTAAGAATTTTCCAATAGTGTCACTATTAAGGGAAGTTAATGGATTTCCTTTTAGAGATAGATATGTCAATTTTAGTAAGTTGCTAGTATCTATATTAAAATTATTAAGATTATTATTATCAATAAATATTGAAGTTAATTCGTTGTTGTACTTAAATAGAAATGTTGGTAATGTATTTAGAAGATTATTTTTAATATCGAATACTCTTAATTGTGTATTATTTATAAATAAAGTAACAGGCAAATATTCAATTTTATTATTACTTAAATATAATTCATTCATATGTATTAATGCCCCAAATGTAATTTTATTTAAATATTCGATTCTATTATTACGAAGATCTATAATACTTAATAATGGATAGGAATCATATTTAATAGCACAATAAATATTTTTAAATGCACATTTATCAACGTTTTTAATAGTCATTTCTTTACACATATACATTTTCGTTTTGATAAATAATTGATGATGTTGTAATATTCCTGAAACAATAGCATTACTTGTACACATTATAATTTCCTGTGACAAATTTAAATTGTATATATATATATAAAACAATGAAGATATATATATATATATATATATATATATATATATATATATAAATATAGTAATATATTTATTTTTCTGGTAAATTGTATGATAGTCAAACACTATAATTTACAATACATCATTTTCTTAAAAAGGCCAACGTTAATAATGCCATATGTTATTCATACTATAACCAATTATTACTTATATATATATATATATAAATATATAAATATATATATATATATATTTATATATATATATATGTATATATATATGTATATATATATATATATATATTTATATTTATATAATTACATATATAGTTTAATTGTATTATTATAATATAATATTAAATCAATAATTATAGGTACTATATATTTATGTTCAATTTTACTTCTGTCAATTGAATCAAACGTTTTATGGAAAATAATGAAAAGTAATAAGGCATGTATTACGAAAAGTAATAAGGCATCTTTATGTTATATATCTATGTTATAAATTCACAGTATTGGTTAAGTTTAATATTTTTGAAAGGTACTAACACCTTTCGTTCCATCTATTTATAGAATCCTGATATATAAATCCGGTTCCAGAGGTACAGTACTATGTATTGAAATGCTAATAACTTCTAGAGCTCAAATGGAATTTCTTCTACAAATACAGCTTTACTCTATGCAATTCTCCTCACAAACTTATACATGTTATCAGTATTTAAATGTCCTTTATCTATTCATAGTGCCCAATTATTAAGAAGTAAACACTCGTTCTATATCGTTTATCGACTTAATATGTAATCTTAGTAAGTTTTCTATTCCACTTACCTAGTTTTCTATTTCCAACTTATTGCTGATTTTTGATTTCTTGCAGATATTGTATTTCATCTATCTTTTTCTGGATGAATTTAGTATCTTCTTTTTCATAAGAAATCTATAATTATTTTTGTGCTCTCATATATTTTCAAAAGCTTTCCATAATTAGGTATGAATCTCTTTATTGTGCTCTTTCTTGTAATTTATTTCGCTTGTTGTATATATTTATAGTTTTTAATTGTATTATTTAATTTAGTTTTTGATTCATTGGTAATATATTATCGGCTATTTCTTGTATACAGATAATAAATGTGTGTACGACATATCTACAGTTGGTGTAGATGAAATACTCTGACATACTTCGAACATGTTTTCGAAACTATTTACTTTTAATAAGAATAAGTTTCGTATGTCAGGGTTATTATTAAGGATGTTCCAATCATAAGGTTTTGTATTTCTATTGATCTTCTTACTCGCACTAAGGGTTAGTTTTATTTAGATGAAACAATTTTGTTATCATAGGTGACACTTGAAAAGGGATATATATCCCTACATATGTGCTCTACAGTTTGTACTATATAGTACACTATATAAGAAACATATGTTTCCACTTTTTATTAAAAGCATTTGTACATTCAGAGTTCCGATAGTTAGTATATATTCTTCCACTAGAGTTTATTCTTAATTGTTAATTATTCGACCTCAACCTGTTATAGAATTAGAGGACGCGTTCCTTGTTTGACCGCACGACGAGCGATGAATGTTGATGGTATGGCATAGTGTGTTCCAATGTATGATAGATAGTATTATATACAGGGCTGGCTTAAGCATACTATGGGCCCCCGGCAAAAAAAACACATGGGACCCATTATAATTTTATTACATATTAATAGGGTCATTCTAGCAATAACTAATATATGTATAACTATTAAATGTATATATATAAATGATATAGGTTTTATTATTCTATGCGTAATAAAATTATGTACAAATATTTAAAATCTTTAAATTTTGAGTTTTATAAATGTTAGTTTTTCATATATATTTACATGTTTCGTGTGAAGGAGGTGACCTTTATTCATTCACTCCATGGATGGACATAGATAGTAAGTTGCACCCTGCAATTCATTGCAATATAATATTGTATAAGATAATAAATTAATTAATTAGTAAAAAATAAAAATGATATAAGTATAATTAAATATTTATATTACTCGATTTCATCTCTAAAAAATTAGTAGTAGGTATTAATTATTTTATTAATTTCATTAATAAGATTTGATTATAAAGATAATTTTTCCATATTTAACAGTATTTATTGTGTCAGATAATTTCATAGAAAATTATTTATAAGTTTAAGTTTCGATAATCTGATCTCTCCAGGGTAATTATATTCTATAAAATATAGGTATATTCGGATGCAAATTTCTACATTTGTTTATGCATCTATCCCACCATATATTGTATATAATAGTGTATGGATAGTCCATTCCTTTGAGTTTGTATAGCAATACAGTATACTATATATAAAAAAATGTTATATACTTTTAGATTAAATTGTCAAATATTGGTAGAAATAAGTTATTTTGAACTTGCATAGTAAATTCAATATTTGATTAAGTGATATCATTATACTAATTATTTTATAATTTGTTATGTTTGTATACTCCAATCATATCTTCATCATTATTTATTTTCTCGCCTATATATTTAGAGAGTATATAAATATTTTGTATTAACGCTATTATTTTCTCAATTGTAACTAATTGTAACACTTTCATGATCGACTTTA